>JAJOZX010000168.1:697500-867500 GCA_023014485.1 Bathynomus jamesi | reverse complement strand
TTCTGGTAGCCTTCGTTGCGGGTGGCTGTGTCTCAAATTTGTCAGATTTCACTGTTTGTGTAAATTTCTTGATATTTTTTTTTTTTTTACAGAAAGTGGTGTAAATAAAATTTATATATAATGTGTGCTAAAAAACAACTTAAGAGTGATTGTCGAGGTGCTATTGTTGCTTTGCATGCATGTGGGAAATCACAGAGACAGATAGCTAAGGAATTAAACATATCCCAAAGTACCGTTAATTTATGGGTTTCACGGGCTAAGAACAATGGTGGCCTAACCACGCCAGTCCCTAAAAAACGATCTGGCAGACCGAGAAAAACAAATTCGCGAACAGACAAACTTATGAAACGTTTAGTATTGAAAAAACCAACAATAACTGCGAAAGAAATAAAATTTAATATGAATAATTTGTTATCTGGTGTTTCTGAACGAACTATCCAGGAGCGGCTCCAAAAGAACTCGGATTACCATCTCGCCATGCTGCTAAGAAACCGTTCATTAATGAAAAATGCGTAAAAAAACGTGTCGCATTTTGTAAAAAATACATTCATTGGACTGTTGATGACTGGAAGGTGGTTTTATTTAGCGATGAGTCGACATTTTGACATTCAGAAGTTGTCCAAAAAAGGTTCGCCGGCCTATTGGCTCAAATAGGATGGACCCTAAATACACCCTAAAGACAATGAAACACCCTCCAAGTGTGATGGTTTGGGGTTGTTTCGGTTACTATGGGCGTGGAAACTTATATTTTCTTCCGAAGAACACAACTATGAATGGTGCACGGTATTTAGCAATGCTACAGGAAAACTTCCAATGGCAATGGCAATGGCAATCCAAAGGACAAAAACATACATGCATGATGGTGCACCATGTCACAGGGCCAAAATAGTGACAAAATGGATTACTGACAATAATTTGATATTTGGATTGGCCTGGTAATAGTCCAGATCTCAATCCGATAGAAAATCTGTGGCTAATATAAAAAATAAGGTTGAATGCCACGACACTGGCTCAGTCGAAAAATTACAAGAGGCCATCAAAAAGGTATGGTGCAAGGAAATATCAGTGGAAGTTTGTCAAAACTTGATTAAATCCATGCCAAAACGTCTAGAACAAGTCATCCAAACCAAAGGACAGATGACAAAACACTAATATAAGGTTAGTATACATTTAAACATTGTTTTTTATGTAAAAAACACAAATTTCAAGGGTGATCGGATACTTTTCGCGGGCACTGTATACAGTACTGTGCAAAAGTCAGAGACCACTGTCGATCTGATAACTATTAGATAATCTGTTGTATGAAAATTGGTTTTGATACTAAAATACATATTTACTAGAACCTCTGGTTCATATTAACGTATAACTAAGTTATTAATTAAGTGTATTGTGTGAATAAGTGTATTGTGTGCCGAGGCGTACCAATACTTTTTGCCGCTCGGGGCGAAAATGCCAACGCCCCCCCCCCCCCTGCAACAATTTTCAATTTTAAAAACAATTCCTTTACAAAAATACACTTCTAAACAAAACTTTTATTGGAAGAAAAACTTAAATAAAGCAACTTCAATTTTAACAATACTACATAATGTGCCGTACATAATACACTACATAATTTTAACAATAACTATATAATGTATAATGCCTAGTTAAATTTTCGGACTTTCATAACAGAAAATTCATGAATGATTTTTTCTGTGTCCATTGTCTCTGTAACTTCGCGTTCAATTGAAATAATCGCCAAATTGCTCAGTCTAGATTGACTTATAGTTGACTTGAGGTAAGTTTTTATAAGTTTCAGTTTCGAGAAACTTCGTTCGCAACTTGCTACGGACAGCATGTAGTTAGACAGATCCGGAGGGCAATTGTTATATGAGGCAAAGATTCCACTAGATCCCATTTAACGATCCACTGAAGTAGTTTTAACATATCCCAGTTCTTTGGATCATCGTCGACGCTTATGCTTTCGAAACTGAGCAAATGTCTGCGCAAACGCTTTATTTCTTCCAGTAGACTTCCTGGATTAATGTCATTGTAGATGGAAGAAAAATTATTGACCTTGGTATTAATTTCTTCATCTTTGGACTGCTTCAAAAGGTACGAAGGAGACAGAAATTCAAAGCGATCATTCATGTTTTTAAGACAAACTGTGCGTTTTTCAATTTCTGCTAATAAACGATCCATGATTTCAAAAAATTCTCTGCGTACATCCTCTTGCACGGTCAATCCAGCATCACGAGCTTGCTCTCCAGGCATTCTTCTCCGTCTCCTGACTCTGCGGTCTATACTGATATCCATTTCATTACAGAACTCTTCGGCGGCATCTGCAGCGTTTGATACTACTGCCTCTCGTTCATTAGTTAAAAACACGGATAAAGAGTTCATTTTTAATGCACACTGGTCCAAAGCAAGTCCCTTTCTTTGAAAATATAGCTGAGCATCATTGATTTCTTTCAGTACTGGATCCCAGAAAAATAAGTACACAATGAATATGTATGACATGATGGAGGTCAACAGAGCTTCAGCATCGCCCTTTGTGTCCAGATTTTCGGAGACCCCTTCACTCAGTTCTTCCAAGGCACTAACAACGTGAGTCAAGTTCTTCTTAAGACTAGAAACAGCATCATACTTAGCACTCCACCGCGTATCAGAGACTCGCTTGACAGTGATTTTGGAATGTTTTGTTAAGACATCCCAACGATGAGTAGAGGAAGAAAAGTAGACGAAAATTCGTTCAATTGTTCCAAAGAAAGTTACAGCATTAGGACTCAGTCCCGCGGCATGAACTCCAGCCAAGTTCAGCGAGTGGTTATTGCGAGGAATGAAAACAGCGTGTTTGCTAACATCAAGAATTCTGCGTTGAACTCCAAGCTGAATACGTATCGTACCACACGGATGCTGCGCCAGTGGTACGATACAGAGAATTAAGAATCACCCATGGTTTATAATTTAATATTTATTGTTGTCCTTATTAGATTTTGTGCTAATTATTTACACGCATTTATTTTATAAATTATATTATTATTTTACCCGTGAGCGTTCAGAGTCGTTCAATGGTCAATATTCTTCTTTTTCTTCTTCTCTTCTTCTTCTTCTTCTTCTTATTATTATTATTATTATTGTTAGTAATAGTAGTATTATTAGTAGCATTAGTAGTATTTTTATTTTGTTGTCGTGCTACCGTTGGTCTCTGTACTTTATATTTATATTTACTCAAATTTTACCATTGAGATAGTGGCCCCTATTATTCAGTGGGGGGATTCAGCCGGTTCGCACCGGTTCGTGCGAACCGGTTCCTAAAATTTCTCGAGTTCGATTTGGAGGCGATTTGGAAATATTTAAAAGGAAATTAAATAAAGAATTTCAATAAAAACATTTTTTAGTTTTCATTTCTGACACGGAAGGGAGAGGAGAAAGGGGGAAGGGGAGGGGAGGGGAGGGCGAACCGGTTCTTAAAATTTTTGAATTCCACCACTGCTCCTCTATTATTATTATTATTATTGTTATAATCTTTATTATTATTAAGCGTTTAAGTTCGTGAATGGCTGGCTGGCGGGGTCTCTGGGGATATGATTGGCTGACTGGCGGGCCTTTGGGGACTTCAATGGATGACTGGCGGGGTCTCGGTAGATATGAATGGCAGGAGGTGAAAATCCGTATTGGCTTTTAGGGTGAAAGTTTCAGCGGTTTCAAACGGGTACTGTTTGGCTGGCTGAGTCTGTTTGTATTCAGAGGTGAGAGTGTACGGAAGTGTGTTAAACTGAAGTCTTGAATTTGTTTATATTTAAAGTGCGTAATGTGTATTTTGTAATAAGTGTTAAAAATCGATGATAAAGCAGACAAAGAAAGAAATAAATCCTCCGTCGGTGATGGGACATTGAAGCGCTCGGTGCCTTTCGACAGTGAATATTATTATTTTTTATTAGTAGTATTAGTGTTGGTAATAAGTGCCTAAGGTCAGTGTTGGCGGTGGTCTCTATACTCTATATTTATACTAGTGTCGGGGTGTAGAAATGGTGTTGTTTCGTTACACCATCCATCCTCCCCCACTGTTTAAAGTATTCTCAGTATGTCGCTTCCTCGCACCAACAAGGAAGTTTATACCGTTTATTTTATCTGACTGACGTCCACGGTTCTTCTTTTCGTACTTACTTAATCTGACTGCGAGTTACGATACAACAATTTATACCTTCGCGCAATGGCGTACCCTCCCTCCGTCCGTTGTGGGATTGGAATACTTCTCTCGTTGAAGGATATAAAATGACGAGTTTTCCTTTGTTCAGTCCTTTATTTCCACAAGGGGGAAAAATCACTTTTAAATTATTAGTGCCCAAGGGAAAAACACTCACTCTCCCTGAAGGCCGAGGCGAGACTCCATGCCCAAAGGGCAGAGGCACGACTCCATGCCCACAGGGCCGAGGCACGACTCCATGCCCAAAGGGCCGAGGCACGACTCCATGCCCAAAGGGCCTAGGCACGACTGACTCTCTCAAGGCGTGTTCCCTGCAGAAACTCCCTGGTGCCACGTTTGCAAAAGATTCTTAAAGGTTGCAAAGGTTGTCTAACAATGATATTAGCAAAATAATTTATATAATTTTGGTTCTACACTTAACTCCTTTATGTGATTTATAATAATCGAAAAGAACATTTAGAATTTAGGAATCTCTGTTTAAGATTATAGACGTGACAATACTGTTTTCGTTAGGGTTAAGAAAAAGGATGCAGAGAATCCGCGGGGCATCGAGGCACTCTATACAAACATTAAAAATTTAAAGGATTCATGTTTTAATTTATATGAACAGGATAATATCTTTTAAAGGATTAATACTTTAATTTATACAAACAGAATAATATCTTTAAATTTTAACATAAATTTATTTTTTTGTGGAAACACTTTTCCACATGGCTCCCCACCCAGAGTTGGAACTAGGGGGTTAGTTTTGAAATCCTCTCAAACAAGAGCAGTTGGATGTAGTGGTACATAGAGACAAATATATTATTGAAGAAGTAGTTGGATATAATGTTACATAAAGACAAAAGAAATAGTTAAACAAAATACATCTACTTAGTACTTAATCCACTCTACTTATCAGTTAAATTTTACATCACAATTGATACTTATGCACTAATGAACACTTATAATTAACAGTCACTTGGGTGTCCTTGAACACTTGGAGTCTGAATTCTTTACGTCCACTTTTTACACTGGTCTAAGTTTACCGTGTGCATACACTTTTAAATCATACGCGATTTTCTTATTGAACTTTAAGAGAACAAAAATTTAGAGAAATGAATTTCCATGAACTATTGGACAAAGTACTTAAGTGAAATTGATACGAATTCTGCAAGGTTTAGAACAGATATTGTCGTTTTGAGAACTTTTTAGAACTTTGGAATTGACTCAACTCTAAAGCTAGGAAGGTATCAAATTTCAAAGGTTACGTGTGGACATTGCTCAAGTTTCTGGATGCACGCGTTGGTGGCTAATTGCCTCTGACATCAATCATTCCATCTCGAGCGTATTTCAATAATTTAGTACGTAGGGCATGAATGCACGGGTATCGCCTAAACGGGTATATGGAGCAGTGGTGGGCACGCGCAACGATTTTTGTAGCGCCGCAGCCGCAACCGCAACTCTGCTGAAATAGTTGCGCCGCACGCGCAAGCGCAACCCTTTTCAAAAAGTTGCGCCGCAAGCGCAACCGCAACGCGCAACTTTTGAAAAATAAATAAAATAATATTAAAATAAAAAGCCTTTTTACAAGTTAAACAAAATATATCTGATGCAGAAAAAGATAATATCAATATTTTATTACAATATATAATAAATGCAAAAAAATCACTACATAAGAGCCAGGTTCCCCTTCATGAACACCAGCATCTCAAAGTGTGGATCGGAGAGTCCAGCCCGTTTTGGCTTCAGAACATCCTTCCCCAAAGAGAACAGACGTTCTACAGCCGCACTTGAGGGAACGGGTGTGTTATACTGCACAAAGAGGTCTGTCAGTTCCTTGCAAGTGAACACGTTCCTCGCGATATTTTTCTCCAGCCTCTGGTCCAGGAAACTGTTCACCAGCACTGTGCTCTCCTTCTTCTGTTTGCTGATTACTCCTGTGTCGTACAGCTGCTCGAGGAAGTCCCCTTTGTCTGCCGCTTCCGCATCACTGCTGCTGCTGCTGAACTCTTCATCCTTCCTGGCCCTGTCTACCAACGACACAACTTTGCTGGTGACCGTCCTCCTCAACTCCTCCGGGTCTCTGCCTGGCACCAGCTCTGGCCATCTTGACAGCTTAAACTGCGGGTTGAAGGCAGTAGCTAAGAGGCAGTCCATGTCATTGAAAGAAAATGAAAATTAAAGGGAATAACTATAGAATTTCTTAGTTTATAATGACACGTATACGTTAAAATTTCACTTTGAAGCATATTCGATTATAATATTTAAAAGTTTCAAACCTGGACTCGATGCACCTCGTCAGTGTCCTTCGCGACATACTCTCCATGTAGCCGCCAGGTATCATGGCAGCAAAGTCCATGAACGTGGGTTGTCCACAACAGAGAAGGGGATCATGTTGTCCACAAACATGTTGATGAGCTATAGAATTAAATATAAACGTAAAATTTATTTTACATCTCTTGTCAATTTGCTATAATGTTACATTTATAAATTTAATTCAGTAGGTTAATTTTTGAAAAAAATGTTAAGCAAATTATTGAAATCAAATTTTCCTGACTCACCTTATGTTGGAAGGTAGTTTTGCTGATGTTGTGCCTACACTTGGATGGGCCTGCCATCTCCATCAAGGATGGTTGGCGGCACATCATCTGCCTCTTGGTGGCAGCTTCGTGCAAGGAAGCATGGCGTTTCTTGGCTTCTTTTGTCCCGTCCATACAGCAGTCCAAAAACTTCTGAAGGCAGTAGCCGTGCTTACTCTCCATATGCTTCCGGAGGCTGTATCTTGACTTCTTGTTGGCTGAGAAGACCTTCTTATTGGGCCTGCAGCGGACACTCGTACAGGAAGTTGTCCGTGTGGCCCTGTGCCTGGGCCTGACCCTTGAACTAAAAAAAGTCGGCCAAGTAAGGCCAGGGGTTAACGGTAGGGGCCCCCGATCCTGAAGCGGAAACCTCACTGACACTTGCTTCAGTCTCAGGGGAACGGCTGTCAACATTCTCAGTCACTTCAACCTCTCTGTCCATGTCCTGGTCGGCAGAATCAGTGCTGTCGGCCACAGACACCTCAAAACGATCCATAATACTAGTACTAAAAAGTAAAAAGAAACGAAAACAACAGAAAGTCAGACAGTGATACTGGCGCATTGAGAATGTGACTGAATGTAAACAATTTAAGTGCAGTGTTGCCAGATAAAAATATTTAAGTTACATTCGCTTGGGTTATTTTTACAGAGAAGTAATATTAAATGTTGCGCGTTGCGCGCTAATCTTGAAACTGCATATATAAGTTGCGCCGCAAACAATTCCGCAACTCTCTGTAAAAATGTGCGGCGCAAGCGCAAGCGCAACCAAAAATGTTGCGCCGCAACTTTTTGCGGCGCAACTGCCCACCTTTGATATGGAGTACGTGTGGTGGTAGCACTTGAACTGGAAATACAGTAAAAAAACAATTTTTAAATGGGATAAACCGACGTTATGATTACTGTTCTTCGTTTCGTGTATTAGGTCTTTTTGAAGTGAAATCAAAGTGGCAGATGGCTCCAGTTTCGATTTCCAAACCTTCTGAGTAGAAAGAACAGAATCGAATGAACGTTGTCCTGTAGAGCGATGCAGAGATGCAACACTCTCTTTGGTGGGAAGAGAAAGAGTGGCAATTTTCTTTTCCCGAATTCGTTGAGGTCATAAGCCGAGCTTGCATCATGTCCGAGGGACATAGGCGAGTTCTCCGTGACCTCACGTAAATTTGTAGAAGAAGGGGGATCCCTCGAAAAATCCGCGCAATGCTCACTACTCTTCGAAGTATGAGCAGAAGTTGCATGATTAGGGACTTCATCTGGGACGATCTCGTCACAGACCACTTCCACCGGAAAATTCCCCTCCTCGAGAACTTCCCTCGTGATGTCTTGGGCAGTCTCTTCATAGAGCGCGTCCGTTTTCATCGTCTAAGAAGTGAGTAACCATCTGAATCTTCGCGATATCACCGCGAACGTTATAATGAACATAATATTCGTCTAATGCGTCCAACCATTCGTCCAGGTATGGGAGTACCAAGTTACCGTAATCTCTCCCCTTAAAAATTGGAACCTTAGGGATATTACTCGTCCGATAATTACATCTATCCACTTTTCTTCGAAAGGGACAAAGGAAAAAAAAATGGACTTCCAAACGAGGAAGGCGAAGCGAAACAAAAAAAAACTTATCTCTAATACCATATATACAACAGAATTTTAAGCGAAAAAAACTTAAGCTTGAGATTAGCTCTTCTTGCTTCTTGGTTTAAATAAACAATAAAATCATCCCAAACGAAGATGAAAAACTTGCCTGTCGATTTCGACACATTACTCGAAATGTGCGAATTCATTCTACTTTAAACTGAAAAAGCACAAAAAAAACAAAGACAAAACTGTTCGCGCTCCAACGCAAAATTCGTGCGCGAAACGAGTCAACAAACAAACGTACGCACGAACGATATCATACGACCAGTTAGGTACAATTAATTAAAGATTCCACTAAAATGAAACTCAAATCCAAAATTCCGTTTTCTATTAAAGCAATACGAGACAATTCAAATTAAAAAAATTAAATATTCACTTTAAATTTTTTTTCCTCAAATTCCATAAATTACCATATACAGTACTTTGCAGAAATCGTTTCGTTACAAACAATAAACAAATAAACAATACGCAAATCCTGCATGCCATAAAAACACAAACTTGCAAGTTCTTTCCTTTTACAACAAACCCCCCAAAAAAAGAAAAATTGAATTGATTGTAAACACAGACAAACAAAAAAATCGTTTTTAACGCACCAACGAAGAATTAAATTGTTTACAACAACAAATATAGTTCACATATCCATACACACACACATATATGTATACACATACACACACATATATATATATATATATATATATATATATATATATATATATATATATATATATATATATACCCAAAATACTACAAGAGAAAAAAAATCGTTTTACAATCACAACGAACAGTGAACTGTTTACAAACAATAAAGATATACTGTAATTTATTTATATACGTAAAACACTGCGTGCAAAAAACCACAAATCTTCTAACAACAAAAAGAAGAATAATAAAAAAATATGTATTTTTTTCCCAAACCAATGCGTTAAACTGGGATACACTTTTAATTCACGCCTTTATTTATTTATTGACATTAATGTTAACCTTACTTGCCGAAAGCAACTTTATTCCAGTTACCGAGTTTTTCGCTATTTCCTTTCCTTCTTATTTCGTCTTGAAAGAACGTTTGTTTTCATTTTCTTTCCTCTCTACTCCAATTCCGTAGGACGGAGTCGAAATGCGTTCTTCTCCCTCTTCGTTGCTGGGACAGAGTCAAATGCGTTCGACTCTCCGCGATCCACAAATGTGAAGCCGTTTCCGAATGAGATGCGTTTACAGAATCGAATAAGTTTGACTTCTATAATTTCTTATTCCTATTTTGAAGACGTTTCGAAGTTTCTTTCAGTGACCCAACCAATTCCAATGCGGTCCGTCCGTTTTTCGTTGACGATCAAAGTCTTTCAAAATCTCCAAATTCCGATAATTTCGTAGTGCAGAATCGAATACGTTCGATTCTCCGTAACTTCTCCAACGATCCGCTTTGGAGATTTATCTCAATGCTGCGAGTTGCATGTGACGTTCCCAGAGAGATTAAATTCATAAAAATTCCTCTCCGCGTGCCCAATTATAATTTTCGTTGTGGTCGGTCGAAACAGACGACAATATAAAGGTCCTCTCTTCTAAACAATTGAGTGATTCACGGCTCAAATCCGACCTTCGTTTCGGATGCGTTGACTTCCTTGTAGTGGGGTTTGACTGAACAAAGGTTTTCAAATCCTGGCATCGGTCGACAATGTCGGAGGGAGTAGAAATGGTGTTGTTTCGTTACACCATCCGTCCTCTCCCACTGTTTAAAGTATTCTCAGTATGTCGCTTCCTCGCACCAACAAGGAAGTTTATACCGTTTAATTAATCTGACTGACGTCTACGGTTCATCTTTTCGTACTTACTTAATCTGACTGCGAGTTACGATACAACAATTTATACCTTCGCTCAATGGCGTACCCTCCCTCCGTCCGTTGTGGGAGTGGCATACTTCTCTCGTTGAAGGATATAAAATGAGGAGTTTTCCTTTGTTCAGTCCTTTATTTCCACAAGGGAGAAAAATCACTTTTAAGCTATTAATGGATTTCTTTTACAATACAGAGTAATTAGAAAATCAAATGCCTTTCACTACACTTGTTTAGAGAGTTAATAACGAACAAATGCTTACATCAAAAGCTACGAGGCCCAGCCGAACCGGCCGCCGGCTGGCCCAAGGGCAAAACACTCACTCTCCCTGAAGGCCGAGGCGAGACTCCATGCCCAAAGGGCCGAGGCACGACTCCATGCCCAAAGGACGGAGGCACGACTCCATGCCCAAAGGGCCGAGGCACGACTCCATGCCCAAAGGGCCGAGGCACGACTGACTCTCTCAAGGCGTGTTCCCTTTGTCCTGCAGAAACTCCCCTGGTGCCACGTTTACAAAAGATTCTTAAGGTTGCAAAGGTTGTCTAACAATGATATTAGCAAAATAATTTATATAATTTTGGTTCTACACTTAACTCCTTTATGTGATTTATAATAATCGAAAAGAACATTTAGAATTTAGGAATCTCTGTTTAAGATTATAGACGTGACAATACTGTTTTCGTTAGGGTTAAGAAAAAGGATGCAGAGAATCAGCGGGGCATCGAGGCACTCTATGCAAACATTAAAAATTTAACGGATTCATATTTTAATTTATATGAACAGAATAATATCTTTTAAAGGATTAATACTTTAATTTATACAAACAGAATGATATCTTTAAATTTTAACATAAATTTATTTTCTTGTGAAAACACTTTTCCACACTACTATTGCTTCATTGTGCTGTATCAGCTGTGGAATGGCCTTTAAACCATGTATTATTATTATTATTATTCATGGCGCTATCGGTGGCCCCAGGCTATTAAAATGGTGGTCGCTAAAGTTCATAGTGTGACGTCACACACTTTTAATTTTTTTTTTTTATTTATTTTCTTCGTTATCTTTTCTTTTTTAAACAAAACCCATTAACGGATTAAGATCTTCTCAAGGTTTAAGAGATCTCATCAAGGATTAAAATTTTGCTCCACTGGCACTCCCCTTTTTAAAATCCTCTGGTACTTCCTTCACTCCTTTCAATTGTTTAAATATACGACAGGTTGTGTTAACTTTTATCCCGTCGTAGTTCTGTTCAAGTGATGGTGGTCCCTGTTGGTGGCAAATTTTGCACTGTGCAAAAATCATGTGTTCATGCATGATATTCCATTCATAAACGATATAATTTATATACAGAGGCGTGCATAAATATTTGCTCCTTAGGCCTACAATTTTAATACTTCTCTCAAGTTCGTATCGAAGGTCATGAGAGGTGGTCATCCTTACGAAGCTTTCGATTGCCGGTCCAAGACTCTCAAGATCCCAAGAATGTCTTAGATTTTACAAGGCATTTCTAGACTTTAAAAATATTCTCGTTATCAGCAGAAAGCTTTTCTGAGAAAGGTTTTCTAATCAGCTACAATACGTCAGGTTCAACCAAAGGTGCCTTTGTCCGGCTGCAAAAGTTTTACAATGAAGCTTGACCTGAGGTCAACCTCCAATTAATGTCCTCACGATATCACAAGGGATTTCATGATACAATTAAATTTCGAATTCAGTTCACCGTCACCCTTGGTTCGGTAAACATTTCTCCGGCATAAGCATAGGTTGCATTTTTTGCTGCTTAACCTCTGTGTCATTTTTCTTTACCTGCCATTTGGGGGACCACTGCAACACCATAGGGGGCCCCTGTCACAGCGCAAATTAAACTTTTTGTGATTAGAGTTGCGGTAAACACTCACCCTCCCAACACAAATTCGCAAAGGCAAATAGATAGTTTGTTTTGGCTCTTCATATATCTTCAACTGAAATTACACCACAATATCCTGGTGTGACCTCTCAAGCTGGGCCCGAGGAGAGAAATAGCATGAAAAAAAAGCATTAACTTCCAGAAATTGTGCTCTTACGCACTGCAACTTCCTGGTTCACATCCCACAATTACCGAACACACTGCACAATGGGACAAAAATCTCTGCAAATACAACGATTTCCTTTCTCGGCAATTTCGGACGAAGGTCGTGTAAGGGGCCCCGCCGTGGAAAATTGTTGACAACACTCGGTCGCGTGGGGCCACAAGGCAACGAGGGGCCACCTGCAATTGCAAGGTTTGCAGGGCCCTAACGCCGCTAGTGCTGGCAATTAATTCATAGCTGGTCAAACCATTTGTAACATGATTTATATTCAACTGGCTGATGTGCCCGTCCATGAGGGGCATGTCCTACCACTAGACCATTGGTAAAAAGTTCCATGACGACGTCAAGGTTGTTTACATACATGGAGGGTTTTTAAGGAATAAACGCTCGTCATTTGGGTTGACAAAATCAGAGCAAACAACTATGTAGAAAGCAAATAAGAAGCACGTGAATCAACAAAAGAACAAAGAAAAATTAAGGAAAAGAGACTTCAAAAGGTCTGGGGGGCTTTTGAAGCTGAACTTTTCCTCCCATAAAGCAGAGTGATGATGGCTCCTTATTCCGTTTTAGGGCTCCACAGTACTGACAGGGAACTTGCACAGATTCAGTGTCTAAACATTGAGGTTGATCTTGAGCGAAATGGGAGATGCCT
The DNA here is from genome assembly GCA_023014485.1 of Bathynomus jamesi. Classification (NCBI taxonomy): domain Eukaryota; kingdom Metazoa; phylum Arthropoda; class Malacostraca; order Isopoda; family Cirolanidae; genus Bathynomus; species Bathynomus jamesi. Next base: position 854,570 of record JAJOZX010000168.1, on the reverse strand, counting down.
GCCTTGGTTTTCTTCATAGTGTTCTTGTTGTCTATCCTCTGCCTTTTTGCTTCATTCTCCTTCCTCGTGAAGTATTGGGGCTTTCTTGCAATACTCATTCGTTGTCTATTTGCCTCATTTTCCTTCATCTTGAAGTCTTGATCCTTTCTTAAAGTGCTCATGCGTTGCCTTTTTGACTCATTCTCTCTTCTTTTTTTTAAATCTTCATTCTTCCGTAACTCTTTAATTCTTTCAACTCCAGATTTTGCCTTCCTCTTCCGATCCCTTTTTGACTTCCCTTCTACAAAACGAAAAAGTGTTGTTGATAAAGAAATAGGAGCAGGAGGCAAAATTGCTAAGTTTTCGCCATGATGATATGAATAGCCTGAGAAAAGAGACTGAATGAAGCCTGCGTATGTAATCTACAGTAGAAGGAGAGAGGAACCAGGACATGGCTCAAGAGGTGCGATGTAATTCACTGAAATTCTTGCAAGAGGTTGCTGGACAGTGTTGGTATCAGAAAGAATACAGATATCTCTGTTAAGATACCAAGCAATGAGCTCAACAAAACTATTCGCAGCCCATTGGTGTGGGTTCTGCACGGAAAGCAAATACTCATTCGAGTTTGGAGATGCGCCGGTGGATAATTAGCAGGATTATATTGAGCTGCAACTAAAGAGAGAGGAAACCCAGGAGTTGACTGACGTGATGCTTGAATTGCATATTCAACTATAACTGTACGTAGGGTTGTATGGCTCACAGCAGAGTTTATGATTTCAGGGGTAAAACCATCTCTAACTTCGGGGGTTTCCGAATTTGATCTGAAACTGCTCTGAAAAAACATGCACCATCACCTTCTGTAACAGTTCGATAATGCAAAGGATGCTGAAGTCGTATGGAGATGCGTACTAACTGATCGGCATAACGTTTTATGGATGATCCCAATTCCATGATGGAAAAATATTCTGGAAGGTGAAAAGGTGAATGACTTAAGAGACGAAGAAAGTGCCCATATATTTAGGTATATGTGTCCAGTTTAACAGCGTCCTTCACAATTAAATAGCTTATTTCTGAATAATTCGGTAGAATTTGATCACTTCGCTAATTGATTCTTTCAAATTGTTTTGATTCTTTATGTTTTCGTTTGGAGTGATACTCCAGTATTTTAACTATTAATATTTGTTTTTGTGAATTTTCACAGCTTTTATTGTTGTTTACATTCTTTTCCAGTCATTATTTCTTTTTTAGTTGTTATAACTAAATTTTTGCGACACACAGTCACACCTTTACAGTTTCAATGGTATAGATAACATTTATATAACATCGTTAACCTCGTTGATGTTCCGTGTGTTGATCTCTCTTCACACGAAGGTCAAGCTGGTGGACCCGCCTCTAGGCCTGGCTTGGTGGAGGAACGAGTTGCCTTCTTGCGCTCACCACCGCACATCACCACGTACACCCAGCTCATCTGGTACCATTCTGAGCCAGGCATTTAGTCTTTTTTTGAAGACTTCAACTTTGACTCCTGTAACATTTCTTAGGTCCATGGAAACTGGTTAAAAGGTCTTGGCCCCTGACAACCAATCTATTTTCCTTCAGTGTTGAAGAGGTCCCTTGTCGGGCCTTTAATTTGAGAACACTACACATTCTGCCTTTCCTATTTTCCAGTATTTTTGAATGGTAATTGGGTTTAGTTTGAGGTTTGGTACCATTTTTTCGATCACTTTCTATATGTAAATTATGGTGTACCTCTCTCTTCTTCTTTCCAGGGAGTACAGATTTAGTTTATGTAGTCTTTCCCAGTAGTTGAGCTCTTTGCAACCATCATTATTTGCTGTGAAATGTCTCTGAGTTTCTTCTAGTTTATTAGTTTCTTCCTTTTTATATGGGGACGTCAAGACTAAGCAGTATTCAAGTTTTTGTATAATCAGTGTTTATAGCAGGAGAATCATTACTGTCCTGTCCCTTCTTTTAAACGTTCTTAGTACCCGTCCCACGACTCTTTTTGCTTTGTTTATCGCTATCTGATTTTGTGTTTCGAATTTCGCATCATCGGTCATTATTACCCCCAAATCGGTCGCTTTCGTGCTTCTCTGAATTTCGTGTCTATCTGGAGCATAATATGCAGTCTTTTAAGTTCGTCATATCTACTATATCTCAAGAGCTGAAATTTGTCGATGTTAAATGTCATATTGTTGTCTTCTGACCATTTGTATATTTTGTTCGTGTCCCTCTGCAAGGCCTCCACCTCATTTGCATCACTGATTTTTCTGCTGATCTTTGTATCGTCTGCAAAGGATGTTACTATACTGTTTTGCTGCTTACTCCACTGTCTATGTCTGTTAGCATGATAATGAACAGGGGTGGGACGAGTACTGTATCTTACAGTACCTTGAATTTTGACGACCTGTAAACGTTCTCTGAGGAAGTTGTAGATCCATTTTCCCACTTTGCCTGTTATTCCCATACATTGTATTTTATGTGATATTATACCATGATCACATTTGTCGAAAGCTTTAGCAAAATCCGTGTATATGACAGCGTAGTCTTCATTGCCTTCCAATGCACCTAGGATATTGTTATAGTGCTTCTATTTCTGCCCGGATTCGTGCAAAATCTGTTCTTCGACTCTCCAAAAATTCCTTCATCAGAGAAAATGTGAAAACGTATACAACTCTAATTCTTCTCGCTCTTTCTGGCATCTATCCAAGAACCTCTCCAACAACTATTTCTTCTTCTTTCCCTCCTCTTTTCTATTCCGACGGTTCAGTTGCCGTCTCCTCTCAAACTTTCGCCTCCAACTCAACCATGGCTGTTCCTCCATATCCTCCTTCCTCTGACTTAATTATGTCTGAAATGATGAGAATCCAAAGATGTTCTTTCTGCCCTATCTTGGCTCAACTCTAGGAAGGCGTACAGTCCTGCTGGTGTCACTCCTGTTCTCAAGAACTGTGCTTCTGTGCTGACACCCTGCCTTGTTAAACTATTTCGTCTTTATCTTTAATCTGGTACTGTTCTTTCCTGCTGGAAGTTCGCTTTCATTCAGCCTGTTTCACGGAAGGGTGACCGCTCTGAACTTTCTAATATCGTCCAATTGCTTTTGAATTTATCCTTAATAAGAGGACTTTTAAACACCTCTCTTCTCACAATCTTCTTTCAGATCGTCAGTATGGGTTCCGCAAGGGACGCTCTACTGGCGATCTTCTTGCATATCTCTCAGACTCATGGTCATCGTCCTTTTTGGATTTCGATGAAACCTGTGCTATTGCGCTAGTCATATAAAAAGCCTTTGATTGTCTGGCACAAATCCCTAATTTCCACACTGCTCTCCTTCGATTTCTATCCTTCTATCTGTGCCTTCATCTCTGATTTCCTTTCTAGCCGATCTGGAGCTGCGGTTATAGATGGCCATTGTTCTTCTCCTAAAGCTATTAATAGTGGTGTTGCTCAGGGCTCTGTCCTGCCACCCACTCTTTTCCTTTTATTTATGAATGATCTATTAAGTCGCACTTCCTGTCATACCCACTCCTGTGCCGATAACTCCACTCTTCACTTCTTTACCCGCTTCACAAAGCGTCCCTCTGAGCAGACACTCTATGATTCACGTAGGACGGCTATGGTACTCCTGACCTGTACTCCTTCCACTATCTCCGATTGGGGCAGAGAAAACCATGTGGCTTTCAGTGCCTCAAAAAATCAGTTCCATCATCTGTTTACTCGTCACAATCTTCCACACAACTATCCCCTTACCATCAACAATGCACAACTCAATCCTTCTTCTTCTCTTGACATTCTTGGTATTTCCTTTTCTCGTGATTTTTCCTGGAAAGATCAATTATACTCTCTTCCCAAAACAACTTCTAAGAGGTTAGGTGTGTTGTACTGCCTCCGCAGGTTCTTCACTCCCACTTAGATGCTGTCTCTGTACAGGGGCTTGTCCGCCCCTGTATAGACTACTCTTCTCAACCCACATAGCTCTACTTGATCGAGTGGAATCAAAGGCTTTTCGTTTCATCAATTGCCCGCCTCTTACTCACTGTCTTCAATCTCTCTCCCTTCACAGCAATGTTGCCTCACTCTTTATTTACTATCCCGATTATAACGAACACTGCTTTTCTGAACTCTCTAACTGCATGCCTCCTCCTTTATGTAGAGCACGCAGTACCGGACTTTCTACACATTCTCATTCTTTTTCTGTCCACTCTCTAACTCAATGGTTAATCGGTATTTTCAATCTTTCATCTACTCAACCGGTGAAATTTGGAACAATTTTCCTCAGTCCATCTTCCCCTTTGCCTATGACCTCCAGTTTTTCAAACGCAGAGTGTTCAGGCATCTCGAAAACTTTGGAACTTAATTTTGGCTCTTTTCTTCCTCTATGTTATGGGCGTTTTTGCGAGCATTCTACCTTGGCTCCTCCTTCCTGTGTAAAAAAAAATAGTCTTCACAAAATTTTGATGTTTGATGAAAGTATTCACCCAGAAAAATTATTAATTAATTTCAAAAGCAGAATGGGTTTGGTGTATAATTATCCTCAATACACAGATAAAAACATTTTTCATTGGAATATAAATCTATAAACTTCATCTTAGTCACATCATTAATCACAAACGATTTCAAAATTGTGACTTTTTTTATTTTAAATACAAAATGAAAATTAACTAATTGAGAAGTATTCGGCACGAGATTGAACCACAGACTAATTAGTTATTAACAACCAAAAAAATAAGAATTAGATTTCTGAGAAACAAATATTTAAATAATAATAATAATTGTAAGAATAAGAAGAATAGATAAAGGAGTAAGAAATGAAAATGACTACTCCAAATCGAAAGTGGAGTCGAAATTTCAATAATGATCAGAACATACGTCTTCATTCCAGATGTATGGGAATAAATTCGTCGCGTTCATGGTACATTTGCTAGTTTCAAAATGACAGAAATGTTTTTCTTTTCATTTACAAACTACAAAGTAAAATTAAATTGATATTTGTATTCGAAAAATGTGTTAATTATAATAATTTCCATTTTTTAGATGTTCTTGAAATTTTATAGATAATTGATTAGTGAAAATAAGGACGTATAGCAAACCATCAAATAAAGGAATTTGTAGTAGCTAAGATTCACATAACTTACTGTATTCCTCCAAATTATAAAGTTTTAGTCACGAAAATATTAATTTACAGAGTGTACAAAATAAGAGCGGATTGGAAATTTTTTCACATCGAAGTTAAATGAATAACCAAGAATTAGATAAATAATGGCTTCTCAGAGTACATTATTCATAAGACAACCTTCCAAACAAAATTATTAATAATTAAAATAAAAAAATAACACCAACATAAACATAATACTCGTAATATATAATAAAACATAATAATAAACATAATAATAATGGGGTAAAATAAAGAAAGGAAAAAATTTAAAAGACCAAATTGAAATTTTAAACAACAAAAGAATTATTGTCAGAGGCTGGTTTTGTAGACCAACAAAACTCTTTGAAATCCAAAACTAGAGAAAAGCATTCTGAAAGCGAAAAGAATCTAATTCCTCTTACATTGGATACACGCCATACATGTTTCTTTTACGTCTAAAGTATAAACCAAGCAAGAAAGATGAACACATTACTCTGAGGAGGATCACAAAAAGTTCCAATAATGAAACTTTGAATAATTTTAAAATCTAATTTTCCAAGCTGATGAAAATTACGACTTAAGAATTCCCCCAATCAATACTATTAAAAATCATAAACTAGATATTAAAATTAAATTTAACAAATTAATTAACTTTTTAAACTTTATTTAAATTTTAATTTTTAATATTATCCGGGTCTTGATATAATAAATAATAAATAAAATTCGATTACGTGAAGATGTCTGAACTGTACAGATGAAAAGTTGGATTACACGTAATCAAAAACTAATCCTTAAAGTTTCTTCCGTTCAAAAGAATAATATAAAAAAATTTGAGGAGGCTTTAAATAAAATTATATCAGAATCAAAGTTAATATTAGTTTCTAACAATAATAATAATAATAATAATAATAATAATAGACACAATATGCACTAAAACGAAATGAAGAACTACAGATTTAAAAGAGATGAAAGACTACATTTGAAAAAGCGTTCAATGTAATGGATTCTGTCCGTAACATTAAAATAGAGTACTTTAGTAACAACTGCAAGAAGTCCAAAGCCTCCCTCCGTCTAGTCAGTCCACGCTCGTATTATAACGTAAATAATATCATACAAAGGCATTTTCAATAAACATCCTTCATCCAGTGAGAGACTAACATTTACTTGAAACTCACGAGATGCTTAAGTTTTAATTTCTGCTTCTTAACCTTTAATGTCTGTGGTCGTATGTAAATTTATTGAACCGTTTCGCCCTTTTTTGATTTCACAAAAGTATAAAATTTTTCAAAGCGTAGACGGATTAGGTTATTCTGTGAACTTTCAAGTACTGTAACAAGAGTGAATTGTCCGAACTTTAGTTGAAAAAGAGAACCTTGCCAAATATGAATACGTCATTCTTAACTAATTGGCAAGAAGTAAATTTTCCACGTCAATAAACTGTCAGAAAAATTGAAAAAGATACGTTAGCTCCGATTTCAGTAAAGCTTCGACGTTATTCATTGTGCTCTTAGCCAGTGAATGCAAAATGTAAAATAGCAAATGAACATTCCTGTATAGTTTACTATTCACCATCTTCCTAATGAAAATTTCATGAACCCGAGAGAGAAAAAACTTAAATTGCAAAACTTTACCATTTTCGGTCTCGAAAAATCTGAGCAAAGTTTCTACAAAAAAAATAAAAAGTATATACAGGGTGTCCTGTAAGTCTGGACCCATAGGGAAAAATAATAAAATTACAAAATAGTCCAAAAATTTATTACATAATCTGTTCAAAGTGTCCGCCGTTGTGTCGCACACATAGTTGAAGACGCAATCTCCACTGCGACAGCACTTTCTGAATCACAGTCGCAGAAATTTCTTGACACGCCTCCACAATGCGTGCTTTAAGGTGGAAAATGTTCTGAAGTTTGACCTCGTACACTTTGGCTTTCAAGTGGCCCCACAAATAAAACTCGAGCGGAGTAAGATCATAATAAAAAATAATAAAAATAATAATAAAAATAATAAAAAAAATATTATAATAAATTTTTGGACTATTTTGTAATTTTATTATTTTTCCCTATGGGTCCAGACTTACGGGACACCCTGTATATATATATATATATATATATATATATAGAATATATATATTATAATATATTATATAATATTATATATATATATATATATATAGATAATAATTCAGCAGAGAAATAAGAAACATAGAGGATATAGGATCTCTACAAACAGACATGAACAGAATCTACAAGCGGTCAGAAGACAACAATATGAAATTTAACACTGAGAAATTTCAACTGTTAAGGTATAAAAAAAAAGGGAGGATCAAAAATCCACGGAATACTATACCTAAAATAGACAGGAAATTCAGGAGAAATTCTGAAGCAAAAGATTTAGGAGTTGTAATGACTGATGATGTGAAACAAAATAAGATAGCAGTAAACAGAGTAAAGAGAATTATTGGAGAGATACTGAGAACCTTTAAACGAAGGGATAGGAATACAGGGTGGGCCGTAAGTTTCCATACATAGGAAAAATAAAAAAATTTTTATGGACAACCATTTTTATTTATATAATATGCTCTACATGGTTGCCATTGTTTTGAAACACATTTCAATACGTGTTCCCCACTGTTGATGAACACGCATTAGCACAGTTGACGTTATGCTTGTAATGGCGTTGGTGATACGTTTCCTTTAGATGATTTATGTCTCGTATCTTTTCCTGATACACCATGGCCTTCAAGTGCCCCCAAAGATAGAAATCAAGTGGGGTGAGATCTGGGGATCTGGGAGGCCACTCCACAGGACCACGCCGACCAATCCAAGCATCCGGAAACTGCTGATCCAAATACCGACGCACGTGAAGACCATAATGAGGTGGAGCTCCATCTTGCTGGAAGTAAACTGGGAAGTTACCTTCCTCGTTTAGCAGGGATGGGAAAATCTCTTCTTGCAACATGTTAATACCTTTCGGCATTAAGATTTCCACTGACAAAAATTGGTCCAATAATTCTGTCACCCCATATCCCGGCCCACACCATCACTTTACCGGCACCTTGCATCTTCGTCGGACTCAGCCAGTTAGGGTTAGCATTACTCCAATAACGTATGTTTTGCCAATTAACCTCTCCATTGACGTAAAAATTTGCTTCATCAGTAAACAAGATCTTACGTCAAACGCATATTCTTAGGGTATCTGAAACATAAAAACAAACGTTTAATTTTTCCTATGTATGGAAACTTACGGCCCACCCTGTATAATGATTCCTCTATTCAAAACACTGATCATATCCAAGTTGGAATACTGCTCGGCCTTAACATTCCCATATAAAAAAAGAAGACATTAGTCAGCTAGAAGGGATTCAGAGAAACTTCACAGCCAAGATTAATGGGTGCAAAGAACTAAATTACTGGGAAAGGTTACGTGAATTAAGCCTATATTCACTGGAAAGAAGAAGAGATATACCATTATTTACACTTGGAAAATAATGAAAAAACTAGTCCCTAATCTTACTCTGAACCCTATAACCCACAAAAAAATAGACGTCTGGGGACTTTGTAAAGTAAGCGAATTTTTAAGACGAAGACTTCATCAGAGCTGCCCAGTTACAAGCATTGCTTTAGACAAGGAAGACGTACTTAATCTTCCTACAAGTCCTGAGTCAATACCTAATAATATAAAACTAATAACACAGAAGGATAGGCCTATTCCTTCAGGTATTTGAGCATAGTGAATTGCCTATATTAAACTCCTTTCGCAATCCCATCGCCTACATCGAAAGAGAGGCGCGACAGGCAGCCGCGCGCCCTACAACCAAAAGCGAGGTCCAACGAAATAATAAGGTATGGTAATTTCCTTTTTACCATTAGGCAGCGCTAAATACAGAAGGAAAATAAATTTAACATTAACCCCCCCCCCAAAAAAACACTACTTAACGAGGTATTTTGAGGACCTCCAAAACACACAACCTTTTAACGAAAAGACATAGGGGTTTTGCCGTCAACTCAGTATCAAGATCTGCTGGAAATTTACATTGGATGGCCAAGTTGATAGCAAACAACCATAACCCTAAATAGTTTTTTATAGAACCCCAACCTGCGTAATCCGTTGCTAGTAGAAGTTATTTGTGAATTAATATTTATAGGAAAATTTGAAAAGTATAACTTCAGAACTCACACCATCCATATTTCTATCATTTTTTTCAGCCTTACATTCGTTATGCATGACCCCCTCTTTCATCCCATCTAACGCTCTCTCCCTCTCTCTCTTCCCCCCTCTTTCTGTACATATAATAATAATAATAATATAATAATAATAATAATAAAGAGATTAAGGTCTTATAATATAAAGCTTAGGGGGACATCGATGTAGCCACAGAGTAAAAATGAAAATACTACTACTGCTAATACTTGTAACTATGTTACTAATCATATGCATTTTTTTTAGATATTTTTGGACTTACTTCATCTCTAATTCAAATAGATATATAATAATAATAGATATATAATAATAGATATAGAAAATAATAGATATATAATAATAATCTGGTCCTCAGGTTCATGGACATTTTATTTCACTCTCCCTCTCTCTCGCCCTGTAACTCAGGATTATATATATATATATATATATATTATATATATATATATATGTGTGTGTGTGTTATACACTTTTGAGTGGTTTCGCTGTAGAGTGGGCCACGTATAACAAAATGTACTCTCGATGGTGACGACCGGAAGAAATCTGAATGTGGTCCCTCTGCAGGTGTATTAAAGTCGAGTGCGATATTTAAGGGATCGTTGGGGACAAAGAAACTCCTCAGCCGAAATTTACTTTACTTAAATATTGTGTGCAGTGGATAATTAAAATCAAATTAAGTGATTACTCGTTCGTTATGGTATCGACTTAATGGAATCAACAAGTTTCTTAATTCTAGTTTTTATACTACGTATCTCAGAGTCGATAGACACGGACTTAGCCTACCGCCGTCTATTTGACCACACGCCCTTTTAATATGACTAAATCTAAAGTCCTATACGGATTGGTGCTTCAGCATCAATCCGGAGACTCTACCATTAACCGCGTTATTCAACCCATGTTGGAATCTAGTTAGAATCTCCCGTAAGGGTGCTGGGTCCCTACTTATATATTAGAAGAAACGGAAACGGAAGTCTATTTGCGTCACCAGCGTGAGGTGATTACGTCACCAGCACGTGAACTTATGCGAGGAGAGAAGTAAAGGGCAAATCCCGGATGGTGATTACCTCATCCTCGGAATCTAAACGCTTTGTATTAACAGGGCGTAGCTATTTCATTATTAGGCCGTAGTCAAGATGTATCTAGGACCCGACATATTGAAAAAGTATATATATATATATACACACACAGTATATATATATATATATATATATATATATATATTATATATATATATATATATATATATATATATTATATTATCTTCATTTCCAATTTATATTATTTCGTTAAAACCATATAAATCCCGAAGCTATAAAAACTTGAAATCGCTTCACAATATAATTGACGTACTTTGTGTACCTAAATACGTTAAACGGAACTGCGAACAAAGGGTTTAGATTATTTTAAGAATTATATTATTCATTCAGTATTTTCTTCCAAACAGAAGTCACACGAGCTGAGGTATAACGAAGGCACCTCGTGCTTTGACGTCACCACCTCATGCGAATGACGCGGAGGACTTCCGTTTTTTCTCATATGTAAGGAAGCGCTTCACACCCTTAACTCAGATTCTTACGCGCGGAGGTCAGACGCAGATCTCCGGATAGGGCTGGATGCCCTATTCGTTATTACCGCCCTTCGAGGAGAGCCAACAGACAACTTACGATTAAGCCGTTCAGATTAAGCCTCGCGGTAAGAAAGGCAGGAATAGCTCGTAAGAAATCTTGGATAAAATCTGACTAAGTATAATAAATAACTCTGATTTAAAGTAGGTGGCGGTAGGGAAAGTCCGTGCCTACTGATTCCGAAATTTGATATAATTTAGAACTAAGTAACTTTGATTTAAAGTCGAACCCGAAATGATTTGACTTCCACTTGTTTACATTTCAAATATTAAAGCAATCTGATTCAAGCACATTAAACAAAAACTTTGCCAAGCATTTTCTTGTCCCCTCGGACCCGCCAACGCATTCTGTCTCAAGAGCTTGAGTAGGTACGAAGTCGCGACATTTTCAGGTCTACTTCGTCGGGAGTCTTAAATTTCTGTTACACGGGGAAGGCAGAAAAGAAGAAAAGAAGAAAAGTGTAATATATATATATATATATATATATGAAAAATTATTTCACGAAATTGACACGTGAAAAGTATTTATGATGAATAAAACCACGAAGGAAAAAGAAACACAAAGGGGTGCTCAAGCGCTTTCGTCTAATGACATCCTCAGGAACACTGGAGTGAAAGGACAGATCAAGGCAATATATAGGTTACAAAAATAAACATACATACATACACATTCACATATATATACATATATATATATATACATATATATATATATATAAATATATACATATATATAGTAAGCATAGAAAAAATTGTGGGAGGAGCCAACATTTATATGGTCACAGAAGAATAAAGAAATAAATAAATATAATATAAATTGAGAAAAAATTAATTACAAAATAGTGCCTTAGTGATATATATGTCACAGCCTAAATAATCATAAAGAAATAAACAGGCAAATAAAAAAACCCATAAATACATATACATACATATATATATATAATATACATATATATACACATATATATATATATATATATATATATAAAGACACTTTTAGCACTTTGGCCGACCTTCCATATAAATTCAAATGGCTTTTTTATGGAACAGGTCACAAAAGAATAAAGAAATAAAAATAAATATAAATATTGTAAGTGGAGTCTACCAATTCAAGCTCAAGAGGGAGGTTTTACAATCGATTTAATAGATGCTGCCAAATTGATATATATGTCACATTATTAAAAAATAAAAATTGAAAGATAAATTTTAAGAGAGGCACACCAATTTATAAGGGAAAAATTACCACATATGCATATTATAGTCACAAACGAATACAAAAATACAAGTAAATATAAATTGGAAAACAAAATGATCCCTAGATGATATATAAAGAACAATAAAATATATATACAACATATTTACGGTATATATACGAAATATAAACGCAATATATATATATATATTCTGTATATATTGCGTTTATATTTCGTATATATACCGTAAATAAAATATATATACAACATATTTACGGTATATATACGAAATATAAACGCAATATATATATATATTCTGTATATATTGCGTTTATATTTCGTATATATACCGTAAATATGTTGTATATATATTTTATTGTTCTTTATATATCATCTAGGGATCATTTTGTTTTCCAATTTATATTTACTTGTATTTTTGTATTCGTTTGTGACTATAATATGCATATGTGGTAATTTTTCCCTTATAAATTGGTGTGCCTCTCTTAAAATTTATCTTTCAATTTTTATTTTTTAATAATGTGACATATATATCAATTTGGCAGCATCTATTAAATCGATTGTAAAACCTCCCTCTTGAGCTTGAATTGGTAGACTCCACTTACAATATTTATATTTATTTTTATTTCTTTATTCTTTTGTGACCTGTTCCATAAAAAAGCCATTTGAATTTATATGGAAGGTCGGCCAAAGTGCTAAAAGTGTCTTTATATATATATATATATATATATATATGTGTATATATATGTATATATATATATATATGTATGTATATGTATTTATGGGTTTTTTTATTTGCCTGTTTATTTCTTTATGATTATTTAGGCTGTGACATATATATCACTAAGGCACTATTTTGTAATTAATTTTTTCTCAATTTATATTTATATTTATTTTTATTTCTTTATTCTTCTGTGACCATATAAATGTTGGCTCCTCCCACAATTTTTTCTATGCTTACTATATATATGTATATATTTATATATATATATATATGTATATATATATATATATGTATATATATGTGAATGTGTATGTATGTATGTTTATTTTTGTAACCTATATATTGCCTTGATCTGTCCTTTCACTCCAGTGTTCCTGAGGATGTCATTAGACGAAAGCGCTTGAGCACCCCTTTGTGTTTCTTTTTCCTTCGTGGTTTTATTCATCATATATATATATATATATGTATATTTTACAGGGTGGGAGAGATGTCTTTAAGAATTTTATACGCACAAATAACTTGTTACTAATAAATAAATTCCAATGATAACATTGCAGTATATGAGATACTTTGAAAGAAACTATACAAGGCCAGGAATAACCCTAGGTTAGAACAGGAATGCCCTAGGCCCTAGCCCCAGTCAGCGCCATGTCAGTAAGGGTGGAATGCAGCAATGAAGAAAAAGTATATCTTGTATCGTGGGCTATTTCTTATAAAAACTGTGAAGAAAGTTTACGTTTATTTCAAGAAAAATATAATAAACCAGCACCAAATGCGAGCACTCTTCGATACTGGAAGCTCAAACTTTTGGAAGCAGGAAGCCTGGTGAAAGATCGTCCAAGAAGCGGAAGGCCAGTAACGGCGACAGAAGACAACAACAAGGAAAATGTCCTCGCCAGTTTTCAAGTCGATCCAACAAATTCAACGAGAAAAGTCGCAGAGGAATTGGGTATTTCCAAATTTCCACTTGCAAAAATATTGATATCACATGGGTACGACCATTACAAACCCATTTACTCTCACCTCTTATACGACAATGATTCTGATAGACAGCTGTAATTTGCTGAAACATTGAGACAAAAGTTTAACAGTGATCCAGATCTCCTTCGGCAGATCAAATTTTCAGATGAATGTGCCTTCGGTTTAACGAGTAAAGGAAACAAAAAACGTTCACTACTGGGCGAAAAAAAATCACAAAATACGATTGGATAAACCCATTAAAACGGCTACACTAACAGTTTGGGCGTGCATTAGTTATTCAGGACTCGTTCCTTTGACATATCGAGAGATACGATGGATGGAAAACGCTATTGCCAGGTATTGAGAGACAAAGAGTTACTACAGTTGGCAGGAATCGGCCTTATCAACATGATGGAGCGCCACCACATTACTCTGCAGCTGCCCGTGAAATTCTGGATACCAACCTTGAAGAAAAATGGGTTGGGCGGCGAGGTCCCATCGAGTGGCCAGCCAGATCATCTGATCTAACCCCATGTGATTTCTGGCTTTGGACTTATTTGCGTGACAAAATCTACACTCCTGGTTTTATCTATCCAAATGTGAATGCCTTTGGCCGCAGAATAGATGAAGAACTGAAAAGGATCCCCCTCAATATATTCAGAAGAATACTGAAGAGTTTCACAGAGAGAATCCACAAATGTATCATAGCTGGTGGAGAACTCTTTGAAGATTAAATTACAATTTAACAAAATATTTGTATAAATAAAATTCTTATAGACATTTTGTTTGATTTGTTTCATCATTTGAACACTTAACTGTATAATGTTGTTAAATAAATAAATGTATGTATAACATCCATAAAGACTTTTCTCACATCCTGTGTATATATATATATATATATATGTATATAAATTTTATTCGACTTTATCATTCAAAAATAATTCTTTCATATATAATAAGACACTTACTAGCTACCTAAGATCTTTACGTCATATACCCAGGAAGGAGAGTAACCGTTGAACTACTAGCCAGACACACTATGCGGAACAGGATTGATGGCGGTTGTGGAAGGAAGGGAATCCCCTCCTCCAGTAGTGTGGTGAAGCATTGGGTGTATTCCGTACCAACATCTAATTAAACAGTATTGAACAGTAACTTTAAACATTTTCACCACACACACACACACGAAAATTTTATAAATTCACAAATAATGTGCGACAAAAGTTAAGGTAAATAAAGAAAACAACTCTCTTCTTCACAAATGAAGGTTCTACGGAATTGCTTCAACCACTCAAAATAAAACCTTTCATAAGCTTTTCGTGACGACATTAAAAACTAATTCATGGGTAAATCCGTTCACCTACTAGATTAGGGAGAAAAAACAACAACAGATTTTTAGGAAAGAATTTTTACTCAACTTTGAATGTAATGAAAATTCATATTTACCATCCAGTCACTCAATGATAAGCAATACACGGGACATTTTTCCTCCTCAAGATGGTACTCGCTGACCATTATCGCACTCATCATTTTTATATAATCTTTTTTATGACCTTTTAGGACCCTTAATCTGCTAAAGGCAAGAGCAACAAGGTTCTTAGGACACGAAAATGCATGACAAACCTAAGGACGTAACCATACCCACAGCTCTACTCTTCGACCATTGAGCTCATCTTTAAAGACCTTTTACGTTTTTTATTACCTGCCTGGACCCCCAATTTTACTTCCTCTTCTTTCCCTCCTCTTTTCCATTCCGACGGCACAGTTGCCGTCTCTTCTCCTGACAAAGCTGAACTCTTCGCTCAAACTTTTGCTTACAGTTCAACCCTGGACGATTCCGGTGTGGTTCCTCCATCTCCTCCCCCCTCTGACTTTATTTTATCTGAAATTAGAATCTCTTCTAAAGATGTTCTTTCTGCCCTATCTGGTCTCATCTCTAGGAAGGCGTAAAGTCCAGAGGGTGTTCGTCCTGTTGTTCTTAAGGACTGCGCTTCTGTGCTGACACGCTGCCTTGGCAAACTGTTTCGTCTTTGTCTCTCATCTGGTACTTTTTTATTCCTGCTGGAAGTTCGCTTTCATTCAGCCTGTCCCAAAGAAGGGTGACCGCTCTCAGCTCTCAACCCTCCAACTATCGTCCAATTGCTTTGATTTCTTGCCTTTCCAAAGATTTTGAATCTATCCTTAATAGGAAGATTCTTAAACACCTTTCTTCTCACAATCTTCCTTCAGATCGTCAGGATGGATTCCGCAAAGGACGTTCTACTGGCGATCTTCTTACATATCTCTCTGACTCGTGGTCTTGGTTTCGGTGAAATGTTTGCTCTTGCGCTAGACATATCAAAAGTGTTTGATAAAGTCTGGCACAAATCTTTAATTTCCAAACTGCCCTCATTCGGTTTCTATCCTTCTATCTGTTCCTACATCTCTAATTTCCTTTCTGGCCGATCTATAGCTGCAGTTGTAGATGGTCACTGTTCTTCTCCTAAAGCTATTAGCAGTGGTGTTCCTCAGGGTTCTGTTCTGTCACCCACTCTTTCCCTTTTATATATTAATGATATTTTAATTCGCACTTCCTTTTCTATTCACTCCTATGCCGATGATTCCACTCTTCACTTTTCCACGCGCTTCCCAAAGTGTCCCTCTCAACAGTCACTCCATGATTCGTGTAGTACGGCTATGGAGCACCTGACCTCTGATTTTTCTGCTATCTCTGATTGGAGCAGAGAAAATCTTGTGGCTTTCAATGCCTCAAAAATTCAATTCTTCCATCTCTCTACTCGTAACAATCTTCCACACGACTATCCCCTTACCTTCAATAACACACAACTCAATCCTTCCTCTTCTCTTAACATTCTTGGCGTTTCCTTTTCTTTTGATCTTTTCTGGAAAGATCACATATACTCTTTCTAAAACAGCTTCAAAGAGGTTAGGTGTGCTGTAACGCCTCCGCAGTTTCTTCATCCCCGCTTAGTTGCTGCCTCTGTGCAGGGGTCTTGTTCGCCCTTGTATGGAGTATGCTTCTCATGTGTGGGGGTGGCTCAACCCACACAGCCGTACTTGACCGGGTGGAATGAAAGGCTTTTCGTCTCATCAATTCCCCGCCTCTTACTCACTGTCTTCAATCTCTCTCTCTTTGCCGCAATGTTGCTTCACTCTCTCTTTACTATCGCTAACATAACGGACATTACTCTTCTGAACTCTCTAACTGCATGCCTCATACTTTATGGAGAGCACGCAACACCAGACTTTCTACACTTTCTCATTCCTTTTTTGTCCAACTATCTAATGAAAGGGTTCATCGGTATTTTCAATCTTTTATCTACTCAACCGATGAACTCTAGAACAATCTTCCTCAATTCATCTTTCCTCCTCTCTATGACCTCCCATCTTTCAAACGCAGAGTGTCTAGGCATCTCGAAACCCCGGACATTGATTTTGGCTCTCTTCTTCTTCTTCTAGCGGAGGGGCGCTTTTGCAGGCATTTGCCCTTGGCCCGTCCATCCTGCATTAAAAAAAAATCCAACTCAAACCTCAACACCATGTGCTGACAATGTTTCGTGGTAACATCCATATATGAACATAATATATATGCAACGCTCACAATTACCTACCATCGTCTGCAATGTTTAAACTTGTCAGTCTTTCACAAACATTTCTGTCGCGAGTAGGTTCTCATCTGCTGACGTTCTTCTTCTAAGTTTTAGACTGTGTATGCGTTTATACACTTCTCGCAAAAAAAATTTTTTACGAGCGCTGGCGGCATTTGATATTGCGTGTAAGATCTTTGTAAAGTGTTGCTCCCTCTCGCTATCCCCCCCTCTTGAGCTCCCCCTCTCCTTTCGCTCACCAAAAACGACGATATTACGAGATGAAACCGTCACAATTTAGAGGAATACAACACTTATTTGTAAGTGTTAATATCGAATCACGATATGACATAAAGTATTGCATCACGAATACGCTACAAGAAGGATCGGGGAACCGTCAGATAATTTAGTAAGTTTTCACAGAATCCTTCGATCCACTACAAGAAGAATCGATATGTAACATAAAAGAAACTACTGCGATTCCCTTCCAGCTACCTCAGAGTGAGAAAATCCGTTGCTGCCACCTAACCAGAACCCCCGTCAACCTCGAACCACCCAAGGCCATAGACGAAGGGTTAACATATATATTACAAGATAACTGCCCTGTTCATATTGCTAGGATCATCAGACGGTGGTTTCAGGAAGAACGAGATGTCGAGCTGCTGAACTGGCCTACCAAAGGGTGTGACCTAAACCCCATTGAAAATGTGTGAGCAAATGTGGTTAACGCTTGGGAGCCTGGGCAGAAGTGGACATCTCGGCACCTGCTGCGACACATCATGGCAGAGTGGGAACTTTCCCGCACGAACTCACACGCCATCTACAATCACGTGACATTTGTTCCACATAGGCTACGAGAGGTCATTAATAATAATGGAGGATGGACCAAGTATTGAGTAATTGTGTATAATAATGTTATGGTTGTGATGTAGTAAATATATATTTATTTACTTGTTTTTAAGAAAATCCCTAAATTTACTTGATTCATGTTTATTTTTGTAATAAAAAATTGAACTATGTTATCATTATCTCTCTATGGATAGACCTTTTTCTTGATAATTATTTGTTGATGATGCATGGACTTTAAACAGAAATGTTATTGCCTGGAGGAAAAGTCGATACTACAACTTACCTTACACTTTAACTATAACATGGCCACATCAAAATCTTATGATTGAAAGTTTTTAAAGTATCTCACGTTTGTGAAATAACCTAACTACTGTATTTCCTAAATTTATGAATAATGCATGAATAAAACACGTAGTCGTCCTAGCATTACCACCAAAACTACAGTGAACAATATATTTATTCTGTCATTGGGTTTCAAAAATTAAAAGTATTACTATGACAACACCTGAGAGGGGGAGGAGGCGAGGGAGGGAGCGAGGGTGGGGGACTGGGGTTTAAGAAGGACTGCGTTGTACCACATCTCGGAGAGGGTGGAGCGGAACTATTGCAGGGGACTGTACATGAAAAAGTTTTGGTTCTCATGTTCTCAAGATATTTTGCACCCTCGTTTAAATTGATGATGGAAGGATATATATATATATATATATATATATATATATATACTGTATATACACGAGTGTATATATATATAATATATATATATATATAATATATATATATAAGGAAATGGCGCCTTGGTGGTGTAATGGTTAGTATCACTGACTACGAATCCATCGACCCCGGGATCGGGACCCGGCGACGGCAGAGAGCGCGCAGCAAAACACAGCTGTTCATCCTTCCACACAATATAAAAAAATTGGTTGTAGATAAATGAGTACTCTGGGTGGCCTCGTGGTTAAAACGCTTGGCTGCTGCTTGGGAGGTCGTGAGATCGAGTCCGGGTAAGGATTTTTTACTTTCTGACCGCCCGTGGTGAGGCGTGGTTCGGATTCCTCGTTAAACTGTTGGTCTAAGGTGGAGTGACAAGCTTGACCTTCGTCAGACAATTCAGGCGAAAGCAAAACGAAGGTTATATATATTTAATGCATGAGAACGTTGTACCCTGCATGAGCAAACTAGCGCTGATCCATCCTTGAGTTGATGACATAAAAAATTTTCAAGGTACTGCTAATCTGCTACTCTGTGATTATTTTCATTAGAACTTTGAATTAAAATTTAAACCAGGTTGCAAAACACATTTATACTGATTGGTTTGTCGAGTTGATTTTTCAAGATCTAGTAAAAACTTTCAATTGCTGTCAATGCTGGCTCAGCCACGACCTGCGTTCAGCCTTCACCCACTATCTCATCTTATTTGCAGGATTTTGTTGGAAGAGGGAATTGATTTCCAAACATTGCTTTCAGTGTTTAGAACAAAACCGTCCCGATTGTTCGCGCAGGACTACTGTTTGCTTACACCTGTTTGCATTCAGATATGACAGTATACGGATGTGTTTGTGTGTGTGTGTGTTAAACTTCAGTCTTGAATTTTGGTATAATTTATTTTCATACCTACAAACCAAAAAACAAAACCCTCAGCTGCGGCCATACGCGCGCTTCTATTGGTGTTGGGTACATAGAAGCGCTCGGGATTGTTCAATGGGAATATTATTATTTTCCTTATTATTATTAGTCTTAGTATTGTGTCATCGTGCTGCCAGTGTTATTCTGTGCTTAAGTTTAAACTCATCAGTCGTTCGCAAACATCGCTGGTGTGTGTGTGTGTGTGTGCGTGTAGCTGTTCTATTTTATTATTGTTTGACTGTGTGTATATATATATATATATATATATACAGGGTGTTTCAGGAAGAAAGGTCAATACTTCGGGAGGTGATAGTATTGGTCATTGTGAGGAAAAAGTTCATATGAACGTGTGTCTAATTCTGAATGGTTACGGAGATAGAGCTATTTGAATCTACAAATACAAAAGCATTGTTAATGGTAATCAAGAAAGAGAAACCAATTACTGTTTCTAACATTTAATATTTAAACATTGGCATTTTGAATGGTACCAGATATAGAAATGACAAATTTGTTACAGTTTACAATACGTTTTCGAAAATCCCACCGTCAACCTCAATGCACTTTGCAACTCGTGTGCGAAGATCGCGTATTGTTCGTCTGAGTTGATCTTGACGTTCCTTTACGCGGGCAGCAGCATCCAAAATGCGCGCGAGCAATTCGTCTCGTGTATCCACCTTTCTTTTGTAAACTTGACTTTTCATCCACCCACACAAACAATAATCTAACGGAGAGAGGTCTGGAGACCTTGGTGGCCATTGAATGGGACCACCGCGGGGGGAGGAAGAGCTGCGCGCGCATCAGATTCAAACAGCTCTATCTCCGTAACCATTCAGAATTAGACACATGTTCATATGAACTTTTTTTCTCACAATGACCGATACTATCACCTCCCGAAGTATTGACCTTTCCTCCTGAAACACCCTGTATATGCATATGTCAGCGTACTGCTGAAGTTGTACGTTCGGAGTCGTTCACTGGTGAATATTATTATATTTTATTGTCATTATTCTTAGTATTATTTTTATTATGTCTAAATCAGTGTTGCCGGTAGCCTCCATACCTTATATTTGAATTACTGGTGTGTCATCGTGCTGACGGTAGCCCCTAAATCTTATATTTATATTATTAATTTGAAAATTTTCTGCTATTAAGATGGTTGCCCCTATAGTCCATATTTATATTTATTAACTTTGAACATTTTTGGGTATTAAAATGGTGGTCGCTAAAGTTTATAGTGTAGTGTTACACAACTTTTTATTTTATTTTTTTAATCAAAAGCCATTAACGCATTAAGATTTTATCAGGGGTTAAAATTTTGCTCTACTAGCACGCCCTTCAGTGACACCCCCTTCTCCCCCTTGGCACTGGCACCGACTTGCACCAAATGCACCCATTCTACTCACCTTCAGTCTGCTCACAAATTCTGTTAAATAAATTTCAACAAACTCTTATTCTGGAAAAAGTCAGTTGAGTCCTGTTTGTAGTTAATAATTAATTATCGTTCTATAAATGCAGGGGCGTAACTAACGGGGGAGGGGACGGGGGGACATGTCCCCCCCAACTTTTTAACTGAGGTGGATAATATAGATTTTGTCCCCCCCAACTTTTTAACTGAGGGGGATAATATAGATTTTGTCCCCCCCCCCAACTTTTTAACTGAGGGGGATAATATAGATTTTGTCCCCCCCAACTTTTGATCTAAGTTAGCTTACGTGAAGGAAAATATTTAGTTCTTGAAATAATCTATGATGAGTAAATCTTTAATTATATTAGTCCTATTAGTGTGCTGGAAAGTATTACTGATTCAGTACTAATACTGCAGTGATAGATACTTTAATGAGATATCTAGTTATTTTTTACTTTAATTATTACATATATTGTTTTCCTTTAATGTTAAATATATACTTGATATACATAAGGTAGTTGTGAAAATGCTTCTTTGATTTTCCTATTACTATCATAAATATAGATCATTCTCTAAATCTTAGTATTTTAAGAGCATCATTTTGGTCGCAAACACATCACCTACAGGATAGCAGCGCAGAAATTCATCGCAGGATTTTTCATCATTATAGTTGTCCCCCCCAACTTTTGAAAGCTGGTTACGCTCTTGTATAAATGGAACCCCAAAATGCTTTAAATTACTTTTCATTAATTGTATAATGTCATAAAAAAATTAAAATTATAAATCTGAAAACAGAAATCTGGCGAGATATTAATTTAATAATTAATGTATAAATTAAGTACATTTTAAAGTTTAATATATATTATGAAAATAAATACATGAAACATGATAACAGTCAAATTAAAATAAACATTTGAATAAGAATTTGATAAATGTTAAATTACAGAAATTTCTGGGAGTGCACATGCGGTGGATTACGGTCAGTGATGGAATAGTAATAATTCAGTTTCAAAGCATTTCTGTGCGTTTATTTCGGAATTTGTTACATCACAAATCGTCCAAAGCTGTAAAGAGGAAATATTCTCTCTCTCTCTCTCTCTCTTTCTCTCTCTTCTCTCTCTCTCTCTCTCTCTCTCTCTCTCTCCCTCTCTCTCCCTCTCAATAGAAGGCGGATTTACTTTTGTTGGCAAACTTTGGCGAGGAAATTGCTTTTTGCGCCAAAATTATTACATAATTAAGGGTTTGCTACCCGTAATCCGGCCTTTAATTGGTACCATTTCGGACTCGGAAATCACAGCAGAATTTTTCATCGTCCAAATCACGACGTTGCAAAGGTTTATTAAACGTGGGAAAATGATGTCCTCAGTTGATTGAAGTGAAAGTAAGAGACTCAACTTCGCCAACGGCGTAGTTAAATGGGTGAGGACTTATCTAACAGGATGGTGTGTTGTCGTGAAATGACTTTAACTATTTTTAATTTACATTATTCGCACTCTTTCTAATGATTCACTCTGATTTCTGTTTATAATATAACGTGAAACGGGCAACCGTGGCCGGCCCTCAACTGAGACATGGCGCCTACAATCGACATTTTTGACGAAGGGAGGGAATGTAAATGGCTACAATTTTCACTCTATTTTCTGTGATTTATTTTAATTAAAACAATGAAAATGACGGAGGAAGGCGAGTGTGAATTTATGTTTAATACTATACTGAGGAGGAAGATTTAGTCAAATAATAAATTCTAAATCACAAATTACATTTTAGCACAACAACGACCTTCTTTTAAAGTAGACCCCGTAACTAGACTCCCCGAACAAGACATTTTAAAATATCTTAGACCTGAAATTTGTTGGCAGCCTCCTTGATAAGAGTAATGGTTATTATTTTGGTTCCGTTTTAAAATAATTCTTTATGAAATTTTTATATTAACATTCATCACATTACACAATTTTCTTCCGTTTCATAATAACCTGTAACAACCATTATAAATCGTGAAATTCCATTTCAAAATAATCATTATTCATTAATAATCAGATTCAAATCAAATTCAACATATGACATTGTGTGTGTGTGTGTGTGTGTGTGTGTGTGTGTGTGTGTGTGAATATATATATACGAGTACATACTTTAGATTACTTTAGGTGAGTTTGAACGACGGTTCAGGATCGACCTGCGGTCGACCCCTCTACAGCATCCCGCCTCATTTGCGGGATTTGGTGAAGAAGGGAATTGCTGTGTGATCTTCTCCTGCCCTCGTAGGGCTGGTCAGGGACTTTGCACAGGAATTTGGCCAGCTCGTTCTTGAAGTTATTCAGGTCGGTGAGCTGGAGATTCCTCACTTCTTTTGGTAAGACACTGAGGGTATTTTCCATCCTCGTTTTCATGGCCCCTTTCCCACCGCAGCTGGGACCGTACAAAATCTGCCTCTGCTCTCATTCCAGTTTGTTTCTATTTCATTTCTAAGGTTAGGGACAGAGCCCTCAAGTATTTTTCATATGCATATTATTGTGTGCCGCTCGCGCCTTCTTTCGAGAGAGTAGAGTTCTAGGGATTGTAGTCGAGACCAGTAGTCTTCACCTTCCGTTTCCTCTATCTTAGACGTAAAAGTCCTTTGTATAGCTTCAATGTTCGCAAGGTCTCGTTTTCTGTATGGGCTTGTGAGTACTGAGCAATACTCAATTATTAGTAGGACAAGACTCTTCCATAATTTGAGCATGATGTTTGCTTTTCTGTTGCAGAAGCTCCTCCAGATGATTCCCATTATTTTTCTAGCCGTTCTAATTTTGATGTTATAGTGCTCTCTGAATTTTGCATCCGACGACATTATTACTTCAAGATCCCTGACTTGTGGATTTGGTGTTATCTGTTTGGCTTGCATAGTTTTGTCCCTTTTTTCTGTACCATATCTTAGAAGTTGGAATTTTTCTTCGTTGAACTTCATATTGTTGTCTTCTGCCCACTGGATTAATGTTTCAATGTCATTTTGTAATTTTCTTATGTCACCTTTGTTCAATATTTCCTTGCATATCTTTGTGTCATCTGCGACGCATGATACAATACTGTCATTGATATCTGCATCAATATCTGCAATCATTATTATGAACAGCAAGGGAGCTAATACTGTCTCTTGTGGGACAGAGCTCGTGACTTCCGAAACTTCCGATTTAACTCCGTTTACCACCACTCTTTGTGTTCTTTGCGTCAAGAAATTAAATATCCACCTTCTTAGCTTTCCAGTAATTCCTGTATTCTTAAGTTTGTGTGCTAGGATTCCATGGTCACATTTATCGAAGGCTTTAGAAAAGTCCCTATATATTACATCTATGTTTTATCCTCGATACAATGTTTCCAATATTTTCTCCTGGTGGTCTAGTAGCTGTGACAGGTATGATCTTCCAGCCCTGAAGCCATGTTGATTTGGGTTGTATAAGCCTTTTTCTTGTAGGTAGTAGGTAGTTATGCCTCTAATTATACATTCAAAACACTTTATAAGGGGTGAGGTAAGAGCCACTGGCCGATAATTCTTGGGCATTGCTCTGTTACCACCTTTAAATAGGGGGGAAATGTTCGCGTTCTTTAAGGGGAGTGGAATTTGTCCTGTGTCGAGTGATTTCCTCCATAGTAAGTATAGCGGTTTGGCAATACTCTCTTTGCATTTCTTTAGAAACGTGGCACTCCATGTGTCTGGCCCTGGCGCTGAATTGTCTCGCATCTGTGATAAGGCCGTAATTACATCTCCTTCCGTGAACTCGAAGTCCATTAATAGGTCTGTGCCGGAATTTGTTCTTGGTTGATTTGTATCTATGTCGAAAAATTCGTGTGGGTTTTCCACTTCCATCTCGGACTTAGGGGTGCTAAACACAGAGTTAATTTGTTCCCTAAGCAGTTCGCTTATTTCTTTCGGGTCATTTGTGTATTCGACCTCCCCATCTATCAACGGACCAATACTCTCCTTACACTTCATTTTCCTTTTCGCAAACGTGTAGAAGTATTTTGGGTTATTTTTTGTTTTCTGCTACCTTGTCTTCCTCCTCGTTTGTATGAATGTTTGCTTTAGGTCCCATTCTATTTCGCCAAGTTTCCTCTCTAGTTTGAGTCTCTTTGCATCAGTTCTGCATCTGTGATGTTTTACGGTTTCTCTTCGTTGCCTGAATAGTGTCCTGATTTTCCTCTCGAGCTTGCTATGTTTTCTTTCCTTTCCTGTCTCTCTGGAATATGTTTCAGTATTATAGGTTTGGTTTCAGTTTCTATTATACATAGTATTTCTTGTGGAGGCTTCTCGTGAAGTAGCAAATCCCAAAAATTTACCTCCTTTAAATTTTTATTTACGTTTTCCTAATTTACTTTCTTTGAATTTATGTTTAAGCCTTCAATTATTCCATCTGCCTCTCTAGGATGCGTTTTCGGACCTCTGGGTGCTAACTTCAATTGAATATCGATAAGGTTATTTATGGTCGGAGAATTTTGTGTGCGTTACTTTTTTATTTATTATTATCTCGGTGTTATTTGTCAAGATGTGTATATATATATATATATATATATATATATATATATATATATATATATATATATATAGTAAAAATGCTCACGTTAGGCGAACATTTGTGTTATTTTTTTCAATTTTACCCGCGTTGGGATTTCAATTAAAAAAAACTCGAAGTCAAATAAGTCGTCTCTTATGCTTCCTCACACTTTACAACCGTGTGATTTGTTTTAGATTAGGTTATGTTACGTTAGGGTAGGTTAACCTAAATTAACTTAGCGTAACCCTAAAAAATAGGTCGTACAAGAAAATACGACTTATTTACAGAGTTCGATCTAATTGGTAAAAAATGGCTTACTGTTGGCGCTATTTGGGGATTTAGGCACATATCGGGTGGCCAGAAAAAACCGTCCCGATATTTAAAGTACAGTAACTCAAAAATTATAAACTTTACACTCACGAAATTTCACTCAGTATAACTTCAATTAGTTAGCAAATTTCCATAACAATTTCAATATTCTACCTGCTATACTTTTTCCATAGTAAAATAAGTAAAAATATAAATCACTGAAAACAATCTCATGATATCGCAAAACAGCCCACTTTATTCACGCGTTGGCAACTCCCGTTTGCAGTTACCCCAGTTGGATTTATTTTAGTAATAACACTGGTCAACAAAGATTTTTCATCAGAGTAAAATTTGTGGTGGCTGGATAGCATTTTTCACGCTGATTCCAAAACTGCATTCAGATTTTTTCTAGCACGTATAGTTTTCAAGATGAAGGCATATATATAACTACATAGATTTAACCATTTTAAATAGGCAAAATACTAATATTTCAACATTTGATTGTGATTATTTTATTGTGTTTTTTTAGTTTATTCGTCTTATTTATTTCAATTATCTTAATTATACATCTTATGTATTTCAGGTGTGAGCTTTTACGTCTAGCAGCATTGTGATTCAGGCAACAACGCCGTGCTTTGTGTGTCAAAAGATCAGTCCAGTCCAAGAACTTGTTGTGTCAAGTTGGTGTACATTTTTTTTGAATTTATAGTTTGCTCAGGTCAGTCAACATGCCTCGACAATGTAAGAATGACCCCGACAAGTTCGGTTTCGTATGCGGCCAGTTGACAACTAAAACACAGCGACGAAGTATTACAACCGACATTAAGAAAATATACAAGCTATACTTTGGTTGCCATCTAGGTGACCAAGATAAACCATGGGCGCCACATCAAATCTGTTCTGGCTGTTCAAATGGATTACGTGATTGGCTTAACAAAAAGAAAGCTTCAATGCCATTTGCCATACCCATGATATGGAGGGAGCCGAGAGATCATCATGAAGACTGTTATTTTTTTAGTGTGAACTTAATGGGGTTTTCTGCCAAGAACAAACACCAGATTGTATATCCAAACTTGGATTCAGCACGTAGACCAGTAAAACATGATGAAACATTGCCCATTCCAATTCCCCAAAGTGATAGGCTAGATTCTATCATAGATGACATGGAAAGTGATGAAGGTGCAACTGGCGTTTCCGGACCATCTACAGAACCAGAGTACACTTTTGAAGGTAGACATTTAGAGCCTAAAAAGTTAACCCAAGGACAGTTGAATGATCTTGTTAGAGACTTATCGCTGTCTAAAGAGAAATCAGAGCTTCTCGCCTCAAGACTAAAGGAGAACAATTTACTTGAGAACAATGTTCGTATTAGTTACTACCGAAAGCGGAATTTTGAATTAACAGCATTCTTTTCAGTAGACGGTCCTCTCTGTTATTGCCATGACATCAATGGACTATTTACAGCCATATCTCAGACGTATGTGGCATCTGAGTGGCGCCTCTTTATTGATTCGTCGCAGAGAAGCCTGAAAGCAGTTCTTTTGCATAATGGTAATATAATGCCATCCATCCCCATTGCCCATTCCGTCCATCTAAAAGAGACATATGCCAATATGGATATACTACTTAAGGCAATCAAATACAGATCTACAGATCTACAGAAGCTAAGGCTAACAAAGACCCTAAGATCCACTCTAAGGTTAGCCCGAGAGAAAGGAAAGAGTAGCGGCTTAAGAGAAGAGAAGAGAATAAGGGGTTAAGTAAGAGCAACACCTATCACTCATGGGTTAACATTCATTCAGAAAAAGAGGAAAAGTGTCTCACCATCATCATCCGCCGGCCACTGCCGACAAGTCAGAAAAATAGTCGGAGAGAATAGGAGAGGGGTGAAAGATGAAAAGAAGTAAAATAAGAACGCTTACAAACCATGCAAACACAGTCTTAACTCACTGTCATACCATGCAAACTACAAACATGCAAGAAAAGAGTTAGAAACATGCAAAAAAAAAAAAAAAAAAAAGTAGGTAAGTTAAACAAAAAGTGGGTTAGTTTACGCTATGAGCTACCTACATCTACATTCGTGTTAGTCTAATTTTTTTTTTTTTTTTTTTAATAATTTTATTGCTGGCATCACACGCTGGCATGTCACAAGCTGGCATTCATCGTCAACAGACTCATCCTCGAGCACCACCACCAGAGCTTCTGTTGCTAACTTTGTTGTTTTTTAAATTAAACAACGTTAATACCTTTAAAATGTCTGTCAAGACGGTTCTTAAACATATTAACGCTGGTAGAATGAACGACTGACGCGGGAAGATTATTCCATTTACCAATTACTTTAAACGTAAAGAAGTTTTTAGCGATATTAGTAATAAAACGCCTGCCACGCAACTTAAATCCGTTATTGCGAGTATTACTATTATCAAAAGTGAACACTTTGTCAAAATTTACGTTATCGATGTTATTAACGATTTTGAAAACTTCAATAAGCTCCCCCCTTAATCTCCTAGTTTCGAGTGAATACAGGTCTAGCTCTTTAATCCTATCTTCATAAGGCTTATTGCGCAATGACGGAATAAGTTTCGTGGCACGACGCTGAACCCTTTCTAACCTATCAATATCCTCACGCAAGTACGGGCACCAAAACTGAACGGCATATTCTAAATGAGGCCTGACTAGGGACTTGTAAAGGGGCAATATAATATCCTTTGATTTAAATTCGAAATTACGCGCTATGAAGCCTAACATCCTATTAGCTTTTGCGCAAGACTCCAGGCACTGGTTCCTAACCTTTAAATCTTTAGTTACGCGTACGCCTAAATCTACTTCCTCGTCAACGCTCGCTAACTCCCTATCATCCATCTTGTACGCGTAATTATTGTTGCGAGAACCTATATGCAAAACTTTACATTTATCTACGTTAAATTGCATCTGCCACTTATCCGTCCACTCCATAATCCTATCTACATCGTCTTGGATCCTATTTCTATCGTCCTCGTTAACAACCTTACCGCCTATTTTAGTATCGTCCGCGAATTTTGACACGTTACTAGTCAATCCTACATCTATGTCGTTAATGTAAATTACGAATAACAATGGGCCTAACACTGAACCCTGTGGGACACCGCTACATACATCTAACCACCCCAATTCACTACCATTAACTACGACCCTCTGCCTCCTAGCACGAAGCCATTCTTCTAACCAGTTAGCTACCTGACCGCGTATACCGTGCGCTTTAACCTTCGCAATTAGTCTCCTATGCGGAACTGTATCGAACGCCTTTTTAAAATCTAAATAAATAACGTCAGCTGCCCTATGCCTATCGTATTCGCGCACTACTTCGTTATAAAATTCTAACATATTAGTTAAACAAGACCTATGGCGTCGAAACCCGTGCTGACTACTATTAATCAAATCTCTACTTTCTAAGTGATCGATAATACGATCCCTAACTACGGATTCCAAAAGTTTACCGACATTTGACGTTAAGCTAATGGGCCTATAATTGCTAGCTACCGCGCGGTCGCCTTTTTTAAAAATAGGCGTGACGTTAGCTAATTTAAAGTCTTCAGGAATAATCCCCGTTTCGAGTGACTGATTAAAGATCTTCGTTAAGGGGCCTACGATAACTTCTTTCAAATCTTTCAAATGTCTGGGATAAAAAGCGTCAGGGCCTGGAGCCTTGCTAACTTTTAGCCTATCGATATAATGCGCAATCTCAGCCTCGTAAACAGTTATTTCATCTAAAATAGTCTCGCTACTAAATGGAACGATATCATCCACGTCGGGGACATTATTTACGTCTTCTACGGTAAAAACTGTCGCAAAAAGTTATTGAAAATACCCGCCATCGCCTGAGCGTCAGAAGCCAAAGCGCCATTAACATCCACTAGAGGGCCTATGTTATTTTTTACCGGCTTACGATTATTAACGTATTCCAAAAACTTTTTTGGATTATGTTTACTATCCGCAGCTATAAGTATCTCTAAATTACGCTTGGCATTCCTAACTGATCTTTTAACCTGACGTCTAAGCTCGATATATCTATTAAAGTTAGCTACCTGGCCATTACGCTTACTAAGTCTATACGCTCTATTACGCTCGTTTATAAACTCTCCTATTTCCCTACTCCACCACTTCGGTCTACCACGATTACTAGCGCGCTTGGGCCTACGAGGAATAAACTCCCTTTCAATATTCCTAAACTTTCTTTAAACGCCACCCAACGCAGATTTGTGTCATTACCCATAAATAAGTTATCCCAGTCCACTACTCTCATCCTATCCGCGAAACTATCAAAATTAGCCCTACGAAAATCTGGGACTTCTATTACGTTACTATCCTGGGTGTTTTCTATCAATAACTTAAACCTAAGAATTTGATGATCGCTACATCCTAAACTCTCGCCTACTTCTAAACCTTCGACTATATTCTCGCCGTTCGTCATCACCAAATCTAAAATATTATCACCGCGCGTTGGTTCGGTAACTATCTGTCGTAAAAAGTTATCGTCCATAAACTCAACCAATCTCAAAAACTCTTCATTACCCGTAAAATTCTCGTAATTAACATTAGGGCAGTTAAAGTCCCCTCTTCACATTAAACTTGGTTTAATGAAGAATTTTGTTAAAGCAATGGGTAAAGTCAATTCTGAAGGGTTCCAATACCTTTCAAGGAAATTTCCGAAGGTTACTGCAGCAAAATTGAAGGAAGGAATTTTTGTTGGGCCACAAATAAGGGAGGTTTTGAATGACACTGAATTTGAAAAAGTCCTAAGTCCGCTGGAATTGAAGGCTTGGCTGGCGTTCAAATGGATATGTGAAAACTTTCTTGGAAGCAACAAGTCACCTGCGTATAAGGATGGAGTCAAGAACCTCCTTGATGCCTTCAAAGAAATGGAGTGTCGAATGTCGTTAAAAATTCACTTCCTGCATTCCCACTTAGATTTCTTTCCTGAAAACCTTGGTGCAGTGAGTGACGAGCAAGGAGAGCGCTTCCATCAAGATATTCAGATGATGGAGAAGCGCTACCAAGGATATTGGAATGAAAGCATGATGGCGGACCATTGTTGGATGCTGTATCGTGACAATCCAGGCCAAATTTACAAAAGGAAATCACACTCACAGCGCTTTTAATAAAATAATGTATATATTCTTTATTTATAAGTACATTGAATAAGGTATATGATGTATTTGTTGTTTAGCATTCCTAAGTGTGATCTATACATCCATAAATTTTCTTATAGCAATATCAAAAACTTAAAAATATCAAAACCAGTGTATCTATATAACTATACGTGCTAGAAAAAAATAAAACCAGATTCGGAATCAGCGCGAAAAATGCATTAAGAAAAGTGTGATCATGTTTGTGATGAGAAAATAGTTTCATTTTGTTGGCCAGTGTAATTAATGTGTGTCAAAGTGTCAAGGGGTGTACGTGTGTAACTTGATAGCTTAAACTTTTTGCAGCCCTTGTAATCATAGTCTTTAGCATAAATGACAAGGCACAAGGCAATAATTGAGGCGTGTATTACCGAAAAAGGATGGGTCGATGAAAAAAAATCGTGAAATAATTTCCTGGAAGAAATTGGAATAAAAGATCACTGAATAGATTGATAAAGAAAATTCGAGAAACAGGATCGACTAAAAGGAAAGCTGAAAGTGGTAGACCAAAAAGTGTTTCCACTTAAGAAAATATAGCTTAGGTACAATTTGTTAGGTCTTCTAAAGAAGATCGACCTGGGACTCACTTGTCTCAGAGAAAAATCGCCAAAAATTTGGGGATTAGCCACAGTTCCGTTCAATTAATGAAGAGAACTCTAAAGATTAAGGCATTCAAGAGAATCCGTCTCAAGGCGTGATAGTAATGTCACAAAAAAGAAAGGTCGAACAGAAAAGTTCACGGAACGGGAGTTAAAAGAAAAGATACTTGAATGCTGGAACGAAATAACTGAGAAAATGTATCATGTCATGGAAGAAAAGACTAAGAGCTGTTTGCGAGCAAGACGGTAGACATATTGATCATCTTTTTCAATAGACATTTTTGTAAGTAATAAAGTTTCGATTCTGATATCGTTTTCAGTGATTTATATTTTTTGCTTCTTTCACTAAGAGAAAATATAACTGGTAGAATTCTGAAATTTGTATTGAATGTTGCTAACTAATTGAAGTTATACTGAGCCAAATTTCGTGATTATAAAGCTTATAATTTTTTAGTTATTGTACTTTAAATGTCTGGACTTTTCTCTAGTCACCCGATATACAAATATATATGATACAACTCAGAATGGTCCCCTGAGAAACTTTTATGTTACACACAGACCGTACATGGAACATATATATATATATATATACGAGAGTGGGCTGAAAAGTAATGCCTCCACTTGAATAATTCTGGATTGTGTAGAGGTATTCAGATGAAACCGGTTTTGTGTTGTAACTTGATATCCCCACCCCATTCCAGATTGTTTAGAGGTAACCACATAAAAGCGATTTTGCGTTATAGCCTAATATAACTTACACTCATTCCACACGTTGGTTCAATATCGATTACGATGGAAAGGAGTAAAGACGTTCGCTTCAAGCAAAGTACCACGGAATTGAATTTTTGACCACGGAAAGTGTTGATCCCATAGACATTCACCGGCGAATGCAAGCTGTGTACGGCAAACAGTGTGTTGATGTGAGTACGTTCGACGTTGGGCGAGGCAGTGTGAAGAAGAAGAAGCAGGGCATGAAGATTTGCAAGACAAACTGCGAAGTGGAAGGCCTGTAACAACAACCGACGAGTCTCATCGGAACTACGTTGACGAACTGATTCGTGGAAATCGTCGCATTAAACAAAATGAAATTGCTGCAATGCTCGATATCTCCAAAGAGCGAGTGGGACACATTATCAGTATTCTCGGTTATCGAAAGGTCTGCGCCAGATGGGTGCCTCGCAGTGGCGTGGTGGCCATATGGGCCAAACGGGTTTGCCCCGACCAGCGACGATTAGCCAAAGGGCGCCATAACAGAGGTTCAGAGGG
Source organism: Bathynomus jamesi (assembly GCA_023014485.1). Lineage (NCBI taxonomy): Eukaryota > Metazoa > Arthropoda > Malacostraca > Isopoda > Cirolanidae > Bathynomus > Bathynomus jamesi. The sequence continues at coordinate 821,412 of JAJOZX010000168.1, read as the reverse complement.
CGCCGCACCAGGGGCCAGATTTTAGAATTTTTAAAATTTTAAAATTATAAAACCAACAATAATAGTAATATGACTGCTACATATTACTAAAATTAGTAATACAAATTTTTATTCATAATCTTTGGCTATGATTTAAAATTTGGGGGACCTACAACCATTCATAAAGTAAAACAATTTTCAAATCCATTTTTCAAAAAACACAACTTTCTATTTTAGAAAATTCATAAAAAAAATTGGAGACTATGAAATTCTTCAAAATTGCACAGAACACAAAGGATACTCAAAAGAAGATAATTGATATAATTGGAGAAGAAATAACAATCGAAATTGTAAAGAAAATTAAAAGCTGTTGCATGATCCATCATTGTTGACACATCTCCTGATGTATCACACCAAGAACACGTTAGTATTTGTGTTCGTGTTGCTGTGGATGGTGGTGTTTGTGAGCATTTGCTGTGCCTACAACATGCTTCAAATACTACATCAGAAATGCTTCTGAGTTTGGTAAAGTCTGTTTTTTCTGACCGTCTCAGTCTCAAAACGGTAAAAAAATGCTAAAATTAAAAATTTCGAATCATTTCGAGAGGGCGCCAAAATGCTCTCTGGCCCTACCAGCGATGAGAGTCCCACAACGCCACTGGTGCCTCGCATGCTCACTGTCGAGATGAAAACTGAGAGACCGCATTGCCAAGAAAATCTGCAGCGCTTCGAAAATGAAGATGAATTTCTGTACAGCATTGTGACAGGAGACGAGACGTGGGTCCACCATTATGACCCTGAAAATAAACGACAATCCATTGAATACACTGGTATGCATATGAAATTTTTTTGTCTGCTGTGAGGGTTTTTTCAACTCATATTATATAATTCGACCATGCTGAATTCGAAAATGACATTGGTTTTCCTCAATCAGGTCAGGTTTTTTCTCTATTGGCCATTCATTATAAGTCCAATTTTATCCCCAAATTTATTGATTTTTTTAGTTTAAACACTGTAGATACGAGTAATATTATAAGAACACTCGTGAAAAATGAAAACATTGTGTGAATAAATACTTTTATTCATACAATGAATATGGAAAAAAGTTTATTGAGGAAGGAATGAAGTTTGTTTGGCTTTCCGTCTGTGTTTTTCTTCGGGCACGTCTCGCTTCAAACACCAGCAATAGTCCGGCAGCATATTGATATCCCAGTTTCCCTGGTACCTCTCTTCCATTATTTTGATATCTTGGTGAAATCGTTCACCCTGTTCCTCACTATAATCCCCGCAATTTTCAGGAAAATAGTCCAAGTGGGACGACAAAAAGTGCATTTTTATGGACATGCGCGACCCATGAGCTTTGAAAGCTTCCATCAAGTTTTCGACAACGGACTCGTATTCTGGACTTCTACGCTTGCCAAGAAAATCAGTGACAACTGATTTGAATGCCTGCCAGGCATTCTTCTCAGTTGGAGTCATTGCGTTTTCGAACTGAGTATCCTTGATCAAAGTTCGAATTTGAGGACCATGAAAAACCCCAGCAATTAGTTTAGCATCAGATATATGAGGAAATTTACTCTGGAGATATCGGAATGCTGAACCCTCCTTATTCATTGATTTGATGAAATTTTTCATCAAGCCCAGCTTAACCCTCTATCGCACAACTTTTTTGTAGGGTTAAGTCTAAATTCGTGTATTTGAAATGTTAAATAGATGCAACATGGTACCATAAAGGGTTAATATGAAGTGGTGGGAGCAAAATTTTTGTTGGTGGTACAAGGGGCACTGAAACGACATTATGCGACCCAGGTTCAAAATTCTCTCTGGATGCCCATTCACGCTGGGCATAGTGCTTCTCATCCGCTCGGCTATCCCATTTGCAGAGGAAACATGGGTAATTCGTGTATCCCCCTTGCATTCCCAATACAAATGCCACAATCTGAAAAAAATGAAAATATTTAAAGAATTTAGAGAATTTGTTCTATCAGATAAAAAAAATCTATGCATTGGACTGTATCACTTCTGTGGGGAAGTTAAGTGTTCTTATACGCTCTCAAATAACCTTTGGAAAAAAAACATAGTCAATAGCAATAGTTTACTTATGATATTAGTATTACCTTCAAATCTCCACAGATCCTCCAGTTATGTTGGTCGTATACGAGAGCATCCAGTAAAATTTTCATGTTATCGTAGCTCTCAGTAAGTTGTACGGAATGTGCTACAGGGACTGATGCAACCCTATTCCCAATGTTGAGAAGTACTGCTTTCAAACTTCGTTTAGACGAGTCTATAAATAGCTTCCATTCTGATGCGTTATATGGCAGGCCCAAGGATTCGATTAGCCCCTCAACATTGCAGCAGTACACTAAGGAAGAGGTATTTTCGTGCACTGCAAAAAACTTGCGGAATTCTTCCTCTCGTTTCCTATACCAGGAGAATGTTGTTCCCGGAGCCAGCAAGTTGTCCTCTCGAAGTCGTGAGCCCAAGATCTCGGCAGCTAATTTGGAAAGTCCTAAATCCCTGGTAAGATCATTAAGTTTGGCCTGGTTGAGAGGCCTCGGCTCATTTGAAGCGGTATTTTGAGGTATATACGACTGGGACTGGTCATTGGCATTGGTCATTGATTCATCATCAGAATCATCGAAGTCCAGGGTTTGAGGTGGGTCGGGTATTGGAATTCCAGGACCATGGGGTACAGGTCTCATAGCAGAAGGAATGTCAGGGTATACAACAATGTGTTTATTCTTCTTGTTAACTCCTGAAAATAGAAACACAGAAACATGGATATAAAACTTGCATATGAAATAGAAGAAGCATTCAGACAGTGGCGGCTCGTGAGGGAAGGCTGCGGTCTGTAAGATATGAAATAGGTCGATGGAGTCTGTATATTTTCTTTCTTTTTCATTCATATTGTCCCTTCGGGGACAATATGAATGAAAAAGAAAGAAAATATACAATCATTGTATATGTAAATGTAACTTGTATAACAATATGTATGTGTAAATGTATTTTCTATAACAATATGTATATGTAAATGTATGATTACCTTATGGTGAATATTATGCTATATATGGTGAATATTACATTATGGTGAATATTATGTCAAGTTTCATACGAGGATTTCAAAATATTTAAGAAAAATAAATTTATAAACCCACCTTGGAGGTTTGTCATGCAGAAATAGCAATCTGTCACGTGATCCTTTCCTTCTCTCCAAATCATGGGAATTCCAAAAGGCAAAGATTTCGCTCTGCCTTTGCTCCATCTTCTCAAATTTTCAATGCACGTCTTGCAGCACATATGAGGGGCGAAATTTTTGTCCTGGTCCCCTAGCTTAATTCCAAAGTATGCTCTATACATGGTCTTCACAAATTTAGTGATTTGGGACTGGTTATTTGGCATGGTAACCGTCCCACATATGTAGCAGAATCTATTGGGGTCATTTTTACACGCTCTATTCATTATGAAATATTTTATCTATATGCCTGAAAAGTAAAAAAAGATATTATACAAGTGAAACAAGTGATGATAGATGTTACTGTTCCAATTCCGCTTTGACAAAATCACGAAAAATTATATTTTACTTATGAGGCCATAGCCGGATAACCTGAGCTGATTGAGAAAAACGGATTGCAGATTCGAAATCAGCAGGAAAGACTCTATAATAATCACTTACAAAACCCTTGACAGCAAAATTGATGCATACCAGTGATATCGGCAAAAATATTCACCGCAACCAAAAAAAATTCAAAGTTAAAATATCGGCTGGAAAAGTGATGACTGTTTTTTGGGATATCAATGGTGTTGTTCTCAAAAACTTTACGGAAAGAGGGACAGCAATCAACACTGCACATTATATTGAAACTCTGAAGAAGTTGAAAAAATGGATCAGCAGGGTTCGCACCCACAAAAACGCAGTCATTGTTCACCATGACAACGCACGGCCTCACACCAGTGTTCAAACCCGAGAAGCAATTGAGGATCTGCAGTTCACCGTCTTGTCGCATCCACCATTCAGCCCCGATTTAGCACCATGCAATTTTCACTTTTTACTTAAACTTAAAGAATATCTCCGTAGAAATTGCTACGAGTCTGACGAAGTTAAGGCCGCTGTAAAATTTTGGTTTCGTAGTCAAAACTCCGAGTTTTACCGGGATGGATTTCAAAAACTCATTTATCGTCAGCGTAAATGTATCGAGGTAGAGGGTGATTTTAGAGAAAGTAAATTTATTTGAGTGCAGGCATTACTTTTCAGCCCACCCTCGTATATATAATCTTATAACCGTTGGTTAGTTTCCGCCAGAATTGTTCATTCTGACAAAGGTCAAGCTTTTCACTCCACCTTAGACCTAGAGTTTAACGTGGAATCCGAACCACGCCCCACCAGCAGGCCAGCGTCTTAACCACTTGGCCATCAGGGTACCCATTTATCTACCAACCACTTTCTTTATTGTGTGGAAGGATGAACAGCTGGGTTCTGCTGCGCGCCGCCTGCCGTCACCGGGTCCCGATCCCGGGACCGATGGATTCGTAGTCAGCGACGCTAACCTCTACACCACCGAGGCGCAGATATATATATATATATATATATATATACAAACTCAGAATGGTCCCCTGAGAAACTTATATGTTAAACACAGACCGTGCATGGAACAAGGAACTCTTCTGGGAAAATTAAATCCACTATAGTCCGAATAAGCAATGGCAAATGACAAATACCATAGTTTTTCTTTTTCATGATGCTAGCCCGACGTGGGCAACGGGTCTCTCGCAAAGAGGTCCCATAAATTTAGCTTCCCTCACCAGCTATCTGCAAAGCAGACAGGATCCAGCTTTGGGACATGGATCTAGGGTTTAAAGCAAGCCTAGTCCCACTACATTCAGAACCTCTATATAAGTAAAAGACTCGTTGCATTCACGTCGGATTGAATAAATCAAGAAAAAGCGGTAACTATTGTATTTTTAGCCAAAAAAAACAAAACTTAAACCTCAACCGGGACATTGAGCGTCCACTTTTCAAGGCACGTAACACGTCCGTTTAATATACGGTATATATGGTATTTGTCCCTTACCATTACTTATTCGGACTATAGTGGATTTAATTTTCCCAGAAGAGTTCCTTGTTCCATGCACGGTCTGTGTTTAACATATATATATATATATATATATATATATATATATATATATATATATATATATGATGAATAAAACCACGAAGGAAAGGAAACACAAAATGGTGCTCAAGCGCTTTCGTCTAATGACATCCTCAGGATCCTCAGTGTTCCTGAGGATGTCATTAGACGAAAGCGCTTGAGCACCATTTTGTGTTTCCTTTCCTTCGTGGTTTTATTCATCATAAAATTTTTCACGTGTTACTTTCGTGAAATAATTTTCATATATATATATATATATTATATAATATATATATATATATATATATCTGACCCTTTAAAAGGTTTGTATTTATTTTATTAACTGCAATAAAAGATTGAATTTTTACAGCACCTTCTCTGCACATGGGAAATTAGTTCCCTGGTGCAAAACAAGCTTTGAGAAATGTGTGGTAAAAATGTCATGCTTTTATAACAGTTAGTAAAAAAATACATACTTTTTAAAGTGTCAGATATATAGAAAATCACCCAATATATATATATATATATATATATATATATATATGATACACACACACCGTGCATGGAACAAGGAACTCTTCTAGGAAAATTAAATCCACTATAGTCCGAATAAGTGGTAAATAACAAATACTATAGTTTTTCTTTTTCATGATGCTAGCCCGACGTGGGCAAAGGGTCACTCGCAAAGAGGTCCCAAAAATATAGCTTCCCTCACCAGCTATCTGCAAAGTAGATAGGATCCAGCTTTGGGACAGGATCTAGGGTTTAAAGCAACCTAGCCCAGCTACATTTAGAACCTCAATATAAGCAAAAGACTCGCTGCCTTCACGTCAGATTGAATACATCAAAGAAAAAGGGGTAACTATTATATTTGTAGCCAAAAACCAAAACTTAAACCTCAACTGGCAGAATTGAGCGTCCACTTTTCAAGGCACATAACATGTCCGTTTCATGATGGGAATGAACTCAGAATTCCCATCATGAAACGGACATGTTATGTGCCTTGAAAAGTGGACGCTCAATTCTGCCAGTTGAGGTTTAAGTTTTGGTTTTTGGCTAAAAATATAATAGTTACCCTTTTTTCTTTGATGTATTCAATCTGACGTGAAGGCAGCGAGTATTTTGCTTATATTGAGGTTCTAAATGTAGCGGGGCTAGGTTGCTTTAAACCCTAGATCCTGTCCCAAAGCTGGATCCTATCTACTTTGCAGATAGCCGGTGAGGGAAGCTATATTTTTGGGACCTCTTTGCGAGTGACCCGTTGCCCACGTCGGGCTAGCATCATGAAAAAGAAAAACTATAGTATTTGTCATTTACCATTACTTATTCGGACTATAGTGGATTTAATTTTCCTAGAAGAGTTCCTTGTTCCATGCACGGTCTGTGTGTATCATAAAAAACCTCAGGGAACCATTCTGAGTTAATTCCCATATATATATATATATGAAAAATTATTTCACGAAAGTGACACGTGAAAAGTATTTATGATGAATAAAACCACGAAGGAAAAAGAAACACAAAGGGGTGCTCAAGCGCTTTCGTCTAATGACATCCTCAGGAACACTGGAGTGAAAGGACAGATCAAGGCAATATATAGGTTACAAAAATAAACATACATACATACATATTCACATATATATACATATATATATATATACATACATATATATATATATAAATATATACATATATATAGTAAGCATAGAAAAAATTGTGGGAGGAGCCAACATTTATATGGTCACAGAAGAATAAAGAAATAAAAATAAATATAAATATAAATTGAGAAAAAATTAATTACAAAATAGTGCCTTAGTGATATATATGTCACAGCCTAAATAATCATAAAGAAATAAACAGGCAAATAAAAAAAACCATAAATACATATACATACATACATATATATATATATACATATATATACACATATATATATACATATATATATATATATAAGACACTTTTAGCACTTTGGCCGACCTTCCATATAAATTCAAATGGCTTTTTTATGGAACAGGTCACAAAAAATAAGAAATAAAAATAAATATAAATATTGTAAGTGGAGTCAACCAATTCAAGCTCAAGAGGGAGGTTTTACAATCGATTTAATAGATGCTGCCAAATTGATATATGTCACATTATTAAAAAATAAAATGAAAGATAAATTTTAAGAGAGGCACACCAATTTATAAGGGAAAAATTACCACATATGCATATTATAGTCAAACGAATACAAAAATACAATTAAATATAAATTGGAAAACAAAATGATCCCTAGATGATATATAAAGAACAATAAAATATATATACAACATATTTACGGTAATATACGAAATATAAACGCAATATATACAGAATATATATATATATATATATATGCATAAGGGAAAAAAAATTACCAAATTTTTTTTATAATTATTGTCTGAGAAAACGGTAGGTCGCAAAAGAATAAAGAAATAAAATAAATATAACTTGAAAAAATTACAAATAATACACGTACACATATATACCCGCATACCAAATATATATATACATATACACACATATATACAAACACACACACACAAACACACACATATATATATATATATATATATACAAGCTTGACCTTCACGAAATGAGAAATCATCCCGCAGAACCTTTGTGAGGTTGTAAGGTAAGGTAAGGTACATACACATATCATATATATATATATATTTAACTGCATACATACATACATACATACATATACACACATACATACATACATATACACACATATACATACAAACACATTTAACTGCAATGACCACACACATACGCACATACACATACATACATACACATACACTCATACAGCAAAAAATTGAAAAATAAAATTGTAAGGGAAACAACAGACAAAAACAAATTATTTGTAATTTTTTCAAGTTATATTTATTTTTATTTCTTTATTCTTTTGCGACCTACCGTTTCTCAGACAATAATTATAAAAACAAATTTGGTAATTTTTTTCCCTTATGCATATATATATATATATATATATATTCTGTATATATTGCGTTTATATTCGTATATATACCGTAAATATGTTGTATATATATTTTATTGTTCTTTATATATCATCTAGGGATCATTTTGTTTTCCAATTTATATTTAATTGTATTTTTGTATTCGTTTGTGACTATAATATGCATATGTGGTAATTTTTCCCTTATAAATTGGTGTGCCTCTCTTAAAATTTATCTTTCAATTTTTATTTTTTAATAATGTGACATATATATCAATTTGGCAGCATCTATTAAATCGATTGTAAAACCTCCCTCTTGAGCTTGAATTGGTTGACTCCACTTACAATATTTATATTTATTTTTATTTCTTTATTTTTGTGACCTGTTCCATAAAAAAGCCATTTGAATTTATATGGAAGGTCGGCCAAAGTGCTAAAAGTGTCTTTATATATATATATATATGTATATATATATGTGTATATATATGTATATATATATATGTATGTATGTATGTATATGTATTATGGTTTTTTTTATTTGCCTGTTTATTTCTTTATGATTATTTAGGCTGTGACATATATATCACTAAGGCACTATTTTGTAATTAATTTTTCTCAATTTATATTTATATTTATTTTTATTTCTTTATTCTTCTGTGACCATATAAATGTTGGCTCCTCCCACAATTTTTTCTATGCTTACTATATATATGTATATATTTATATTATATATATGTATGTATATATATATATATGTATATATTGTGAATATGTATGTATGTATGTTTATTTTTGTAACCTATATATTGCCTTGATCTGTCCTTTCACTCCAGTGTTCCTGAGGATGTCATTAGACGAAAGCGCTTGAGCACCCCTTTGTGTTTCTTTTTCCTTCGTGGTTTTATTCATCATATATATATATATATATATATATATATATATATATATATATATATATATATATTTTTTTTTTAATGTAGGAAGGAGGGGTTAAAGGCAAATGCCCGCAGTAACCACCCTTCCCTCATAGTGGAAGAAGAGAGCTAAATCAAGGTCCAAGGTTTTCGAGATGCTTGGATACTCTGCGTTTGAAAGATTGGAGGTCATAGATAGAGGGAAAGATGGAGAAGATTAATCCAGAGTTGACTGGTTGAGTCGATGAAAAATTGAAAATACCGGTTAACTCTTGATTTAGAGAGTTGGGCAGGAAAGGAATGAGAAAGTGTAGAAAGTCTGGTACTGCGTGCTCTCCATAAAGGAGCATGTAGTTAGAGAGTTTAGAAGAGCAGTGTCCATTATAATAGCGATAGTAAAGAGAGAGTGAGGCAATACTGCGGCGAAGAGGGAGAGATTGAAGACAGTGAGTAAGAGGCGGGGAATTGATGAGACGAAACGCCTTTGATTCCACCCGGTCAAGTAGAGCTATGTGGGGGTGAACGACCCACACCTGAGAAACATACTCCATACAGGGACGGACAAGACCCCTGTACAGAGACAGTAATTAGGCGGGGGCTAAAGAAACTGCCGAAACAACGAAACGCTTAGAAGCTGCTTTGGAAAGAGAGTACAGTACGGTATATGTGATCTTTGCAGGAAAGATAACGAGAAAAGGAAACATCAAGAATGTTAAGAGAAGAGGAAGGATTGAGTTGCGCATTGTTAAAGGTTAAGGGGATAGTCGTGTGGAAGAGTGTGACGAGTAGACAGATCAAGGAACTGAGGTTTTGAAGCATTGAAAGCCACAAAGTTTTCTCTGCCTCAATCAGAGATGGCAGAAAGATCAGAGGTCAGGTGCATCATAGCCGTTCTACGCGAATCATGGGGTGACTGTTGAGAGGGACGCTTTGGGAAGCGGGTGGAGAAGTGAAGAGTGAAATCATCGACATAGGGGTGGATAGGACAAGAAGTGCGACTTAATAGATCATTAATAAATAAAAGGAATAGAGTGGTTGACAGGAGATAACCCTGAGGAACACTACTGTTAATAGCTTTAGGAAAAGAACAATATCTATCTACAGCCGTAGCTATAGATCGGCTAGAAAGGAAATTAGAGATCAAGGCACAGATAGAAGGATAGAAACCGAAAGAGGGCAAGTAAGGATTTGCGCCAGACTCTATTAAAAGCTTTTGATTTGTCTTGCGCAGTAGTAAAGGTTTCACCGAAATCTCGAAAAGAGGATGACCAAGCGTCAGAGAGATATGTAAGAAGATCGTCAGTAGAGCGTCCCTTGCTGAACTTATATTGATGATCTGAAAGAAGATTGTGAGAAGAGAGGTGCTTAAAAATCTTTCTTTAAAGGATAGATTTAAAAACATTAAAAGGTAAGAAATCAAGGCAAGTGCACGATCGTTGGAAAGTTGAGAGCGGTCACTCTTCTTTGGGACAGGCTGAATGAATGAACTTCCAGCAGAAAGGAAAAGTACCAGATGAAAGAGTTTGCTTCGGCAGTGTGTCAGCACAGAAGCACAGTTCTTGAGAACAGGAGGGACACGATCAGGACCGCACGCCTTCCTAGAGTTGAGCCAAGATAGGGCAGATAAAACATATTCGAAAGAGATTCTAATTTTAGACATAATTAAGTTAGAGGGAAGTGTGGATGGAAGAACAGCACCGGAATCCTGCATGGTTGAGCTGGAGGCGAAAGTTTGACCGAAGTGTTTAGCTTTCATCAGAAGAGACAGCAACTGAGCCGTCGGAATGGAAAAGAGGAGGGAAAAGAGAAGAAGAAAAGTTGTTGGAGAGGTTTTTGGTTAGGTGCCGGAAAGAGTGAGAGGAATTAGAATTGGATAAGTTTTCACAGTTTTGTCGGATGAAGGAATTTTTGGCAAGTCGAAGAATAGATTTTGCACGATTCCAGGCAGATATATGACAAAGTGATAATAAAAAGTTGGATGGCAACAGTACCTTCTAAAAGCCTCCTCTCTGTTGCGGATAACATTAAAACAAGTGGAGTTAAACCAACTTTTTTTTTGCATTAATGTTAGGAATGGAATATGAAATGTCCGCCTCCGTGCCAGAGAAAACCAACCCTGGCCTCAGCGCACTTAGATCCGCTCCAGCCACGAAAGTAGTAATCATTCCATGGGAAATCAGAGAAGTATTACCTAAGGGCCTCCCAATCAGCAGCGCCAAAGTGCCAAAGGCGTCTCCTCTTGTAAGGATCCAAAGGCCGAACCGGAGCTATGGGAGAGGAAACAGATATAAGGGTGTGGTCGGAGGAGCCCAAAGGAGAACATGTTTGACACAGTAAGTAGAAGGATGAGTGGTGAGAAATAAATTCAGAATGTTCGGCCTATCTCCAAGGCGATCGGGGATACAAGTAGGGTGTTGCACAGTCTACTCTAGGTTTTTCAGGATAGAAAAGTTGCAAGCTACTTTAGTTCGACAAGGATGTCAGTGAAATGGGAGGAAAGCCAAAGGTGGTGGTGAAAAATGAAATCTAAAATGGGGATTTCAGAAAAAGGAGTGAGATAAAATGTATTCCACTTTGGAAGTGAGGTAGTCATAGAGTTTCCAATAGTTGGTAGAATTAGGGGAAAGGTAAACAGCGCAGATGTATTTAGTTTGAGGTTGGCATGCAAGCCGTAGCCAGAGGGTGTTGGGTTCGGAGGATTCAAGTTCAGGAATACGAGAGCAAGTTAGGTCGTTGCGTACATAAACGAAACTTCTACCTTTGGAGTAGAATTGAGGGTATAGAAAGTAGGAGGGTACAGAAAAACGGTTGTTGTCAGTGGTCACAGACACCATGTTACAGAAGTTTATGAAAAGTGAACCAGGCAGAGGCACAGAATAGCTCGAACTGGCAGTAACAGAATTAACCTCGTTGCCCAGGTCTGCGTTCTCGGTATCGGCAGCGGAGTGGGACATTTATGGTCTTTTCCGCAGGAGACTTCGAGGCTCTTGAGGTTGATGCCATTTTCTTCTTTTCTTAACTTTGAAAAGATTGTGTATTATGTTTGCTTGTATGTATGTATGTATGTATGTAAGTATGTATGTATGTATGTATGTATGTATATATGTATATATGTATAGTGAGGAATAGTGAGAGAAGTGTGTGTATGAGAGCATGCTGCACTGCTCACAGTGTTGAAGAGACAAGGAAAAAGATCAGTTAAGGAGGAGAGTGACAGGAAAAACGGGAGTTCCAGCGCTCCCTGTCTCCTGCCTAACGTCCCCCCTGGAGTAATTGCCTGGTCCCTGGTAACTGGGAACACTTCAATTCACCAGCAATTATTGGCGAAAAGATACTGCTGTCTAATTTTCAAAAATATTTTGCAATCTATTATCAAAGAAATTTTGTTAAGGCAAATGCTTTCAACGGACGTCTCTTCTAAAAGCTGTTTAAAGGAAACGATGCCTGTTATGAAGTGCCCCTCTTCTGCTTGTCGAAGGGCAAAGAGTTGAAATGTATTTACGAGCTTTGAGCTGAGATAAAAAAAAAATTCGCCCAGTAAGGAAAAGATTTTCCCGAAAAATTTAGCTATAAGTAGTCATTTCAAAAACTGGTATATCTTGTTGATATTTTATGGAATCTTAAACGAGCTTCACTTTTCATTTCAGGGTCCCAATGCAACATTCTTGGCTTTCCGGAGAAAATTAAAATATTTTAACTGAAACTATAGCTTTAGCAGCGAAAGAAGGACACCAAGAAGATATACGTGTTTTCAGTAATTTTGTCTTTTATTAAATAAAATTTGGATTTGCCCGAAGATCTGCTTTGTATCAACGCACATTTACAGAAACTGGACGGGAAAATCTGTTGTTAGTTTTTAAGTACGCCTGAAGCACCATTCGCCCTTGCAAGAACCTCTTTTATCATATAAACGTGAATGATATCCTGGAAACTACAGAAGAGAAGTTCATTGACAATCAATAACGGTAATGCCAAAACAGAATTTTCATGTTTCTCTCTCTCACACACACACACACACACACACACACACACACACACACACACACACAAATAAAACTTCCCACAACCTTCTATAAACAGAAATATTATCTTCTATTTTCTCAGTTCACTGAAAAAAGGAGTTTTGAAGACCATATCTTCTACCAAAAGAAGTTATATATCCTTAAAAGAAGTCATTTTGTCGTTTATACGTTTATGCAATGAAACGTTTATGTGAGGATTCTGAATTAATTTACAACTTTACTTGTCAAAGTGAACTACGGATTATTTCTTTGTTATTGTTAAAGTCAGTCTTAGACTGTTTTTAAAGTAATACAAAAGATACAGGTGTAGTATTAAGTGTATCATATATGGAAGATTTCTGCCTTATCTGGGCTCAACTCTAGGAAGGCGTAGGGTCCTGATGGCGTTCCTCCTGTTGTTCTTAAGAACTGTGCTTCTGTGCTGACACACTGCCGAGGCAAACTCTTTCATCTGGTACTTTTCCTTCCTGCTGGAGGTTCGCTTTCATTCAACCTGTCCCAAAGAAGAGTGAACGCTCTCAACCCTCCAACTATCGTCCAATTGCTTTGATTTCTTGCCTTTCTAAAGTTTTTGAATCTATCCTTAATAGGAAAATTCTTAAACACCTCTTCTCACGATCTTCTTTCAGATCGTAGTATGGGTTCCAGAAGGGATGCTCTACTGGCAATCTTCTTGCATCTCTCTCTGACTCTTGGTCATCCTCCTTTCGGGGTTTCGGTGAAACCTTTGCTATTGCGCTAGACATATCGAAAACTTTTGATAGACTGTGGCATAAAATTTTAATTTCCAAACTGCCCTCTTTTGGTTTCTATCCTTCTATCTGTGCTTTGATCTCTAATTTCCTTTCTGGTCGATCTATATTTGCGGTTGTAGATGGCTACTGTTCTTCTCCTAAAGCTATTAACTGGTGTTCCTGAGGGTTCTGTCCTGTCAACGCCTCTTTTCCTTTTATTTATTAATACTCTTTTAATTCGCATTTCCTTTTCTATTTACTCCTATGCCGATGATTCCACTCTTTACTTCTCCACCCGCTTCCCAAAGCGTCCCTCCATGATTCGCGTAGTACGGCTATGGAGCACCTGACCTCTGTTCTTTCTGTTATCTCTGATTGGGGCAAAGAAAACCTTGTGGCTTTCAGTGCCTCAAGAACTCAGTTCCTCCATCTGACTACTCGTCACAATCTTCCACCCGCCTATCCCCTTATCTTCAATAATACACAACTCAATCCTTCCTCTTCTCTTAACATTCTTGGCGTTTCCTTTCCTCGTGATCTTTCCTGGAAAGATCACATATACTCAGGGGCGGATTAACATTTTCTGGGCCTTAGGCTTAGTATGTATGATCGGGCCCTTTTATTCATATACTATAAAAATTTAATTTTCACTGAGGGAGTAATGCATAATAGCGCACAAAACAAGAACTAACTAAGGTCAACAATGAAAGACGAAAGGTTGAACTACTTGTCATTGATGCACATCGAGTGGGAGCATTTGCATAAAATTGACTGTCAGGATATTATTAATGAATTCGCAGGCAAAAAATGTCGCAAATTACAATTTTAAATATTTCTATTATTATATATGTATTTCAATTTTTATGTATCTCATTTTCCGAAATAAATACTTTTGTTTGATTGTTTTTTTTTACTTATACACATATTTTTGGCGGGCCCCTAAGACATCCGGGCCTTAGGCTTCAGCCTGTGCAGCCTATAGGGCTATCCGCCACTGCATATACTCTCTTTCCAAAACAGCTTCCAAGAGGTTAGGTGTGCTGTACCGGCTGCGCAGTTTCTTCACCCCCCACTCAGTTGCTATCTCTGTACAGGGGTCTTGTCCGCCCCTGTATGGAGTATGCTTCTCATGTATGTGGTGGCTCAACCTACTGTACAGCCGTACTTGACCGGGTGGAATGAAAGCTTTTCGTCTCATCAATTCCCCGCCTCTTACTCACTGTCTTAAATCCCTCTCTCTTTACCGCAGTGTTGCCGCACTCTCTCTTTGCTATCGCTATTATAACGGACACTGCACTCTCAAAGTGCATGCCTCCTCCTTTAGGGAGAGCATGCAGCACCAGACTTTCTACACTTTCTCATTCCTTTTCTGTCCAACTATCTAACGAAAGGGTTCATCGATATTTTCAATCTTTCATCTATTCAACCGGTCAACTGTGGATCAATGTTTCTCAATCCATCTTTCCCCCTGTCGATGACGTCCAGTCTTTCAAACGCAGAGTGTCTAGGCATCTCGAAAACCCTGGACCTTAATTTTGGCTCTCTTCTTTTTCTATTGGGGAGGGACTTTTTCAGGCGTTCGTCCTTGGCCCCTCCTTCCTGCATTAAAAAAATACAAGCCCTTGTGACCTTGGTGATAGTTTTGAGTTAGTAGATAGCACGCTAAATGTTTTGGAGAAATATGTTTGCAGACTTTATAGGCAGGACGCTTCCAGTGTTGATGATGCCAGGTATGACATATTTTGCACTTCCCCAAAGTCCACAGAACAGAGCTTGCCACCAACAAAAGATGCCTTCACTCAACACAACCTAAGAGTCAACTACCAGGCAGCAGTGCACAGAAGGGGTCTCCACCAAAACATTTCTGCTCCTTCACTATCAGGCAAAAGATGGCAACTTACAGTATTGACTGTGAACTTAATATACACTGGATGACAAAGGACCTTCCTCCTGAATGTGTCCTACTTCTAATTCACTGTTGTTGCAAATCTGGCCAATATGTGACAAAACGGCGTTCATGTAGATCATCTAAATCAGCGGTTTTCAACAGGGGGTCCGTGAGTTGTGTTTAATGGGTCCGTGAGTTGACTAGATTATATTCAGTAAAACAATTTTTTTTCCTTTTTGGCAAGGTAAACTCGGTACTGGACAACTCGGTACCGGTCAACTCGGTACCGGTCCTAGTACCGATTTGTCCGGTACCGAGTTTTCCAGTACCGAGTTATCCGGACACCGTTTTTTTACGACCATCTTATGTTTCCAATTCATGAACTGTGAATTTTTGGCGCAAATGAGCCCCTTCCCTGTTTTTATGCTGTTTTTTTTTATGTAAACAGAACAGCGGTAAGTTTTACGCATTTTTATTACATTTTTACTCCGACTTTGAAGTATAAATCAAGACTGAAAAACTATACTAACCTGGATACCTCAATTTGTCTATATGCTACTTAATCATAATGCAAAAGATAATTTTTGGGGAGGAGGCCCCAAAAATATCAAGATTTTGATAAGGGGGTTCGCAGTACAAAAAAGGTTGAAGAACGCTGATCTAAATTAAACTGTACAGACCTGTGCTAGTGTCAAAAATGTGACAATCTTACGCAGGGGATTGAGCTCTTTGATCATGAGAATGACAACAGTGATGTAGACTAATAACTTTTATCTCATTCACTGGCTTTTGTTAAGAGTTCATAATGTGGATGGATTGTATTTTATAAGTATAGCTAAATATCTGGTATAATTAATGTAAACATTTATTTCTCGTTTAATTTGCAGTGGTTTTATGTTTGAATTGTTTACATAGGAATCATGCAAACATTTTATGATTATATGGGATGTTAACGGACTATCCAGATCTGCAAACTAATTTGAGGATTGTTAGGCATTTTTGTTGTGGTTGAAAATAAAAAAATTGTGTGTTCCACCTGTTTGAGATGTTATTATTTTCCTTTCTTAGCAAATATAATTTGAGTGAAAATAAATTGGATATAAAATGCAAATGAGTTCATTCTTTTAATTGGAAATGTGAAGAATAGTTTCTTTGGCATGAATTCACTCTTTTGGTGTGTGTCACTAAACCTTTGACAAAGATTTTTCATTAACTGCTGGAAATTTTTTTGTGGAACTTAAGTGGGGAGACATTCAGGCCGAGGTGTTCATAAAACTACAAAAAAAAAGTATTCCCCATTAGTATGCAGATTAAAATTTTATTTGGTTACATTTGTACTATATTTTCTTTGTAACAAAGGATAACTAAAAAATTTGTAAATCTTATATATATATATATATATATATATATATATATATATATATATATATATATATACAGAGCCGGCCCTAACAAGTGCGGGGCCCTAGTCATTTTGATAATACGGGGCCCCACTCCAGAAAAGATTTTAGTTCATAGTAAAAAGGCAAAAAAATAATCTGAAGTGCTATACATTTATTGTTGACATCTGTCTAATAATATTAAGAATACCAAAAAAATGCTTTCATTAAGAATACTAAAAAAATACCATACTTTATAAATTTATAATATATTTTAAAGACTAATTTTTCTAACCTTCCTTTCTGAAAATTCCATTAAAAGGGGTTCAAAATTTAAACCCTTTGCTTCTTCATGTTCAATTGACATTATTCCAAGGTTATTTAGCCTATCTTGGCCCATATTAGACCTTAAGCAGTTTTTAATTAATTTTAATTTTGAGAAGCTTATTTCTCCTGATGCTACCGTCACAGGAATTGTTAAAAATATTCTTAGAGCAATCAATAAATTTGGACAGCAAGAGGCTATACCATTAGATGAAATGAAGTCAAGTAATTTTAAAGGCTGCCCTATTAAATCTGATGGTATCATTGGTCTCATAGCCTCTACCTCTTCACCAAGCATAGGCCATCTATATCTGAGAAGTTTGATGTCCCAATGGAGTCATTACTAGGTTTTGTTTTTGTGAGTGCAGTTTCTAGGTGTATTGCATGCACTTTTACTTCTTCTTTTGAATATTCATGAAATTTTATTAAAAATCCGAAAAGGTCAAAATGTTTTTTTAGTTGCGTAAAACGTGGCTGCAAAGATTCAATGTTCCGTGTAATGATTCCTCACTTCACGAAGGTCAAGCTTGTCGCCCCTCCTCTCATATATATATATATATAAAATTTAGTGATGGACCGGATATCCGCATCCGCATCTGCGGATATCCTTATCATGTTTAATATCCGCATCCGCACTTCTGACTGCGGATGTTATGCAGATATTACCTCTAAGAAATTATGCAATTTACAATTAAATTAGCTTATAAAGTAGCTTATAAGGCCCAGTCATGCACATTTTATGTAAAGTATTAATTATTTATCACTGTACAACAGTAAAAAAAACCGGAAATGAGATCGTCATTTTTATGGCTAATTATAAGCATAGATTGCGAAAATAACACTCATTTATTTGTATCACCCACCGATTTTATGAAAATGACCCTATTTCATTGTATCATTTTGAGAACCACTGGTTCTCTGAACGCATCTTTTACATTTTGTTCAGTCATGCATATGCTGTGGTGGTGTTCGGCTCTGTGTTTCCACTTTGATTTTATACAAAATTTCTTTCATTAATCATTTAAAACAAAATTGTCAGCCATATTTTATCATAAATCGGTGCTATAAGTGAGTATTATTGAATAACAGCTATCAAATTATGTATATTTCACTGACAACGTCTATATTGTGTGAAATTTCAAATTGATCTATCATTTTCTTATTTTACAGGTTTTTATTGATGTTATCCTACAATGCCTAGAGAGTGCAAAAATTCGCCAGACAGTTTTTATTATATCTGTGGGACATTAACGTTAAAACAGTATAAAAGGAAGTTGACTTCTCATGTGAAAAAGCTTTATGAATTATACTTTGCATGCAAAGTTGGTGATCAGGACAAGCACTGGGCGCCTCATATCTGCTGTATGAGATGTACAAGCTCGTTATCTGCATGGTTCAAAGGCACCGGTCCTGGTCTGGGATTCGGTGTCCCAATAGTACGGAGAGAGCCGCTGGACTATTCAACTGATTGCCATTTCTGCTTAACGAACATCACAGGTTTCAATCTTTTATTTTTCTGAATATACGTCAAATTTGGTGTTTTTAGCACATTTATTTTAGCATATCCTGCTCTGCATAATGTATTACACAATTATGCTATCTTAAGTAGTCAACAATGTCTATTGTCTCACATTACAGGTTGCAACAGAAAAGGGAAAAAGGCTATAGTCTACCCAAATCTTCGTTCTGCTATGCGTCCTGTGGAACATTCTACAGATATACCCATCCCTCGTCCTCCAGCTGAAATGCCGACCGATAACACAGACTCTGACAAATCGGAATCAGACGGCGAATGCTATGAAGCTCAAGTCGAGTCCAAGAGAGAACAACATCTCATCACGCAGCCTGAACTCAATGATTTGGTCCGTGATTTAATACTTACCAAGCAACACAAAGTGAACTGCTGGCCTCACGTCTACAAGAATGGAATCTGCTGGCGGAAGACGTACGAATTGCAGCATTCCGAAAGCGCTCCTTGGATTTGCAGGAATATTTCACAATGAAGAACAATCTCTGTTATTGCATTGATATACATGGTCTGTTCGATGCTCTGAGTTTGTGCTATGAACCGAATCAGTGGAGATTGTTCATTGATGCATCTCTGTACAGTGTTAAGGGTGTACTGCTACACAATGGGAACACAATGCTTTCTGTTCCGATCACTCATTCAGTCGTCTTGAGAGAAACGTATGACAGTGTTGCTTTTATTCTGGACTGTATAAAATACAATGAACATGAATGGCTTATCTGCGCAGATTTGAAGGTTGTGGCTATTCTCAATGGATTGCAAACTGGCTATATGAAATACATGTGTTTCCTATGCAAATGGAATAGCCGAACAACGTCTGAACACTACACACGCTCAGTATGGCTGCCGCGAGACAATTCCTCACCTGGATCTCACAATGTTACTCACGAACCACTAGTACGAAAGGAAAAGGTTATCTTGCCGCCACTTCACATAAAACTAGGGCTGATGAAACAATTTGCAAAGGCGTTGAAACAGGATAAGCCTGCCTTCAAATATCTAAAGGAAAAATTCCCCAAAATAAGTGATGCCAAGATTAAAGAAGGGATATTCGTCGGCCCTCAAATTCACCAACTCATGCTAGACGAACACTTTGAAGCGGTGATGGATGAGGTTGAGTTGGCAGCCTGGCGTGCATTCAAAAACGTGTGCAGCGGTCTACTAGGAAAGACTAAATACGACAACTATGCTGAACTTGTGGATCAACTTATCAACTCATACCAACGTCTCGGATGTAAGATGTCATTGAAAATTCATTTTTTGCATTCACATCTCTCATTCTTTCAGGAAAACGCATCTGCTGTTAGCGACAAATACGGGGAGAGATTCCACCAGAATATAGCCACAATGGAGAGCCGATACAAAAGGAAGTGGAGTCCTGCTATGCTGGCCGATTTCAGTAGTATAGCCGCAAAAGGGGAGAGTGCAGGAATGTTGCAGGTTATTATGTAATGTTGCAAAGGGGGGTGTTGCAAGGGGGATGTTGCAAAGGGGATGTTGCAAAGGGGGAAGGGGGTGGGGGAAAGGGGGGTGGGGGAAACTTGGAGGCGGCGTTATCCCCCAAGAGAAAGAAGGAGGAGGAGAGAAAGGAGGAGAGGTGTTCACCTGGCAGGAGCCAAGTGCACACTGAGACTTCCAGCCGGGCTGGCGTTGTTTTATAGGCTCCTAATCAGCCAGTTGGCTGAGTTGCCAGATAGCGCCATGTATTCCATTGTATACATTATTATCCTAATCAGCCAGTTGGCTGAGCCAGAGACGCCTGAAGAAGAGAGAGATGCCTGTAGGAGGGAGAGACGCCTGTAGAGGAGAGACGCCTGAAGAAGAAGAGAGAGACGCCTGAAGGAGAGAGGATAGGTGCACATGCAGGAGTACACATGCAGGAGTACACATGCAGTAGGTACACATGCTGGATGTACACATGCAGGAGTACACATGCTGGAGGCAAACATGCAGGAGAGAGAGAGAGAGAGGCGCCTGAAGGAGAGAGAGAGAGAGAGCTGAAGGAGGGAGAGAGACACCTGAAGGACAGAGTGGAGTTCTCCCCCAATTTATTTTCGTTTCCCTAACCTAAGAGGCCACTATGGGGTTTACCAAAGGGCATGAAATAGAAGGAGCAGAGCTCCTTACTCGGCCGGAGCCGAGGGGGGAATGGTTCTTCATCAACTTCGCGATCTTTTATAATCCTCTATTCTGGCTGAGTTGCCAGATAGCGCCATGTGTCCCATTAATCGATTGCACATCAATTATTATTATTATTATTATTATTTCTACAATGAAACGGGTTCGGGTCGAAGAACGGGCTAGAGATCTTCCCCCCCAATATATATATATATAATATATATATATATATATATTATTTATTTTATAACATTTAATTTTAGTTTAGAAGCAAATTTGAATTCATTGAACTTAAAGAAACAAATAACATAGTTTACCTTCGAAAACGTCATAATAGAAAACTTCATTTTACGGTAAACTATGTTATTTGATGAACGAAACAAATAACATAGTTATCCATAATTCCAGATAGCGCCATGTGCCCCATTAATCGTGTAACACATATATAACGGCTGTTATTCCCTTGTATATATAATAAGCTAATGAATCATATAAAATACCACAATATATGGTTATACAAGATTCAACCGTATAAAATAACACAAGCGCCTCTTTCATTACGCGTTAATAGAATTAGTAAAGTTACCCAATAAATAAATCGTTAGACGATTTTTATAAGGGAAACCCAACTAATTATGCACCAATCAATAAATAATAGCAAACGTGAATAAAGAGTTCCAATTCATGTGAATGAGATAACTAAAATTTTAGTTATTGTATTATCATAAGACTACATCAATATTTACTATAAATACGAGTATATTTAATATTCTTCATTAACAAAAGCTTTAAATCCAGATCTCTAAAATATTTCCAACTTTCTTCGTCTCTTTAAATTTCGTTTTTCAATTCCCTGCGAAGAAAATTGAAAAACGAAATTTAAAGAGACGAAGAAAGTTGGAAATACCCAAAACATAATCCGATAGAGGAAAAGATTTCCGAGAATCTGCCAAAATCGGTCGGCCATATCTTACCTTTCTACGAGTCAAACCAAGCAAAACCTCGCCTCACTCCTTGTTTCAGCATTCATTCATTTCACGTTTTATTGTGAATTTCATCCCATATATATATATATATATATCTAGGACACGTAGGGTGCCCATTTATCTGCCAACCACTTTCTTTTATTATGTGTAATGACCACCTTAGACCTACAGTTTGAACCATCAACAGCCCCGCGTCTTAACCACTAGGACACGTAGGGTACCCATTTATCTGCCAACCACTTTCTTTTATTATGTGGAATGACCACCTTAGACCTACAGTTTGAACCATCAACAGCCCAGCGTCTTAACCACTAGGACACGTAGGGTGCCCATTTATCTGCCAACCACTTTCTTTTATTATGTGTAATGACCACCTTAGACCTACAGTTTGAACCATCAACAGCCCCGCGTCTTAACCACTAGGACACGTAGGGTGCCCATTTATCTGCCAACCACTTTCTTTTATTATGTGTAATGACCACCAAAACACCAAATATTTGTCCCCCGAACCCCATCTATCTATCTATCTATCTATCTATATATATATATATATATATATATAATATCGTACATTCCCCAGCTATGTTTGTATATTAACATATCACACACACACACACACACACACACACACACACACACACACACACAGACCACAAACCAATGCATTTTTCATATCTCCTGGAGACCTTTTGAAAGGATTGTCGAATCACAGTTTAATGTGGAAATGAATCCTCTTTTAAAATATAATTAGAAGGTGTATATATATATATTATATATATATATATATATATATATATATATGAAGGAATGTAGTATCACGTTTCACCGAAATAAACCAAAACAAGCGATCGTGTTCGGATCTTCGATTCGCCCCTAGAGAACTTTTTCGGGCCCAGGGCCTGATAAATCTCTCTACATTCGTCGAAATATTACCCCTCCCCATACCCCATTATATATATATATATATATATATATGAATTTACCGTGGAACACCGTGTTTGGCAAACGGTTTAGTGGTGTAAGCCACATTTACTGATGCATATTATATCTATCGGGCAAATAACTTTTAATTCAGTCACTGATTAATCCTCTAATACCGCAACAGCACAAATTATTGAGTAGAATGTTGCGCTCTATTACATCAAACAACTTACTCATACCCACTGTCATAATTTTCTTTTATCATAACTCCAACTACGTTAAGCGACGTTGGATCTGAGTGGTAGTTGGATGGGGAGTCATCCACCGCAGCAGATAAATGTAATTAAATAAAATATGCACTTATTTTTATATCACGGATGGAATCGATGTAGACAATGCAATTAGCGCCTAAATTATCTAAAACCATAACAATACAAATTATTTCAATAGAATATTATGGTCTATTACATTATTACGCCTTGCCCAGATCCAATAACCTCAATTTAGTAATAATAACAATTATCTCTCATACACTATATATATATATATATATATATATATATATATATATATATATAGAAAGAGAGCGAGAGTTTTGCTCAAATAAAGGATTCCATTTATAATGAAAAGGTAAGACTTGGGGTGTCATTCGATTACTGAGAGTTATTAGCAATGAAGTTCAGTAGAGATTCCCCCAGCTAATATGTATCATACTTCTGAGAAAGTCGAAAACCATACCTGCTTTAGTGGTGTAAGCCACATTTACTGATGCATATTATATCTATAGGGCAAATAACTTTTAATTCAGTCACTGATTAATCCTCTAATACCGCAACAGCACAAATTATTGAGTAGAATGTTGCGTTCTATTACATCAAACAACTTACTCATACCCACTGTCATAATTTTCTTTTATCATAACTCCAACTACGTTAAGCGACGTTGGATCTGAGTGGTAGTTGGATGGGGAGTCATCCACCGCCAGTTACCTGGCACCTATGATCCGCCAACCACTTTCTTTTATTATGTGTAATGACCACCTTAGACCTACAGTTTGAACCGCGGGTCGATGCAAGACAGTCGGCAGGAGACCTACCGTTGATATCTCCGGTGACTCCGCACTCAGGACGGGGGCATCCATGCCACCAGCAACCGTTAAAGGAGTACACAGTCTTCACACCAGTGACACGGTTTTCACTTAACCCATCAACCCAAAAAACACGTCCATTAATCTTAATGGGTACTTCACCCGTGTTGTGGGCGTGCTTTATGTATACACCTGTCTGTTGCTGTAGGTGTATGAGCCAGTAAATAGCCTTGTGCCCGTAACTGCGGGGATTGTTTCGGTGAATAATGGCTAAGGTGTCTTTCGGCATGAAGTTATTCTTGAACACCGTAAAACATAATGATGCGATGATGGTTGCGACTTGCAGTGGATCGCATTTGAAACGGGATATGTACATCCTTCTAAAGGCCTGGAAACATACTCTAAGCACGCGCACATCATTCACGCAATAACGCTCACATTCATCAGCTATATTATAAGGGTTACTTTCATTAAAACTGTCGTAGTATCGATCAAAGTCTTCATCCATGCAGTCAAAATAATGTTTGGGGGGTGGTGGGCCTACGTAGTTTAAAGTCTCGCTGGTGAGGAAAGTGTATGGGAAGTACCCTTTGGAAACTTCAGCTGCTACTCCCATCACCTTGGGTAGCTTTGCTAATTTACAAGGTGTGAATAATAAAGTATCTTTAAATTGTACATTGCCTCAGGGAATCACAGATAGTAGCATGACTCACGGTCTTACAGTGGGCGGAGCTTAGAATTTTCGCCTGTGCACACACAAAGGAGAAAGTGAAACGCTAATTGAAACATGAGTTATTTAATAAACGAGATATTCAGTTAACACAAGAAATAACAGAAAACACAAGAAAAAACAAATGCTTAGATTTGGTGATCACGAACAACAGAAACCTAAAGAAACCTGTACTCGATATGAAGGGCTTTCATATCGTTCAGTAGTATTTTTGTTCCCAACAACCGGATGGTAAGTCATCTTTAAATACGTCTAGAATACAATCAAAAGCACGCACAAAGAGTTCATCGTTAGTTACATTATTAAACAAGTTTATAAACACGCTTTTCCAATCGAGGGTTTATTTCTACCGACCCGAGCTTTTCAATCGTGAACACGTCTTCACTCAACATAGCGGCATTTGAAATAATCTTCTAAATCGTTACGACAACTGCCCGTTATATAAAGAAATAGTTCTTCAGTATAATTTTCACGAACTAGGCATATTTTATAATGTTTTACTAAACATCTTCATACACCGGCGCATTATTTGAGAGGAACATATGCTCATATTTTTCCTTTCTGCCCGTCAAACGATACTCATCTCTAAAGTCTGTTAAAAACTCACGCAGGACACTAGCCACAACCTCACTACGAACCTCGTCATGATATACATTAATATAGTGATAAAAATACTTAAGATTGTCCATGCTCACGAGATTCACATTTTCAGTCGTAGGGCATGAGTAATCGACATGGTGTAGCATGACGTAATGCGGCTTGTCACACCACCCATCCGCAAGACTCATTATCCATACCTGCTGCTTCTCTTCTGCACACGCTGTTTCTTTTACTTTAGACTTTATAAAGTTTAGATCTGCAGCATACTTCAGCACATCGTCAGTGCAACGAAAGCCTTCAATGGTCTCACCAGAACATCCGTAGAGTATTTGTGCATCTTGGAACTTCACACAATCCAATGTGGTTTTAAAAGAGGCATAGGAGGGGGGGAATAGGAAGTTTTTCGGTATCCGCCACATCCTGGCACTTTGCTGAATACCATTTCATAAACGTTGTACAAACAATATTAAAGGTCGCCATTTGAATACACGTCTGATTTTTCTTCTGAATACACATCTGATCTCTCGGTCTTACTGCAATCGACTGATCACGCAGGGAATCACAGATAGCAACATGGCTCAAGGTCTTACAGTGGGCGGAGCTTAGAATTTTCGCCTGTGCACACACAAAGGAGAAAGTGAAACGCTAATTGAAACATGAGTTATTTAATAAACGAGATATTCAGTTAACACAAGAAATAACAGAAAACACAAGAAAAAACAAATGCTTAGATTTGGTGATCACAAACAACAGAAACCTAATACTTTAAAGAAAGCATTCTATTAAATACTTTTAGCCTATGTTCACGAATTAATACCGGTCTTAAAATAGATTCGACAAGAAGACCGGCTGGACTGATTTTATAGAAATTCAAGGATTCCAAGTTGATCACGAGAGAAGCTATGTAGTCATCTTCCATGCTGCAAAATCTCATCGTTAGCCTGCCTGCTCAGAGCACCGACAAGAGGTAAAATCGAATCCACATCAACACAAAATTTTAGTCGCTAAAATAACAGCCTGAGTATTGTTCATGTTCTAAATTATCTTTGAGTCGTTTTGATAAAATTGAGTAAACTGCAGCCTTTGTTTCCTGATCAGAAACTCTCCGTCTTTTTCTGGTATGGTGCAAGGCTTCGTTGCAACCATATTCACTGCACGAGTCTACTTCACAGTCGTTGCCTTCTAATCTAGATTTACACTCTTCACTAATGCATTCGATGGGTGAATAATCATCTTGGTTGATATTATTGACACCACATTCGAGAGGGCTCACTGGGGTAACGGACACTTCAGGTAATGGCGCGGACGCTTGAGGTGGGTCGGGGACAATCTCCTCAGGTTGCCCTTGTGGCGGGGCAAATATTGTGTGGGGGTAATTATGTGTTGCTTCTAAGTAAGCAAAACGGGTCTTATGTAACACAGTGGCAATTAATAATGATTTATGCAAAGATGCACCAGCTCTTCTGGAACGTCTGGATGCAATTTTACCGAGCGAAATATTTATCAACTTGTATGCTTCAAACCCGTTTGGAACGTCAGATATCATGTTCACCACCTAGGAAATGGTCAAGGCACAGAGAGCTAACTAACACGACTCTATCCTCTATTACCAATCTTGTAATGAGTTAAAGTGAAAGTTTCGCCTGCCTTTATACAATGTCGTTCTGACGTCGTTATCAAGCTCCACACAGGGAATTTCCAGGAAGTAACATGAATCACGTTGCTGTTCTTTCACCTGTACACACACACACACACACACACACACACACACACACACACACACACACACAAAGGAGAAAGTGATACGTTGGTTGAAACATGATTTATTTAATAAAAGAAATATTCAAGCTATATATATATATATATATATATATATATATATATATATATATCAAACACGTGTAATAAATAAGTTAACAACAGACACATCAATGGCTATATTCAAGACATATATATTTAAAACATGTGTAATAAACAAGTTAACAATGAATTATGTTAACCCGAGAGACGACGGACGGAGTCATTACAAGCACGGCGGAGCTGAGCTTGTAATGACTCCGTCCGTCGTCTCTCGGGTTACAGAAATTCATTGTTAACTTATTTATCACACGTTTGTAAATATGTCTTGAATATAATCATTGATGCCTGTTGTTAACTTATTTATTACACGTGTTTGTAAATATATATATATATATATATATATATATATATATATATATATGCTTGAATATTTCTTTTATTAAATAAATCATGTTTCAACCAACGTATCACTTTCTCCTTTGTGTGTGTGTGTGTGTGTGTGTGTGTGTGTGTGTGTGTGTGTGTGTACAGGTGAAAGAACAGCAACGTGATTCATGTTACTTCCTGGAAATTCCCTGTGTGGAGCTTGATAACGACGTCAGAACGACATTGTATAAAGGCAGGCGAAACTTTCACTTTAACTCATTACAAGATTGGTAATAGAGGATAGAGTCGTGTTAGTTAGCTCTCTGTGCCTTGACCATTTCCTAGGTGGTGAACATGATATCTGACGTTCCAAACGGGTTTGAAGCATACAAGTTGATAAATATTTCGCTCGGTAAAATTGCATCCAGACGTTCCAGAAGAGCTGGTGCATCTTTGCATAAATCATTATTAATTGCCACTGTGTTACATAAGACCCGTTTTGCTTACTTAGAAGCAACACATAATTACCCCCACACAATATTTGCCCCGCCACAAGGGCAACCTGAGGAGATTGTCCCCGACCCACCTCAAGCGTCCGCGCCATTACCTGAAGTGTCCGTTACCCCAGTGAGCCCTCTCGAATGTGGTGTCAATAATATCAACCAAGATGATTATTCACCCATCGAATGCATTAGTGAAGAGTGTAAATCTAGATTAGAAGGCAACGACTGTGAAGTAGACTCGTGCAGTGAATATGGTTGCAACGAAGCCTTGCACCATACCAGAAAAAGACGGAGAGTTTCTGATCAGGAAACAAAGGCTGCAGTTTACTCAATTTTATCAAAACGACTCAAAGATAATTTAGAACATGAACAATACTCAGGCTGTTATTTTAGCGACTAAAATTTTGTGTTGATGTGGATTCGATTTTACCTCTTGTCGGTGCTCTGAGCAGCAGGCTAACGATGAGATTTTGCAGCATGGAAGATGACTACATAGCTTCTCTCGTGATCAACTTGGAATCCTTGAATTTCTATAAAATCAGTCCAGCCGGTCTTCTTGTCGAATCTATTTTAAGACCGGTATTAATTCGTGAACATAGGCTAAAAGTATTTAATAGAATGCTTTCTTTAAAGTATTAGGTTTCTGTTGTTTGTGATCACCAAATCTAAGCATTTGTTTTTTCTTGTGTTTTCTGTTATTTCTTGTGTTAACTGAATATCTCGTTTATTAAATAACTCATGTTTCAATTAGCGTTTCACTTTCTCCTTTGTGTGTGCACAGGCGAAAATTCTAAGCTCCGCCCACTGTAAGACCTTGAGCCATGTTGCTATCTGTGATTCCCTGCGTGATCAGTCGATTGCAGTAAGACCGAGAGATCAGATGTGTATTCAGAAGAAAAATCAGACGTGTATTCAAATGGCGACCTTTAATATTGTTTGTACAACGTTTATGAAATGGTATTCAGCAAAGTGCCAGGATGTGGCGGATACCGAAAAACTTCCTATTCCCCCCCTCCTATGCCTCTTTTAAAACCACATTGGATTGTGTGAAGTTCCAAGATGCACAAATACTCTACGGATGTTCTGGTGAGACCATTGAAGGCTTTCGTTGCACTGACGATGTGCTGAAGTATGCTGCAGATCTAAACTTTATAAAGTCTAAAGTAAAAGAAACAGCGTGTGCAGAAGAGAAGCAGCAGGTATGGATAATGAGTCTTGCGGATGGGTGGTGTGACAAGCCGCATTACGTCATGCTACACCATGTCGATTACTCATGCCCTACGACTGAAAATGTGAATCTCGTGAGCATGGACAATCTTAAGTATTTTTATCACTATATTAATGTATATCATGACGAGGTTCGTAGTGAGGTTGTGGCTAGTGTCCTGCGTGAGTTTTTAACAGACTTTAGAGATGAGTATCGTTTGACGGGCAGAAAGGAAAAATATGAGCATATGTTCCTCTCAAATAATGCGCCGGTGTATGAAGATGTTTAGTAAAACATTATAAAATATGCCTAGTTCGTGAAAATTATACTGAAGAACTATTTCTTTATATAACGGGCAGTTGTCGTAACGATTTAGAAGATTATTTCAAATGCCGCTATGTTGAGTGAAGACGTGTTCACGATTGAAAAGCTCGGGTCGGTAGAAATAAACCCTCGATTGGAAAAGCGTGTTTATAAACTTGTTTAATAATGTAACTAACGATGAACTCTTTGTGCGTGCTTTTGATTGTATTCTAGACGTATTTAAAGATGACTTACCATCCGGTTGTTGGGAACAAAAATACTACTGAACGATATGAAAGCCCTTCATATCGAGTACAGGTTTCTTTAGGTTTCTGTTGTTCGTGATCACCAAATCTAAGCATTTGTTTTTTCTTGTGTTTTCTGTTATTTCTTGTGTTAACTGAATATCTCGTTTATTAAATAACTCATGTTTCAATTAGCGTTTCACTTTCTCCTTTGTGTGTGCACAGGCGAAAATTCTAAGCTCCGCCCACTGTAAGACCGTGAGTCATGCTACTATCTGTGATTCCCTGAGGCAATGTACAATTTAAAGATACTTTATTATTCACACCTTGTAAATTAGCAAAGCTACCCAAGGTGATGGGAGTAGCAGCTGAAGTTTCCAAAGGGTACTTCCCATACACTTTCCTCACCAGCGAGACTTTAAACTACGTAGGCCCACCACCCCCCAAACATTATTTTGACTGCATGGATGAAGACTTTGATCGATACTACGACAGTTTTAATGAAAGTAACCCTTATAATATAGCTGATGAATGTGAGCGTTATTGCGTGAATGATGTGCGCGTGCTTAGAGTATGTTTCCAGGCCTTTAGAAGGATGTACATATCCCGTTTCAAATGCGATCCACTGCAAGTCGCAACCATCATCGCATCATTATGTTTTACGGTGTTCAAGAATAACTTCATGCCGAAAGACACCTTAGCCATTATTCACCGAAACAATCCCCGCAGTTACGGGCACAAGGCTATTTACTGGCTCATACACCTACAGCAACAGACAGGTGTATACATAAAGCACGCCCACAACACGGGTGAAGTACCCATTAAGATTAATGGACGTGTTTTTTGGGTTGATGGGTTAAGTGAAAACCGTGTCACTGGTGTGAAGACTGTGTACTCCTTTAACGGTTGCTGGTGGCATGGATGCCCCCGTCCTGAGTGCGGAGTCACCGGAGATATCAACGGTAGGTCTCCTGCCGACTGTCTTGCATCGACCCGCGGTTCAAACTGTAGGTCTAAGGTGGTCATTACACATAATAAAAGAAAGTGGTTGGCGGATCATAGGTGCCAGGTAACTGGCGGTGGATGACTCCCCATCCAACTACCACTCAGATCCAACGTCGCTTAACGTAGTTGGAGTTATGATAAAAGAAAATTATGACAGTGGGTATGAGTAAGTTGTTTGATGTAATAGAACGCAACATTCTACTCAATAATTTGTGCTGTTGCGGTATTAGAGGATTAATCAGTGACTGAATTAAAAGTTATTTGCCCTATAGATATAATATGCATCAGTAAATGTGGCTTACACCACTAAAGCAGGTATGGTTTTCGACTTTCTCAGAAGTATGATACATATTAGCTGGGGGAATCTCTACTGAACTTCATTGCTAATAACTCTCAGTAATCGAATGACACCCCAAGTCTTACCTTTTCATTATAAATGGAATCCTTTATTTGAGCAAAACTCTCGCTCTCTTTCTATATATATATATATATATATATATATATATATATATATAGTGTATGAGAGATAATTGTTATTATTACTAAATTGAGGTTATTGGATCTGGGCAAGGCGTAATAATGTAATAGACCATAATATTCTATTGAAATAATTTGTATTGTTATGGTTTTAGATAATTTAGGCGCTAATTGCATTGTCTACATCGATTCCATCCGTGATATAAAAATAAGTGCATATTTTATTTAATTACATTTATCTGCTGCGGTGGATGACTCCCCATCCAACTACCACTCAGATCCAACGTCGCTTAACGTAGTTGGAGTTATGATAAAAGAAAATTATGACAGTGGGTATGAGTAAGTTGTTTGATGTAATAGAGCGCAACATTCTACTCAATAATTTGTGCTGTTGCGGTATTAGAGGATTAATCAGTGACTGAATTAAAAGTTATTTGCCCGATAGATATAATATGCATCAGTAAATGTGGCTTACACCACTAAACCGTTTGCCAAACACGGTGTTCCACGGTAAATTCAATTTATATATATATATATATATATATATATATATATATATATATATATATATAATGGGGTATGGGGAGGGGTAATATTTCGACGAATGTAGAGAGATTTATCAGGCCCTGGGCCCGAAAAAGTTCTCTAGGGGCGAATCGAAGATCCGAACACGATCGCTTGTTTTGGTTTATTTCGGTGAAACGTGATACTACATTCCTTCATATATATATATATATATATATATATATATATATATATATATATATATATATATACACCTTCTAATTATATTTTAAAAGAGGATTCATTTCCACATTAAACTGTGATTCGACAATCCTTTCAAAAGGTCTCCAGGAGATATGAAAAATGCATTGGTTTGTGGTCTGTGTGTGTGTGTGTGTGTGTGTGTGTGTGTGTGTGTGTGTGTGTGTGATATGTTAATATACAAACATAGCTGGGGAATGTACGATTTATATATATATATATATATAGATAGATAGATAGATATATAGATGGGGTTCGGGGGACAAATATTTGGTGTTTTGGTGGTCATTACACATAATAAAAGAAAGTGGTTGGCAGATAAATGGGCACCCTACGTGTCCTAGTGGTTAAGACGCGGGGCTGTTGATGGTTCAAACTGTAGGTCTAAGGTGGTCATTACACATAATAAAAGAAAGTGGTTGGCAGATAAATGGGCACCCTACGTGTCCTAGTGGTTAAGACGCGGGCTGTTGATGGTTCAAACTGTAGGTCTAAGGTGGTCATTACACATAATAAAAGAAAGTGGTTGGCAGATAAATGGGCACCCTACGTGTCCTAGATATATATATATATATATATGGGATGAAATTCACAATAAAACGTGAAATGAATGAATGCTGAAACAAGGAGTGAGGCGAGGTTTTGCTTGGTTTGACTCGTAGAAAGGTAAGATATGGCCGACCGATTTTGGCAGATTCTCGGAAATCTTTTCCTCTATCGGATTATGTTTTGGGTATTTCCAACTTTCTTCGTCTCTTTAAATTTCGTTTTTCAATTTTCTTCGCAGGGAATTGAAAAACGAAATTTAAAGAGACGAAGAAAGTTGGAAATATTTTAGAGATCTGGATTTAAAGCTTTTGTTAATGAAGAATATTAAATATACTCGTATTTTAGAGTAAATATATATTTTAGTTATCTCATTCACATGAATTGGAACTCTTTATTCACGTTTGCTATTATTTATTGATTGGTGCATAATTAGTTGGGTTTCCCTTATAAAAATCGTCTAACGATTTATTTATTGGGTAACTTTACTAATTCTATTAACGCGTAATGAAAGAGGCGCTTGTGTTATTTTATACGGTTGAATCTTGTATAACCATATATTGTGGTATTTTATATGATTCATTAGCTTATTATATATACAAGGTAATACAGCCGTTATATATGTGTTACACGATTAATGGGGCACATGGCGCTATCTGGAATTATGGATAACTATGTTATTTGTTTCGTTCATCAAATAACATAGTTTACCGTAAAATGAAGT
Source organism: Bathynomus jamesi (assembly GCA_023014485.1). Classification (NCBI taxonomy): domain Eukaryota; kingdom Metazoa; phylum Arthropoda; class Malacostraca; order Isopoda; family Cirolanidae; genus Bathynomus; species Bathynomus jamesi. The sequence goes on along the minus strand of JAJOZX010000168.1, from coordinate 788,146 downwards.
TTTCTATTATGACGTTTTCGAAGGTAAACTATGTTATTTGTTTCTTTAAGTTCAATGAATTCAAATTTGCTTCTAAACTAAATTAAATGTTATAAAATAAATATAATATATATATATATATATATATATATATTGGGTGGGGAAGATCTCTAGCCCGTTCTTCGACCCGAACCCGTTTCATTGTAGAAATAATAATAATAATAATAATAATAATTGATGTGCAATCGATTAATGGGACACATGGCGCTATCTGGCAACTCAGCCAGAATAGAGGATTATAAAAGATCGCGAAGTTGATGAAGAACCATTCCCCCCTCGGCTCTGGCCGAGTAAGGAGCTCTGCTCCTTCTATTTCATGCCCTTTGGTAAACCCCATAGTGGCCTCTTAGGTTAGGGAAACGAAAATAAATTGGGGGAGAACTCCACTCTGTCCTTCAGGTGTCTCTCTCCCTCCTTCAGCTCTCTCTCTCTCTCTCTCCTTCAGGCGCCTCTCTCTCTCTCTCTCCTGCATGTTTGCCTCCAGCATGTGTACTTCTGCATGTGTACATCCAGCATGTGTACCTACTGCATGTGTACTCCTGCATGTGTACTCCTGCATGTGCACCTATCCTCTCTCCTTCAGGCGTCTCTCTCTTCTTCTTCAGGCGTCTCTCCCTCCTACAGGCGTCTCTCCCTCCTACAGGCATCTCTCTCTTCTTCAGGCGTCTCTGGCTCAGCCAACTGGCTGATTAGGATAATAATGTATACAATGGAATACATGGCGCTATCTGGCAACTCAGCCAACTGGCTGATTAGGAGTCTATAAAACAACGCCAGACCGGCTGGAAGTCTCAGTGTGCACTTGGCTCCTGCCAGGTGAACACCTCTCCTCCTTTCTCTCCTCCTCCTTCTTTCTCTTGGGGGATAACGCCGCCTCCAAGTTTTCCCCCCACCCCCCTTTTCCCCACCCCCTTCCCCCCTTTGCAACATCCCCTTTGCAACATCCCCCGTTGCAACATCCCCTTTGCAACAACCCCCACCCCCCTTTGCAACATTACATAATAACCTGCAACATTCCTGCACTCTCCCCTTTTGCGGCTATAGTACTGATTTCTGCTGGCATTTAAAGCGTGACCAACCAGAAGCATCACACAAACGCCAGCATAAATACAAATAATGAGTTGAAAACAGTATAATACGAGAGTTTTATGTTAATTTTGTGCATATATGTTGAAGTATAGCAATAATTAAATTGTTCCATATGATAAAGCCTATCTGTTTATCAATATATTCTTATTTTTTGGTATAAAGATTTTAAGCAGTCATTACAAAAAAACGTGACGTGATAGAAAAAAACTAATTTCAGATATGGAATCAGCACACTCGAAATATTAAGAATGACCGAATGTTATTCCTGTTTTTTTTCTGAACCGAAAATTTGTTGTACAGTGAATTATTAATGAACAAACAAATATATAAACCTCAAAATATAAATACCTGGTAACACAGAAAATTGAATGAAACTTGTTTCATTGAATTTTCTGTGGCTGAAACTCTTGAGAAAGTTATTATTTTTATCATAATGAAAATATTAATATTAATTTTAATTCTTATGCATTGCCTGCCATAATAGTAATATCACGAAATTTGAAAAATTATGTCATATATTCATAATCTATACTATAATAAGAGAGCTGTCCGTTTGTCTGTCCGTCTGTCCGTCTGTCCGTCCGTCTGTCTGTCCGTCACACTTTCAGAAATTGTTAGAAAAAATTGTGAGAAAAAAATTCAGAAATTATAAAAAAAATTCAGAAATTGTATTACGGGCGGAAATGTGAAGCTCAAGATTTTCATGACTGTGTTCTTTTCTGTAGTTAAGCAACGGGGGAAGGGTGGGGGTTGGAGGAAGGGTGTGTTGGGGGAAGGGTGGGGGTGGGGTAATGGGGGATTGGTGTGGTAATGGGGAGGGGTGGGTGTAATGGGGGAGGGGGTAGCCCCCAAGTTGAATGGGGGTGAGGAAGTTTTGGGAGATACCAGATTCAGAAATGTTAACACAATGTGAAGCCCAAAATTTTCACGGCTGGGTTCTTTTTTTGTAGTTTAGCCTGTCTGACCGTCAGCGAAGTGACGGGAACTGTACTAGTTCTATATTATATTGATAGATTAACTAAATATCCGCATCCGCATCCGCATCCGCAGATGTTGAAAAACTGACATCCGGTCCACCACTAAAATATATATATATATATATCGTAAAGAACGACGCTTGTTATTTATACTGTTATTTATACTGCGTGTTCTTTGCAGTTGAATGTATATAATGTTACGGCATGCGGAAGGTGCCCCCTTGGGGCATTGGTTTCTGCGAGTATGTAGAAGAATTACGGCATTTGGAAGAGTGAGGCCCATGGTGTAATGGTATCGCATCTGGCCGGCAAACGGAAGATCCCGGGTTCGATTCCCGGGTGGTTACCTCATTTTTTCATTTGTTTCGTTCTCTCTCTCTCGTCTTGCGCGGAATATCTCCTATACAAGCGTCGTTCTTTACGTTATTTATACTGCGTGTTCTTTGCAGTTGAATGTATATATATATATATATATATATATATATGGTCAAATTACTTACTTTTGTGAACTACGTAAGGGTAGTCAGATGCATTGTATTTCCTTAATAAGTAAGTTGATCAGATAATATGTAATACGTAAGTAAATCTTAGTTACCAGTCAATGCATATTGTATGCATATTGTATATTGACGCTAATAGTGAGATTACTTGCGTGAAATATGTGAGGGTAGTTATGTACATTGTCTCCCCAATACAAAGTAGGGTAGTCGGGTAATACAGTATACTAGTAAATTTTAGTTGCTAGCAAAATACACTCGGCAGTAGGGGGGGGGTCGAAATTTTGTATTCTTATTCTACACACTGCTCGGAGTTTCCTTTGGGCCCCTAAACAACAAACTGTAATTACACCGCTATGCGCCCCCCCCTTACCCGTTGAATATGCCCCCACCTTTTTTTAAATTGAAATGAAATTGAAACCAATTCTTTGAATAAAAAACCTGATAAATTACAGAGATTAAAGTAAATAATGATATAAGTAAAGTTAAAGTAAGTTATATATAATACAGTATATATATATATATATATATATATATATATATATATATATATATATATATATATATAAATAAATATATATATATAATAAGAAATCTTTCTCCGTATATTACTTAAAGAATCAATTGAAGCATACTAAAATCAAAATATTCACCTTAAGAAATTTAATTGAAGCATATTAAAACCAAAATATTCACCTTAAGAAATTTAAAATCGTAAATTACTGACACCACTGGCCTTTCCATTGGAACACAGGTAGCTTTTTTCTCGACTCCAGTACATTCAAAATAAATTTATGTCTGTTTTCGTAACCAATTCTATCTTGTGATGCTTCTTTTACCACATTTACAGCATGTTCTACTCCCTGGTTGTGACAGGGAAAAGGAATAAGCTGAAGTGGTTCATTTCGAACTGTAAGAAGATCATCATTTGTCAAATTCTGTAAAATAGGTGGAGGGGTGGTGGTTTCGTTGTCCCAGTCGATCATGTTAGGATAATCGTCTGCTTCAAAGTTCAGTGTTTTTGGCAGCTCAAAATTTCTCGCATTGGTGCTCCTAGTTCTTGCTCGAATGATGTGCTGAAGAACCAGCTCTCTGACCTCTCTTCTTGTGTCTGTTATCATTGAGAGTAAGATATTCTCTGGGTGGGCAAAATAGGCGTTATTTCTGAGGACACGCTCCATAATCATCCGATGCTTTTTATCTAAGCCTTTAAGCAAGTGCATGATATACCAAAAATTAGATGCTCCCTCATTTGCCTTTGGATGAGACTTTATCCAAAACCAGCCTGGAGCGTAAACCAGCATTATAATTTTTACTAGGTCTTGGATGTTTTTGTCTGGATTCCGTGTAGAGACATATAAGCGCAGGATCCTGTTTGCTCGTGTTAGCCATTTTGCATGATGGAGCGCACCTGGGGATCTGGTGGCTAACACATGTGAGATTCGTCCAGATTGTATGCTAATGCACATTTCATACATATATTTTTGGTCACTGCTGAAACTTTTAACAATATCTGCCGAAAATTCTTTAATGTTGCCCTCTACAGAGGTATAATCAACTATATCCAGTTTGGTCAAATCCTCTCGGAATTTATTTCCAAGAGAACCTTTGAAGGTGTTTGGTCCCGAAGTTTTTCCATCAATTGCTTCAAATACGTGCCTGAAGGGCAGTTCGTTTGCATGCGAAAGGTAAATCAGCCATTGTACCGGCCTGTCCAGATATAATTCAATCAATTTTAGTACTCCGCCAATCCTGCCAGTGTTCACTGGGGTGCCATCGCATAGCAAAGCTTTGAGGGATTCTTTACTATTAGAATCAACTACAAAAGTTATTATTTTATGCAATACAACAAGCAGTTCTGTTATCTGGAGCTATATGATCCATGTAAACATCACCAGGTTCTTTGACTATTACATAATGTTCTTCGTACTCCATTCCCTTCTTTGTCTTAGTTTGGTCTTTTCTACCATCAAATCCGATGCCTTCAATCTGTGTGTTCTCTGATTTCACTTTGATTATGTTCTTTTTACCCACACGTATTCTTTCTCTTTCCACTTTTTTCCTATTCAACATATTGGTCTAATATTCCCATATCCTTCAAAGCTGCATTTACTACAGCTGCAGTAGCTCTGTAACTTACACGGTATCTATCTGCTGTTATTGTTAAGTTATCATAAATAATTCTGTTCTGATGGTTTTCTCTCAGCTCAAAATCCGGAACAAAGTCAATATCGTCGCTGTCATCATCAATTTCCATGCTCTCATCTTCCATAATATGTAAAGGGTCCAGTTTGCTGGTTGAGGCGACATTCATATCTAGGCTTATCTTGGCTCTTCTTTCTAATCCTTTAACTCTATCGTGAGTCCTTTTTCTTGCGGAAGTCGTTACTCTGTCGATTGGTCCTAGTTGGTTTTTTCTTTGTTTCTGTCCCACAAAAGACTCCCACTCAATCATTGGAACTCTAATATCACATCTGCAATCCGTTCGACTGATTTTTTATCGTAACAAGTACAAGTGCAAATATCAAACATTTCATCGAATGTCTCCACCTTCTGCTGAAACTGTTGTTTCTTTGTTTTAATGGTACTTTATTTAGCTTTGCTGCAGATTCTATCAATCGTTCAACTTTTATAGCTATTCCTTCAAATCCTATATGTGGAAAGGAAAACTTCTCCCAAATGGCTTCCACATCTTTAGTGACAATTCTGTAACATTCTTTTGCTGTTCTAGAACCTTTCGAAATCAGTTCTTCTCGTTTTCTTACCAATAAATAATGCCTCCTTTGAAGGAGTCATTGAAGGTGGAAATTCTGCAGGGCGACCAAATGTTGAATTGTGCGTTTTGCTTCTTGTCGCCATGATTTCACTTATTTAGGCCTAGTAGCATTAATAACAAGAAACTAATTGTTAAATTCTAGCAATTGAATCATTCAATCTGAATTTAATATAACTCATTCGGAATTAAATCATAACTCATTCAATCATAAACAATCTGAAAATAACAATCTGAAACTAAACCAAAAAAACGTGACAATAATTTATAACGGGTGTTCGGAAAGTCACTGTGCACTTATATAATCGAAATCGTCCACTCACGCTTGATGACCTGAAAACTGCAATAACTGCGTACATAAGGTCCATTTCAAAAGAAGAACTGACAAAGGTGTTTCAAAATAAAATAAGACGGGTCCAGGCCTGTATTGCCGTTAAAGGACATCACTTTCAACACCTTTTATAAGTTCTGATGGTCCCATCCATAACCTCTATCATATATGCAATGTTATACTATTGTATGCTATTAAATAAATATAAGTGCACAGTGACTTTCCGAACACCCTGTATAATTCATCTAATCTATCTAAATTAATCTATGTAATCTATTCAATCTAAGTTATCTAAAACTCTGTCTAAATAATCTATCCAAATTAATCTATGTAATCTATTCAATCTATCTAAAACTCTGTCTAAATAATCTATCCAAATTAATCTAATCTACTTAATAAGACTTAATATAATGCATGATTGTCACATTTGGGGTTTATATCTGTGGAGAGAGTAAAATGGGGTGGATGCTATGGAAGGGGTAAGGGGGGTCGCATATACTCATTTTTTTTACAAGATGTTGAGATCATCATTTGCAACTACGTGCGTACTGTGGAATTGGAGAAACTCGATTTTTTTTATATGTTTCGACCCCCCCCCCCTACTCGGCAGATATTGTTGCAAACTTGAATGACTTTCTTCATCAGTTTGTGATCTTGTTCAGTTGACTACTTTCATAATATAATTCCATTTCGAGCAACAAGGGACTCAATACGAAGAATATATGTAAATCTATTGCACCTATAGTTAGAGTATGTAGAACGTGTTTATAGATAAATTTTGTAAAAAAAAATATATATATATATATATATATATATATATATATATATATATATATATATAACTGGCAGATATTTATAACTGTGTGACTCTTAATCAGTTTTGGGTGAGACATATGGAGGAGTGCCCCACGTTAACTGAAATAGTTCTGCCTCTTCTACTGCTTTTCCCTACGCGACATTGCATTTTCAAGTTTACTTACAATAAAATCTAAATACTGAAGTATGCTCATTTCTTAATTTTAATCATTTTAGCTATTTCCTAATTCCATCACAAGTTTCCTAACCTATATTCCTTTTCTGTCCAACTATCTAATACAAGGGTTAATTGATATGTTCAGTCTTTCATCTACTTAACCAGTCAACTCTGGAACAATCGTCCTCAATCCATCTTTCCTTCTGTCTATGACCTCCCATCTTTCAAACGCAGTGTCTAGGCATCTCGAAAACCCCGGACCTTGATTTTGGTGGCTCTCTTCTTCTTCTATGGGAGGGGCGCTTTTGAAGGCATTTGCCCTTGGCTCCTCCTTCCTGCATAAAAAAATAACCATATATACCATATATAGATAAACGTATACCATATGCCATGTATACCGTATGTACCACACCTAAGGTGGAGTGATAAGCTTGATCTTCGTCAGAATGAATAATTCAGGCGGAAGCTAAACCAAGGTTAACCAAAGTTATATACTTTTAACCAAGGGTTTTTTTGTGTGTGTGTATTTGTGTCGAAACCCGTGATCGAAGCCCGACTCTCATTTAAGTTATACAAAACCTTTGTTTTCACAAAAGTTACCTATAAGAGCAAATTTCACGCCTTCCCTTTTGCAGAACGCGGTCTTACTTTTTCTGAAAAAAATTATCGGTGTTGAAAGGCCCCATTTGGACTCCTGGTTTGAAAATTGCGCCATTCTTTTCTTTCGCAGCGACCTCCTTCAACCACTTTAAGGGCAGCTCTTCATCATTTGTCCATGCATTGCACATTCTTTCCGACCTTCTAGGCAGGCGATCCCCCAACGTGCCCATTCCAGCGAGGCACTTGACTTACATCGCCGCATCTCGATTTTAAATTAACTTCGACTTGCTAATTTGTCACCCAGCTCTTTCTTTTCCCTGGACGAATACTTTCATTCTTTCATTCCGGTGGAATTAAAGTTATAATGGAGAATTGAATGGAACGTTTGTCCATATCTGAATTGGGATCCAAATCTGAGACTATATATATATACAGGATGTTTCACAACCGGTCTGCCATACTTTGGGGGCTGACTTCGGGGGGGTTATATCGAGTAAAAAAGTTAATACAACATCGGTGCTATTTCCAACCGTTGTGGAGCTACGGACGCTTTAAGGTGCACGGAAAAAAATAAACGAGAGTATTAATCTGGAGGATATTGGACCAGCACGACCAATCTAACGATTCCCATACCGCTGATTCAAGTTCCCTAACATGACGACCAAAATGTGGTGGCGCTCCATCGTCCTGGAAGAACATCCTGCGCCTTGTCTCCATTTAATTTTATCGGGGTTGTTTAACCTCCTTCGCAACATCTAAGGTCATATGACGGAGGGGACCTACAGCTTTACGTGGGATCCGAACCACGGGTCGCTACATAATCTGGGCGCGGAGGACGGTCTCCCATCTAACTACTACCTAGACCCAATGTCGCTTAACTTCGCTGATCGATGGGAAGCGGTATTACGACATTGGCCACGACGTAGCCCGCCTTGTCTCCAAGTGTACGTCCTCCATCAAAAGCGGCAATTCGTTCGTCAGGAAGTTCAGATAAATATCAGCAGTTAATCGTTGTTCCAAAACGAACGGTCCAATCAGCTGATCTCCAATTACATCGCATAAAACATTCACTGAGAATCGATGTTGAAAGTTTCCTTCAACGATACCGTGGGGATTATCGGTGGACCACAAGTGGGAATTTCGTTTATTGTTAATTCCATCCTCAATGAATTGTGCTTCATCACTAAACAGTATGCGATTAAGAATTTGGCGATGCATAACCATCCACTGGCAAAATTGAACACGTTTATCGTAATCATCCGGTTGAAGAGCTTGCACACGTTGTAAATGGTAGGCATACAAACCCTCATCGTGTATGGTTCGCCATACACACGATGCGGATTCACCAATTCGTCTAGAAATCCTTCGAACACTGGTAGTTGGGCTACGTTGTACTAGGTTCAGTATGCGCTCCTCCACAGCAACGGGCCGTCGTACTACATGTTCTTGGTTACGTGGAACAATTGTTCCTGTTCCCCTTAATCTCTAGTGTGTGCCACTAAACACTTGCCTGTTCGGTATTCAGCGGTTCGGAAAACGTCTTCGATATTCCTCAACTGCGGCTCTGCTGTTACCATCACAGAATCCATAAATGAAATGGATATCAGCGAATTTAGTGGGTGTGAACTGTTGAGTCATTTTGATTGTTCATCTTAGCGCAACACAGTGTCTTGTACCACAGATCAGCATCAACTGAAAGAAAAAAGCTGAGGATTAGTAGTGGTAACTTCGTTAAACGAAACTACCACCAGTGTTGCCATCTATCGAATTACACACAAGTAGGGATTTGTTGTTTGCACATCTTAAAACGTCCGTAGCTCCGCAATGGTTGGAAATAGCACCTATGTTGTATTAACTTTTTTACTCGATATCACCCCCCAAATCACCCCCAAAGTATGGCAGACCGGTTGTGAAACACCCTGTATATAATCCGACATTATGAAGTCGTATGTGTTTTCCATCTTCTCCATATATACACCTAGATTCTGTAATTATTGTTGAGATTCAACAATATATGAACAATTATAAAACGTATTATTTAAACATAAATATTTATTCCAAATAAATAATCTAAGAACTATGTAGGCCTTAAGTGAAAACTAGGTAGGCTACGTGACTTTTAACACGTATGACATCCGAGACCTGCGCTAAACGGTGCATGTGTTCTGATCCTGTTGAAATACGTAAAGTGATTTTATACCACATTGTTTCATACTCCGAATGTGATTTGTGTTGGTTAAGTAATGAAGTAATGACCTTGAGCATTGTCAATGACATTGTATGAAGGAATATAAGTTATCTGAAATTTTATAACAAATTCTTGACCACGATTATTGTGTTGGGACACGCGACGCTGTCATCACACTGAACTCATCTGTAGTGTAGCCGTATCGTTCCCATAAGTTGTGGTAAACTCCTGTTGATTGTGTTGTTGATCATCAGATGGATGCTTATAAAAAGTTGGGTCCAAAGGCAAAACGGCACCTTGGTTAACATCCCGTAAGCTCCCAAGGTCCACTGCCTTAGGTGCCTCAGTGACCTCGTAACAATAAAATTCTTCCGTGTATAAATAAAGTATGATATAAAAACCAGTTGCCCACCACTACCAATACTTTCATCATAATAACACAATTAAAATCCTTGTTTTTATTCTCAGTTTATAGGGGTGAAAAGTGAACACCCTTCACTATTCGCGCACTCTACCCTACTGTCATCTTTTAAAGAGGCTATAATATCTTTTAAATGTTTATAGAAACTACCCTGGTTTTTAGTTATAAAAATCTCCTCATCAATTAATTATAACAAGATGGGAATTTATAAGGTGCCTCGCCTTAATTGCAACTTTTTAATACTGAAGAAACTTTAAAGGCTTTGGAGGTTCGTTTGGGGCAACATAAATATGCGATTCGCACAGGTGCAGTTAACAACGCCCCTTTTCGTCACCTTTCTGAAAATGATCACCACGTAAACTGGAAGGAGGTGAGTTTCTCCAGAGATAAAGATACAATAAGATTTAATGAGTCAGTTTTTACTGATGCCTAATTTCTATCTATCTATCTACTTGGTTTTGTACTTTGGATAAAACTACCATCTGATATGTTAAGAAACTATTAAATCTCTTTTTAGTTTCCCTACTGTTTCTTCAATCGCCCCTTCTTGTTATTCTGCATCTGGCTACTAATTTTGTACATTAATATATATATTTTTGTGTGTCGTGCATCTGTTGGGTTTGTAAAATTGGAGTTTATTAATAAATACAAAAAAAATCCAGAATGCTTAATTGAAAAAACATGTTAGGTTTAATAAGTAGATTATAAAGTTAGGAAATAGGCCTCGGAAAAGTATATGATTTTTTGGCACGAAACCAGAAGAACAGGTCTCGTCGTGTTCATACTTGTCATCTTGTTTATCGAATCAGAAACGAATATAATAATAATCACGTGACAACGCCTTCTTTGTCGTCCAATCATGTTATTAAAAACGGATTAGTTTTCGGACAGTAGTGATTATATAAAATAAAGGGATTTAATACGGTTAAATAGGCCAAATAAATTAGTTAAATGATATAAGATGATGAGGAAATTATAAAAAACTATTAAATTAATGTATTAATGAACGTTTCTAAGTTTTAGATGTAATGAAAGAGGAACGTGAAATTGTTTTCCGAATGCAAAATGAAAACCCAAGTTCTGAGGGGAAAAAGGGCAGTCAGAAGAGTGAGGAGTCTGTCAGCGAGAGTGGAGAAGAGCCAGTTACAGAGAGAGGTCATACAGCAGTTCTTCAGGAATTTATTTGTTATTCTTATTTTAATGTCCACTCGTGGGAATTAGGGCCCAGTTTTAAGATGATTTCCGATCAAAATCTACTTCCCGTTATTAACTGTACAACGTGAGTGTACTTTACTTTAACTTGTGAGAAACATAAGATGAAAAGTATAAAAGCAACAAGTGTTTTATAATAATTGTGTAAATTTATATTTGTGGTTTAAAGGTAAAAACTTGACTGTTTTTTATAAGTTAAAGGTAAAGCTTGAAATTAATACAGGGTATTTATAAAGTCCCTATCTATTTCAGTGAAAACGTAGCAAAAAGGGTAAAATTCAATAACAATATAATAGAAGGCATACATTTAATGAATACTTAAGCATATGGTTCTACATGAGCACCATCAGTATCTCTACAGAGCTCGAATCTGTCAGCAGCATTGCGGAACACATTTTGGAGCATGTAACCCTCGTTTGATAGACGTTTGATTTGATAAAGCCTCATGCAAAGAAATCCAAGGGCATTAGGTCAGGAGATCCAGCCGCCCAGGGCCTGTTCATTTAAGTACTCCCGAACAATGTTTGCGTAATGACAAGGTACCCCATCTTGTTGAAAGACGACGGCGTTTAAAATGCTATCTGAATGAAGCTGTGGTTCCGAGAATTGCTGAAGCATGTCCAGATAAATAAGCCCTGTAGCTTCAGCAAAGAAAAAGGGCCCATAAATTTTAGATTTGGTCATACCCAACCAGACAGTAACTTTAGGAGAATCTCGTTCCCATTGATAGAAATCAACTGGCTTTTCATTAGCCCATATGCGGCAGTTATGGCGATTAACCTTTCCACACGTGTGGAAAGTTGCTTCATCACCGAAGAGAATGTGATCCATTAAATTTTCATTCTGAATGTGTTCAACAAGATCAGCACCTGAATGTGATAACTTCTCTTCTTCAACGTTGATTTCAAAATTTTGTGGACAGTTGATTTGGGTATCCCGAGTCTACGTGATGTGGTGTGAATTGACATGCTTCGATGTTCACCGATAACATTACGTACCACATTTACAGCATGCTCAGAGACATTTGGACGTCCAGATCTTGACTCATCATGAACAGATCCCGTTCTTTTAAATTTATTAAGCAAATCACGAATTGTCTTGTCTGTAGGACCTGGCTTGTGAAATGTTCTTTCAAACCTCCCTCTAATTTCTTTGCATTTCTTTCCTTTAATCCGAAGTGTCACCACCATCACCCGTTCTTGTACATTCATTTTTATAGGGTTCTGCAACAAAAATAAATAAAAACCGTTAATTCAACGAAATAGATAGGGACTTTATAAACACCTTGTATAACGATAAACATTAGTAGTTACTTATTTAAAGTTAAGTAAATAAATAATCCGAAGAAAGACCGAGTTTACGTTACCACATAAAGTGCAAATTGTGTCGTCACACCCAACCACAAGCCGAGCAAAGAATGAATGGATTTTTCATTTTCATCATTTTCATTCATGGGTGTCACTCACGGAAAATTGGGAACCCTTCACATCTGTCTGGCTCCTCAAATGCATTTCTTTTTATACTGTCCAAAACTTTCACTTGAGAAGGTATCCAGGGTTTTTGGCGCAAAAGTAACTTTTTAATGGTTTTAGTATTTTACTCATACACACACACACACACACACACACACACAAGAGGATTTTGAATATATCATACATCTGGAAACAACAATAAAAGTATATATGAATATCGGGTGACTTTTTATTCATCTGACCATTACAACTACATTATAAAATGTAAAATATGTGTTTCAAGAATAGCAATAATTTATCAAAATTATTATGAAGCATGGGAAATTTGCATTTCATGCCCAAAACATGTTCAATATGCCTTCCTCTTTGTCCAATCACATGTAACTGGATGATGAAATTGCGCAGCACAGCCCCCAATGTGCTTGTTCTTTGTAGGAATTCTGTACGTTTAATACTAGTGGTGTACCGCTTAATCGGCACCGGCATCAGCAGAATCGGCCATTTTTCGGACATCGCCATCAGCATCGGCTAAATTTAGCCAATTCTCTCACCGATTCTTTGAAATTTCAAAATTTTCATTCCAAAACAAATATATTTACAGAACATTCAACGGACAAAAAACTCTATTTATGATAATTTAAACTTATTTCAAAGTGTAATTATATAAAAATATTTTACATTCACGAAAAAGGCAATGCTTAAAAGTTAAGTTGCCCACAAATTTACATTTTCTCTAACTAGCTAATCTCTAAATATTGTAAACTATTGTAATCTCCTACTCTATATTAATAATAATTCTATATTAAGTTGTACTTTATAATTTATATATTAAACCATCTTATTATGTTGAATGTATTTTAAATATTTTACTAATTTTATAAACCCAAATTATATATCCATTTTTTTTGTTCAAATTGGCTACTAAGGACGTGAAATTTGAATGAAAAATTTTGTTGTTGAAGAAAGAACATATATTCAACATAATAAAAACAATTACTTTAAATATTGGTATTCAACTTATGAAACTAAAATAAAATTATCTTATCATTTTACTGAATAATAAAGCTATTTAACATCATTTTAGCTACAGTATACGAGTAACAAATTCTGGTACCATATACTGTGGAGTGAGCTAAGAAAAGGATTTAAATTTCAAACGTAAAAATGGAAGAATTGAAAATGTCACATTAGATTAGTAAAATGTATGAAGGGAATTGATTTTTTAAAGTATAGGCAACGAATCGGCAATTTTTCATGGAATCAGCATCGGCATCAGCTAAATTTTGGAATCGGTATATCACTATTTAATACTGGCTTGTAAGAGCAGGATAATACTAGGTTACTGGCAATACCAACTTCTTCCATGGCTTGATCATGATATTCGCTCTTATGATTCACTCTATATGATTCACTCTATATGATTCCCATTAATATTTCACTGTGGTACAGCCCCCAATGTGCTTGTTCTTTGTAGGAATTCTTCATGTTCAATATGGGCTTGTAAGAACAGAATAATACTCCCTCACTGGCAGTACGAAACTCTTCCATGGTTTGAACATGATTTTCGCTCTTATATGATTCACTCCATATGATTCCCATTAATAGATAACTGTGGCAATTTTAATGTGAACGTCTCTGTTTTTCCTTTTGTATTTAGGAGCAATGTTCGCTAATCTTAGAGAATGTGGGATCACGCATGCCAGTCTCGAGTCATGTCCTCCACGGTATGCTCAGTTACTCTATATTTTCTTAACATTTCTTTAGAAATTTGGCCTTCCATGAATCGGGTCTTGGAGTTGAAGTATAACACATTTCTGACAGTGTATTAATTATGTCCCTGTCCGAGAAATGGACACCATATATGTATCATAGATTGTTATAGTGTTTTATTAGTTGCGACTGAAATCCATGTTTGTCATTATTTCATTTTTTCTGAGTCTCCAAAAAGTCAGATTTTTTCTCTAACTATTTTTTCAAATATTTTGGTGAGATGAGATGTAAACGACACTGGCTTCGGATCGATCCCCTCCTTTATATATTGGAACTATGGTCGCTCTTTTCAGGATGCTCGGTATTTCTCCCGTGTTCAGCGATCGTTTCGATATCCAATATATTCGATTTCATACTTGCAGTTTTTAATCAGTGTAGCGCTCCATTTGTCCGGACGTGCTGCTGAGTGCGCATTTAGTTTTCCTATAGCTCGTATATCATCTGTTGTGAAGTGAAAGTCAGTTATACCTTCTCCTTGTAATTCTTCTTCAAAGAACGCATTTCTATCGGATATTATTTGTTCAGTTTTGGGGATACTGAAAGCTGATTTAGTATACTGATCTCTCAGTATTTCAGATACTTCTTTTAGATCATAGGTTAATGCATTGTTTTCATTCTTCAAAGGCCCGATAGTCACGTGATTTTCCTTCTCTTTGGCAAAATTATGGAAGTATTTTCAGTGAACCCTTAACGCTTCGAAAACGTCGTCATCTTCTTCCTGTGTCTGGTTCTTAATTAGATCCTATGACGCAATCTATACTCTCCAGTTTGTCATTCATTATTTTTTTGATGTTGTCTTTGCAACATCATTACAAATTACAAATTCATATGTACCAGACCCAACATTAAAATTACTAATATGCTTAATACACGCTGCTTCAATTATATTTCTTTTTTACAATGTTATTATTTCTTATGTTATTATTTCTGACCGATACTCCTGAATTAGTCCTGAATGTATCATAATTTTTCAAATATTTCTTTCTCTCTCTTTTATCTCTCAAACCTGTTTCTCTTTCTTTTTTGTTTTATTTATGGACATGTGTTCCACAATTTCTAGCATTTTCTCTACGAGAGTTATCAGCCAGCATCTTTTTCGTTGTTTTATCCTTAGAGATAGTTTTCTAGTTTATTGCTTTCATGCTGGCTGTAATAACTTCGCAATTTATAGCATTGGAATGAAAATAAAGAATTTCGAATTTTCCTCTTTCTATAGCGCATGTTCTTCCTTTCCATGTTTTCATACTGCTTGTTATTTCATTAATGTTGTGATCTGATATTATAGTTGGGGATATTTCTATGTTATCAACTAGGTTGTTGTTGTTTGTGAATACCAAACCTAGGCAGTTGTTTTTTCTTGATTTATTGTTATTTCTTCAATTTTCTTGTATTAACATAAATTGATCAGGTAGAGCTGGCAGCATTTTTGCCTGCTCCTGGTCTTCCCGTGTGCCTCCTTTGCCTTGGTTTATACATATACTGTACAGTATTTCTCCCTATCCTTTTATATTTCATAATGGGAAATTAAAATCACCGCAGAGAATAACATTGGGAGTTGCAGAGTTTAGAACTATTACTAGGTTGCTGACCTATGCAATGGTATCTAAGAATTTTGTAGTTAGAATGTTCAAAGATCTGTATTACAATTAGTATCATGTTTAAGTTTTCAACTTTTGTTGCTTCTATCATAATTCTACGTAGTTGTTTGAATTACTTACTGTCATCTCTACCATATGTTTTCCATGTGTATAAATAGTACATCCTCCTTTTCATCTTGCTGTTCTGTCAGCTCGAAGTATATTACAGATGTCAATTCGTATTTCTTTTTTTGTCGATACAAAACTCACAGTTTTTACAGTTCGTCTGGCAGTCCTTCAGATGCGTTTCCGTGAGCCATATAAAGTCTGCTCTTGTTTCTTGCATGAGTCCTTTCAAGTATGTGAATTTATCCAGGGAAAGGTTTGGTTTCAGGCCCTGTATTTTGGCCAGAATAATTTTTTTTTTTCGTTTTCAATTTCTTCTTTATGTAGTTCAGATTCGTTATTCTTTGGTGGTGCACGTTTCGTTGCCATGTGAACCTCCGAGAATTTTCCTTTCTTTTCTATCTGTTTCGACACACGCTGTCCCGATATCGTATGTAATTTCCTTCTGCAATTATTCTGTTCGGCTCTCGGATTCCCATATTTGTTGACTGCTTTTGTATTTGTTGAATGATATTTAGTAACTGAATCGTGCTGGCTACGTCTAAAAAAATTGGTTTTATATATATATATATATATATATATATATATATATATATATAACTTAGCTTCACATTGAACGCGTGAACTTCTTTATTTGGAAATAACCTACAGGAAAAAAATGAAAAATTCACTCCGAGTATTTTCGAGTTTATTTCAACTCCTCTTCAGGGTAACTGAAAAATACAGAAGAGCCCACCTAACTTATATACGTACATGCCTTTCAGAAATCTCTCACCAAGTTAATCACTCAGATTACTGAATGGTAGTGGGAAGCTGTTTTTATACGAATTAAAAACAAGGTTGGAAATATAGTTATCAAATTTATATATCCCGGAACTAACATTAAAATTACTAATATGCTTAATACACGCTGCTTCAATTATATTTCTTTCAACAATGTTATTATTTCTAAACGAGAGTCAATTGCATGATTTATGGTTACCTACATGAGCAAATATGACGCTAGATTCATTAGTCGTGTGAATACGATATTTATGCCGTTTGATTCTAGTGGCCAAAGTTCTGCCTGTTTGACCAATTTGTACACTTAACAGAGTAAATACAGCCACGGACATACACAGGGGTATTACGAATCGAATTTTTTTAAGTAAACAACATTAATTTCCACGCCTCTAAGCGCGTGAGTGAGGTGAATTAATTTTTTATGATACAGTATTGCAAACACAATGTACTGTTAAATTCTTTCTTCTTCTTTTAATTAGTGTCATAAAAAGACTTCTTAACTTTATTTAAACAGTTCACCAGCAAATAATCAGAATAAGATAATTTGTTTCCAATGTAAAACAAGTTTTTAATTTATCATCTAAAAGTTCTGGGCTAACTATTCTCAAGGCTATTAGATACATGCAGTAGAAATGTATATAGATCGTTTAACGGAGAATAATAAGTATTATTATTCAGGTTTAAAGCCGTTTGTAGTTCTATGAATAATCATATCAAGAAATGAAGTGGAATTATACTTCCTAATTTCTAAAGTGAATTTATTAGAGGGGACTAAGCTGAATTCATAAACATTTAAATGAGTGGAACACAGACATAAAATGTCGTCTATAAACCGCAGACATTTTAGATCAAAGTTAAAACTGCAGAGCTGGGCACTTGCGGCATATTGCGGTACTGCGGTACTGCTGCACTACCAAACCGGTACCAAACCGGTACGCGGAAATTTGAATGCGGTAGCGGTACTGCGGTACTTTCAGCGATCCTTTGCGGTACTGCGTTATGGGGGCCCGGGGTGGTAGTGCGGTGGTACCGCAAGTACCGCAGTACCGCAAAATATGCCGCAAATGCCCAGCTCTGGTTAAAAGTATCACTGAGTAATTTTGTCTCCAAAAATTCCATATATAAATTAGACAAAACCTGAGAAAGGGGCCCACCCATTTGCATTCTAAACACTTGCTGCTTATAAAAGTTCTCATTAAATTGAAGTATATTGTTAATACATGGCTCAGTGAGAGACATTAATGAGTTTACATCAACGGGGAATGAGCAATCAGCCAGTGTCTCCTCCAGAAATTGTAATAAGTCATTAATTGGTACTTTAGTAAATAATGATACAATATCAAACTTATTAACTGGAAGTTAATAGGACACTGAATAACATTTAACTTGTTGACTAAATCTTCGTTATTAATTACATAAGAAATAGATAACGGACCAGTAAGAGGAGATAAGAGTTTAACTAACCATTTAGACAACTTAGAGGAAGCAGAATCAATCTTACTAATGACTGGACGCATGGTATTGTTCAGTTTGTGTGATTTTACAAGCGCATGTAAGTAAGGAAGCCTAGCTTTGCTTATCGTAAACTGTTTCCACAAATGACGCTTGTTTATTAAAATCTCTTTAAGTTTTCGGTTGAAAGTTTTGTTAACATCATCCAATAGGTTTTTATTAAAGGGTGTATAAGTATTACACACACTTCGCAATGACTTCATTTTATCATTATGTATGGTTTTGTCCATAATGACCAAGGAATTAGATTTATCAGCTTTTGTAAAGTGAATGTCTTTATTTTGTTTAAGATCGGCAATGTTTTTTTGAAATTGCTCAGGGCAATATATACGTACTATATATATATATATATATATATGAAAATTATTTCACGAAAGTGACACGTGAAAAATATTTATGATGAATAAAACCACGAAGGGAAAAGAACACAAAGTGGTGCTCAAGCGCTTTCGTCTAATGACATCCTGAGGATGTCATTAGACGAAAGCGCTTGACCACCAGTCCACCACTTTGTGTTTCTTTTCCTTTCGTGGTTTTATTCATCACATATATATATATATATATTGTGTGTGTGTGTGTGTGTGTGTGTAGGGAATGATGATAGTGTTTGTTCGTTTATACACTCCTAAACGGCTAGGGTAATCCGCACCAAATTTAGTATACACATTAAGAGAAGAACGAGGGAAGGTTTTAGTAACATATTCTCCCATTCCAGTCTTCTCCTAGGTTATGTTTCGTGTTTTTTTTTTTTGTTGCGCAAGGCGCAGCAGATATTCTAGTATATATATATATATATATCGCTGAAACTTACATTCGCTCCTATTCGGTGCTCTCTTTTGTATCACTTTCCTCTTGCACGAAAAATAGATGCTATTTTTTTTGTAGATGTTTTTGGAGGTTCAATTTAGGCTAGGTTAGGCTAACCTAACTTAACCTACCAAACCGAACATAACCAAACCTAAAATAAAACAGAAAACTGCGAGTGTGTAAAATTAGTAGTAATTTGATTAAGAGTTTTTTTTTAATTAAAATCCAAACGTGAGTGAAATTCGAAAAACTAAAACACATCAAGAGTTGATGTAACTTCAATGGCCACTGACAAAAATGTAGGAGGATTTTGACGATTTATATACTGTATATACTGTATATACACCTCATGATGGCCCGCTTCTTATATATATATATATATATATATATATAGAGAGAGAGAGAGAGAGAGAGAGAGAGAGAGAGTGCGTGTGTGTGTGTGTGAGCCAAATTATTAATCCACTTCAGTCTTTCGTAACGAATGAAAATAACAGATAACAGGAAAATGTGATGGGGTATTAAGTCTTAATTTAATAATAAAAGGAAATAAATATTTCGCCAAAAAAAAATGAACTATCTCGAATATAAATGAAGATCATAAAACATATTTTGTATGTCTTCCTTTCGCAGTCAATACAGCAGACTGTGTTCAGTAATTGTATGCAGTGCATTCAGTCATTTTATTGAAGGCATGTTGGGTGATTTTCCAGTTTTGTTGTATCACTTCCCACAAACTTCGTAACCTTGCAGTAGTTCTCTTCACACGAAGGTCATGCTGGTGGCCCCACCTCTAGACCTGGCCTGGTAAAGGAGCGAGTTGCTCTCTTGCGATATCCATCGCACATAGCCAGGTACACCCGGCTCACCTGGTACCGTCCTGAGCCAAGCGTCTAGTCTTCTTTAGAATAATTCCGAGTTGACACCAGTAATGTTTCTGATTTTCTTGGGAAACTGGTTCAACAGTCTTTGCCCCTTGACAACCAAGCTATTTTCCGTTAGAGTTGAGGATGTCCCTCGTTTGGCCTTTAGTTTGGTAACACTACACATTCTATCTTTCCTATTTTTCACTGTTGTTTGGGTGGTTACTGGGTTCATCTTAGGGTTAGGTACCAGTTTTTCCATTATTTTCCACGTGTAAATTATGGTATATCTCTCTTCTTCTTTCAGTGAATATAGATTTAATTTACGAAGTCTTTCCCAGTAGTTGAGTTCTTTGCAGACATTATCAATCTTGGCTGTGAAATTTCTTTTAATTTCTTCTAGTTTATTAGTTTATTCCTATCTACAGTATATGGGGACGTCAAGTCTGAGCAGTATTCAAGTTTTGTTATGATCAGTTTTGTTATGATTTTTTGTCCTTTCTTTTAAAAGTTCTTAGTACCTGTCCGTGACTCTTTTTGCTTTTTTAATTGCTGTCTGATTTTGTGTCTCAAATTTCGCATCGTCGGTCATTATAGCCCCTAAATCTATTACTTTCTTGATTCTCCGAATTTCATGTCTATCTGAGGCATAATATGCTCTCTGTTTTAGTTCCTCATTGCTGCCATATCTCAAGAGCTAAAATTTCTCTGTGTTAAATTTCATGTTGTTGTCTTCTGACCATTTTTATATTCTGTTCGTGTCCCTCTGTAGGGTAGGATGGCGTGAATTTTTTTTTTTTTTCAAAATGCCTGGGTGTGAGAACGATGCGTATTGGGGAAAGTATCAATGTGCTAGAAAATTATCCTCCTATTATTAAATTTAAGATGTGCATACTGAACTCAAAGTTTCACCCAAATAGCGAAAATGTTCGAATATTACCGTACAAGTAAATGTGAAATTTCGGCCAAATTTCAGAGAGCATGAGGACAAGAATGGCGTGTATCGGTAAAATGATGATTGTGTGAAGGAATTACTGTATACCCCTAAGATTATATTTAATATGTCTACACTCGTTTCAACATTTACTAAAAATAGCATAAAATCCACAATTTTTACATACTGTATGAAATATATTTTATTAAAGAATACCAAATTTCTATTTTGAACAATATAGTAGGTTTTATACATTATTTAGTAATCTCAGACTATCATCGTAACCAAGAAAACTGTTGCCTGACATGTTTGAACATGTTTGAACTTGTTAGTGGAAGCGCGCGTTTAACAGCTGCTGGTGAGTGTAATACCAGGTGCCGCCAGTTTCTGCTAGTCTGTCACGCTGTTGTTGTTCTCTATTTCCTTCTTTGTGATCTCTATATCGTCATTATTTTTAGTTGATTTCTCATTGATATTTAATAAGGGACATACTAAAGAGTCTCACATTATTCTCTATTCTTTTAGATTAGACAGTGTAAAAAAGAATGGCTGCTTGACCAACAAAATGGCAACAAAAACGAGAAGTGACTGTAATTGATCAGTATTAGGAGCTCCTGCCGAACTTAGTGAAACAATGTTGCCAACCTTATATGATGTGATGAAGTACTGCCTTTTTTTGAATAATAAAATGAAGAGTGAACGAACTGAAAAACCTGTTTTTAATATTATTGCCAGTTTAGTTGCACTGAAAATTGAAGATCTTTGGGCTAAAGCTTCAATTCCCTATATTTCGCAGACAAAGAATAGTTGAACTTATCAAATAATGTAATGGAAAGTACCGAAAGTTGTTGAAACAACCAAAGAGCGAAAAAGCAGTACATATGTAGCACGCGTCAAGACTTCCTTAAATGAGAGCCAATCTAAGGTATTTGACATTGCAGCTTGCAAATACAAGTGCTTTAATGAATGTCTTTGCAAACAGCAGCGAAAGGTACCTCTTGCTGTAAGGAACGTTTTAACAAACCAACGAAATGAAAGAAAAATGATGATAGCTGGCGTCGCCAAAAAGGCAACATGTCAAATGGCTAAAACAATAAAAAGAAAGCTGGCTGATCGGATTCGAAGAGAAAGAAAAATATATGGAAAGATGTAAAATGATCAAGGTACTGGTTATGAAGTGAACCCCATTTCTTCTTATGACAATCCTATGACTATTAATGATGATGCTGTCATTTCATCTGAAGATAAACATTTACATATACCAACTCCTAAGCACTATGCCATGACTGAAGTTGATGCTAGTACATCACAAATGCGACTAAGTCTCCCAACAATGGCAAGGGAATACGACAGATATGGCATTTCAGATCGTGGATGCGCAGTAATTACATCAGCTGTACTGCAAGATTTCGGAATGTGAAGGTTTATGCAGCCACCTTCTCATGGTTAGTTCTGGGTGGACTGAATTATCAGAAGTTATTGAGCTTTAGAAATTTAAATCTGCGAAGAGCTGCAAAAACTATGGGGAGCTAGGTATTATAATAACTATGCAATAAATGGCATACTCAAAGAGAATGATTTTAGGCATAACATTCCAATCTAAGACTATATGATGTAAATAATTTTTAAAATTCACGAATTTTCTGCCATTTTTCAATATTTTGAGCCAAATTTACTCACAGTAACAAACATTCTAGTAGGAAATTTGTATCACATAATCATTATCTTAGACATACAGGTCATCCTTGCCCTCAGGTTTTCTGTAATATGACTGAAATGTCACATTAAGCGAATGATGAAATTGAACAATATTTGATATATTTCTGAAATTTTAAACGCAGTGTGCACATCTTAAATTTAATAATAGGAGGATAATTTTTTAGCACATTGATGCTTTCCCCAATAAGTATTTTTCTCATACCCAGGCATTTTGAACATAAAAAAATAAATTTTCACTCCACCCTACTGTAGGGCCTCCACCTCTTCTGCGTTACTGATTTTTCAGCTGATTTTTGTATCGTTTGCAAAGGATGTTACTATACTGTTGTTGGTTACTTCATTGTCTATGTCTGTTAGCAGTTAGCATGATAATGAATAGGAGTGTGGCCAATACTGTTCTTTGTAGTACTGAACTGCGTACTTCTAATAATGATATGCCTTGGATTTTTACGAACTGCAAAATTTTCTCTGAGGAAATTGTAGATCCATTTTCCCACGTTGCCTGTCATTCCCACTTGTTTCATTTTAGGTGCTATTATACCATAATCACATTTGTCGAACGCTTTAGCAAAGTCCATGTATATGACATCGTAGTTTTTATTGTTTTTAAGTGTGTCTATGATTTTGCTATAGTGCTCTATTTGTTGCGGTAGGTATAATCTTCCTGATCGGAATCCGTGCTGGTTCTCAGTGAATCTTTCCAGGTCTCCAAGAAGTCAGATTTTCTCTCTAACTATTTTTTAAAATGTTTTGGTGAGATGGGACGTCAGTAACACTGGTCTATAGTTCTTTGCTTGAGATCTATCCCCTCCTTTATATATTGGGACAATGTTTGCTCTTTTCAGTATGCTCAGTATTTCCCCCGTGTCCAGGAATTTTCTCCATATCCAATATAGGGGTGTAGCTATTTCATTTTACAGTTTTTAATCAATATGGCATTCCATTTGTTCAGACTTGCAGCTGAATGTGGTTTTATTTGTCCTATAGCTCGCGGTATATCTTCTGAGGTAAAATCAAAATCTGTTATACACTCTCCTTGTAATTTTTCTGATTCGTACTGTTTCAGATATTTCTTTTAAATCGTCGGTTCGTTCATTATTTCCTTTCCTTAAGGGCCCGATAGTGGCGCGCGTTCTTGTTTTCCTTTTCGCATAGCTATAGAATTATTTTGGGTTTTCTGCATTTTCCTCGTCCACCTCTCTATGGCCCTTAATCAGGGTTTGTACGAGTATTTCTTTGTCAGTACTCGCCAGTTTCTCTTGGTATTGTTGTCTATGCAATTAATTAACTTCACAGCTACTCCCTTTCTTTTGCGGAATATTGTTCGCTTTTGCCTTTCGAAAAAATTCCTCTTTCCTTTTGGCTGTGCTTTCGGAGCATATTTTTCTAAAATTTCCAGTGTCTTTTCTTTCAAGACTGTTAGCATTTCTTCAGTTGTTTTATCCTCTAAAATTGTTTTCCACTCTTTTTGGGCCATGTGGGATCTGATTTCTTCCCAATTTATAGTCTTGGAGTTTAGGTTAAAAATATAAAATTTACTTCTTTCTTCAGTACGAGTATTTTCTTTTAAGACTGTTGATATCTCAATTATGTTGTGGTCTGAAATAATAATTGGGGTTATTTTTATATCATCAGTGAATTTGGTGTTGTTAGTGAATACCAGATTCAGGCAGTTATTTTTTCTGGCGTTATCTTGTATTCACATAGATTCGTTTGTTAGAGCCATTATATTTTAAATTGGGAAGCATAAATGGCTTACCCACGTCTTAATCCGCTTCAAGTGAGATCAGTGAAGTGAAGCGAGATTGGATCTGGTTAGTAGTTGAATGTGAAGCCAATGTACTATTTTTCGATTCTTAGCCAACCTTGAATCTGTATCCATCTTTGAATCTAGGTTCAGTTGTAGGCCCTCGTATCCGACGACCTTTGGCGTTGCAACGGATAAAAAATAATAACAACTTAGATTATTTCGTCTAAATATTGTACTGGACGTGAGTCATCTGAAATTTTCTAACATAATAATTATTAAGGTGATATTATATTAACCTGAAGTAAGTATCCGAGAAAAGCGTATTGTTTTAAATAATACAGCGAAAAACAAAAGGTGCGAAAATTGTTCCTTTCGATAGTTTTCTCGTGGACGTAATTCACACCAATTGCTTCTAAAACGTCTGCACTATAAATATTCATCATCGTTGCTTAAATTATTATATTTTTACAAACTCATAATATCTACATTAAATATTCGTGTGTTTTATTACAATTAAATTTGTCCTAACTTTATACATTAAATAACTTTGTCCTACCTGTATACATTAAATTATAGATACTGTATTTATAACTTGTTACAGCTGAAGTACCTCATATTAGTGAATTCTAGACTTATGGTTGGTACTGTTGCTTTGTACGTCATACACAAATGCCAAACTCACCACCTTATCGGAAAAGAAAAAGAAGAAAAGAGATAAAAGAAATATATCCTTCGCGAATGGTTTTCAGTTGCCATGGGAACTGAGCACATTGTAAAAGCGGTAAAGAAATGAGATGTGTGTATTTTATAATTTTCGAAGGGACAAAACTTTTGTCACCGACCGTATATACTGTATCTCTGCTCCTGTATTGATACCCAAGTTCAACTCCACCTTCAAGAAAAGCCCTGACCAGAGCTACTGACTACTGACTGACTACGGACTTGACTACTGTCCAGTAACCACCCGTTGAATGATAATGAGTGTCTCTAGCTAAAGATGAGTTCCTGTTGTTTTCTGATTTTTTGAAGTAGTGTAGAACGTCCTCGAAGCCCCATCCGGAGTTCCTTGCAGCTTCCCACAGGTCGTAGTCCTTTCTGTTCCCTCTCACGTAGAACATGTAGTTGAGGACAGAAGAACCACCAAGTGTTGTGGGATATAGGGAGGCAGCATCTTGGGTTAGGGGATACTCTCTGGCCTTACACACCCCATTTAAAGAGATTCCTCTGCCGAGCGGTGCCCCCCATAGTACTGTGAGGTATTGAAAAACTCATGATCTTCACTTGCCCCACAAACACCTTGAAATGGGAGACCCAAAATGGGTGCACACACATTTCTACATTAATGTACAGTCTTTACAGCCACACCTACACTTTTCCTCCTAAGTATATATATTGTACTGTATATGGTTGTAAATTTTGACTTGGTCCGCAATCGATATGGACCGTGACTTATTTTTGGTTGGCAAGGTACTGGTATTGATGGATACCGTAATGAAATTGACTGGATTCTTTGGATCTGATATAAGTATTTGCTTGTCGGTTATAAAGAGATATAGAGTGTAACATATTTGTGGATAGTAGTCTATTATGACTTGATCCTCTGGATCCAGAGATTCTATCTTTAGTTTTAAATCGATAATTAATTAGTTTTAAATTGATAATTATTTGGTTTTGTAAAAATTGGTCGTTGCCAATGTACAGGCAGTTTTTACATAAATTTCTTATGTTCTTGTGGTTCGGAACCCACGTAAAATTGTAGGTCCCCTCCGCCACCACAGAGGACATACACAATATACAATTACGAACACAGTTAGGTAGACCAGCCATGAGTGGATCCTAGGGTCTTTGTTGGTTTGAAACATTATAACATTATAACATTTCCTCTCGGCCAATTACATTTCCATTACATCTCCCTTCAGCCATATATATATATCGTCCCTTACTGCCACCTTTGCAAGTATTTTTTATTGCACCATGAACTCCTGTGGCTACAACAGTGTTCCACCTCTTTCATATATTAGATACATGGATGATACTTTTTTTTTTTTTTAACAGAAACCCATATAGAATATTTCATTATCTTATCTTAATAGCCAACACAAAACTATTAAATTTACTTAAGAAGAAGAAACCAATAACTCTCTACCTTTCTTGAATATCAGTATAACCAAACAGAATAACAAATTTACCAACTCAGTATACAGAAAAACCACTTACACAGGACTAGGTACTAATTTCCTTTGCGATATACCCATTATTATTATTATTATTATTACATACAGTATATGAAGTTAACAGCGTGAAGATTCTAATTTTCTGTGGTTTTCATTTATGTTTCCCCTATCTATTTTTTTACCATGAAATTGTTCTGCTTCAGATTTTTTTCTCCAGCAATCTTTCCCTGAACACCTTTTTCAGACTACTCACAATATCCCAACTGTTTCCAAAGACATCCAATACTTTAAAACCCCTTTCTATAATTACTCAAGCTCAAAACTACAAAATGACATACTCATTCTCCTTATTTCTCTGTACCCTCAGATTAATTAGGTTTAAAATGAAAGGTGAAGTAATCGAGGAAGTACAAGAGTTTAAGTATTTCGGTGAAACTATTACCAGCTCCTTGAGTGATGACTCAGATATAAGAAAACAATCTCGAAGCCTTTGTGCTAAAGCGAATATGACTATAAGGAACTTTCGGTTCTGTACAAGCGAAGCTGAAGACACTCTCTTTCGTACTTTCTGCAGTAATATATACGGACAGCAGCTCTGGGTGAATTATAAAAAGAAGGTTCTGGCAGAACCCTAAATTTGCTGTACAACAGGCCTTTTAGACTCTTCCATAAATTACCCCAGAGATGCTCAGCTTCGCAAATGTTTGCTACCCGCAATGTCCCGAGCTTCCCGGAGGTAACAAGACGTGCTCAATACAGTCTAATGCAAAGAATCAAAAAATCAACCAACCCGATTATCCAAGCTATGCATGAGGGCTGCCGTATATCCTCTAAGCTATGGAATTCTTGGTACGAAAACATCTGTCTGTAGCTCCACTTAAGTTCGACATTACTGTATTATTTCTAATCAACTGTATATATTTCTATCCTTAGTATGTGAACTGTCTTTGTATTAATAATATTTGTCATATGAACTATAGTCTGCCAATAAACCACCTTTTCATTTTCATTTTCATTTTCATACCAGGACAATGGGGGCACAAGAGAAGACAAGTAGCAAGCAAAAATGTTGATGGCTATCACAAACGAGTTTATGCTGACATAGGGGATAGCAGAAAATACCAGAAAAAATAATTGCCTAAATCTGGTATTCACGAATAACACGAACTTGATTGCTGATATAAAAATAACCCCAACTATTTACTATCTCAGACCACAACATAATCGAGATATCAAAAAATATGGCGACAACATTAAAAGACAATACACATACTGATTACTGAGGAAAGAAGCAAATTTGGGACTTTCAACTTAAACGCCAAGACTATAAATTGGAAATCAATCAGATCACACATGGCCCAAATAGAGTGGAGAACAGTTTTAGAGAATAAAACAACTGAAGAAATGCTAACAACCTTTGAAGAAAAGACACTGAGAATTTTAGAAAAATATGCTCCGAAAGCACAACCAAAAGGAAAGAGGAACTGGTGAGAGAGGCAAAAGAAAAAAATATTCCGCAAAAGAAAGAGAGTAACGGCGAAGTTAACTAATTGCGGAAACAACAATGCCAGGAAAGTAATACAAGAAAATCTGGAGAGTATAGATAGGGAAATACAAACACTAATTAAGGGCCTTGCAGGGAGGGAAGGGAAAAAGGCGGTAGAAGCAATAAAGGAGAATCCAAAATCCAAATACAATGCGAAAAGGAAAACAAAAACGCGCTTCACTATCAGGCCCCTATGGAAAGGAAATAATGAACTAACGGACGATCTAAAAGAAATATCTGAAACATTGAGAGCCCAGTATGAATCAGTATTCTGTACTTCAAAACGTGACAAAACGATACCTGACAGAGACACATTCTTTAAAGAGAAATTGCAAGGAGATTGTATAACAGACTTTGATTTTTCCCCACAAGATGTAGCGAGAGCTATAGGACAAATGCAGTCACATTCAGCTGCATGTCCGGACAATTGGAACGCATTATTGATTAAAAACTGTAAAAATGAAATAGCTACACCCTCATACTGGATATGGAGAAGATCCCAAGACACTGGGGAAATACCGAGCATCTTGTAAAGAGCAAACATTGTTCCTATATACAAAGGCGGGGATAGATCTCAAGCAAAGAACTATAGACCAGTGTCAATGACGTCCCACCTCAGCAAAGTATTTGAAAGAATAGTTAGAGAGAAAATCTATGACTTCTTGGAGACACTAGAAAGATTCAACGAAAATCAGCAAGGATTCTGATTAAGAAGATCATGCCTATTACAACTTACAGAGCACTATAACAATATCCAAGATACACTGGAAGGCACTGAACACTACGATGTCATATACACGGATTTTGCTAAAGCCTTCGACAAATGTGATCATGGTATAATAGCACATAAAATGAAATATATGGGAATAACAGGCAAAGTGGGAAAATGGATCTACAACTTCCTCAGAGAACGTCTACAGGCGTACTAAGAATGTTCAAAAGAAGGGCCAAGACAGTAATGGTTCCTCTGCTGAAAACACTGATCATACCAAAACATGAATGCTGATCAGTCTTGACGTCTCCATATAAAGAGGAAGAAACTAATAAACTAGAAGAAACTCGGAGACATTTCGCAGTTAAAATTAATGGCTGTAAATAACTCAACTACTGAGATAGACAATGTAAACTAAATCTGTACTCCCTGGAAAGAAGAGAAAGGTACATCATAATCTACATATGGAAAATGATCGAAAAACTGGTACCAAACCTCAAACTAAACACAATTACCATCCAAACAACGCTGGAAAATAGGAAGGGACGAATGTTTAGTGTTCCCAAATTAAAGGCCCGACAAGGGACCTCTTCAGCACTGAAGTTAAATAGCTTGGTTGTCAGGGGGCCAAGACTTTTTAACCAGCTTCTAAAGGACCTCAGAAATGTTACAGGAGTCAAAGTTGAAGTCTTCAAAAGAAGACTAGATGCCTGGCTCAGGACGGTACCAGATGAGCCGGGTGTACGTGGCTATGTTTGGTGGTGAGCGCAAGAAAACAACTCGTTCCTCCACCAAGTCAGGCCTAGAGGCGGTGCCACCAGCTTGACCTTCGTGTGAAGCGAGACCAACGCACTGAACTACAAATAGAAAGAGCAAGATCAGCAATTGTCTTTGAACGTGTAAATATTAGTTTTTATTTGATCTTTCACAGGTTTAGCCCAGTCACGTCTAGTGCTAGTGTCAGTATATGTTCCAAGAAAAACATTTGGTTGACTGGTCCGACATTATCCCAAATTCTGGGAACTTAATTTCTTCGAGAAAGCAAGTTTTGGCAATCTTCTTTTTCTGCCACTCAGGAGATACTGTACTCTTACCCTGATTGAGAATGCCAAGTTAAATCTTGAAAACCGTTATGGGTTTCTGGGAGAAAGCCCAGATCTCCACCGCCCATCAGTATGACTTCGTGAAGCGTCTTCTGAGGCTCCACTCCAAATGGCAAGCATTCATGAAAACCAAGTTCCACCAATTCGCCACTAAAATCACAAACGATGCCACCCACATGTCGAGCTTCGATAAATTGTGCGGTGTCGCCCACGAGGACGCCCTGTATTTGATGGCAATCGAACAGGACAAGCAGTTCCTCTTAGCGCAGAAGGAGAAAGGTAGGAGATGGCACGTTTCTGGTGTCGATGTGAAGTCGGTTATCAAGGAGAAAAAATAAGCTCAGTGACAACAAAAATACCTTACTGGAAAGGACTCACAAAGCCGAGGCGAAAGCGCAGTGCGAGATGTCAACCCTCAAATCGTGCAGCAGCAGCAAATGTACTGAAAATACCACGTCCGAGAAAGATAGTTGTCCAGAAGTAAAGTAGACGCCGGATTTAGTGTCCCCGGATATTGTGTCTCGCCGCTTATAGTGACTCAAAACTAGGAAACAGTTACTTTTACATGGTAATTGCTATGGATAGAGTGTCTCTGATTACGCTTATAGTGTCGCTTTTCAGCTAGTATAGTCTACTTTGCAGCTCTAGTTTACAGTGGTGCCTCACTTGTATTTGTGATGCCCTGCTGTTCAGACACGTCTTGCTCTGCTTTATAGGATTACTAGATGGCCATGGAAGGAAAACGGGTGGTTAAGCCTGGCACAAAAAGTAGAAGTCAATTTTAACGAGAAATTGCATAATAAAGGTGTTTATGTTGTAAATATATTGATATACAGTACATGTTTTGTTTTGTTTTAATGTAAAATGAACATAGTTTTGATGTTTCAGTTGAATTGTAAAACAATTTTAATGAGAAATTGCACAGTTGAATAAAAACAATTTTAATAAATTTTAATAAAAACATTTTTAATGAGAAATTGCATAATAAAGGTGTTTATGTTGTAAATATATTGATATACAGTACATATTTACTATTTTTAACCTTCCAACCCTCGAGAGACCAAACTGTGGATATAGTGTCTCATCGGACATAGTGTCCTTTTGGCTTGGCACCGAGTGGGACACTATAAACGGCGTCTACTGTATTCTTACACGCTATAACTCTACTGATGCCGAATAGATCCTGGTTTTCCGAATAAACTGACGTCGGAATCAGCGCAAGCTATGGACCGAACGAAAGTTAACAATCGATCCGTATCCTACCTAGTGGCAGCAACCGCAAAGAGCCTGGTTCATGACGTGAAGTCCTTTCCCATCAGTCGTACCTCCAGTCCGACGGCTCACAGGAAGCACCAAGAGCAAATTCCGAGCAGCATCAAAGAATGCAAGAATGCTTAGATCTAGGGTTTCCACTTGGAGTCCATTGGGACGGGAAGATGCTACCTGACATCATGGGAAAAAAGCCGTCAACCGTGTACCTGCGTGGTGTCTATCCAGAACTTTTATAAGTTTCTCGCGGTGATAAAACTTCCCTCCGGAACCGCAGAAGCCATGATATCGGCCGTCGTGACGACCATCGAAGATTCGGACCTGACTGACCAGTTCAGACCGATGTCCTTCAACACCATCGCCAGCAGTACCGGACAGACAGGAGGTGCTTGCGTTCTGATCGAAAGCTGTACAGGGATCCATATGCTGGAGACATGTTAAAAAATTTTCAGTGCAAAAAAGAAAATCATTGAATTCGCCAGGAAAACCCTTCAAGAACGCTACCCAAGGGATGACTACCGAAAGCGCTTGAAGCTCACCTTCATGTTTCTTGGTGAGATGCCTCCTCGTCGGAAGAGAATCACGCATCCAGGTGTTCTACATCGTGCCCGTTGGATGGCCAAGATAATTTAGGCGATCGAGATCTTTCGCATTCGGTCGCAATTTTGCCTGACCGCATGTGAAGAAACGGCACTGAGGGAATTCAGGGTCTTTATCGCTAAAGGTTTATATGAAGGCCTGATTTCAATCTCCTCTCACCAATATGGCTCATGCAAGTGATCTGGGCCTCCTCCAGGTCTTCAAGAAATACTCAAACTCTGATGTCGCCAAATCTGCCAGCGGTACTTTCGGGAACCACTTCTGGTACCTGAGTGAACAGTTGGTGGGGCTCGCATTTTTTGATGAGCACTTGATAAGGGAAATTAGGAGGAATATGGTCGCTGCCCTTTACATTGGAGGAGCCGAAGATCCTCCACACAGGATGGAATGGTCTGTTGTCATTCATGACGGCCAACTCGGGGGCAGCTGTTCACCATTCTGGGCTTGGATGACTCCTTTCTGGGTACTGCCACAATACAGTTTCTATAAGAAAGGAACAAAAACCAGGGTTTCGAGTAAAGGAATTCAGAACCTAGCTTTTAAGGACCACCGTAATCTATATAACCCTGGTTAACCTTGGTTTTGCTTCCACCCGAGTTATTCATTATGACGAAGGTCAAGCATGTCACTCCACCTTAGACCTACAGTTTAACGTGGAATCCGAACCCCGCCCCACCAGCAGCCCAGCGTCTTATCCACTAGGCTACCCAGGGTACCCATTTATCTACCAATCAACTCTTTTATCGTGTGGAAGGATGAACAGCTGGGGTTTAATGCGCGCCGCCTGCTGTTATCGGGTCTCGATCCCGGGGCTGATGGATTCGTAGTCAGCGACGCTAACCACTACACCACCGAAGCGCATATATACCTTTTGGTTAGCTTCCGCCCGAATTGTTCATTCTGACGAAGGTCAAGCTTTTCACTCCACCTTAGACCTACAGTTTAACGTGGAATCCGAACCACGCCCCATCAGCAGTACAGCGTCTTAACCACTAGGCCACCTAGGGTACCCATTTATCTACCAACCACTTTCTTTAGTGTGTGGAAGGATGAACAGCTGGGTCTTGCTGCGCGCTGGCTGCCGTCGGGTCTCGAACCCGGGGCCGATGGATTCGTAGTCAGCGACGCTAACCACAGTACTTTTTCCGAGAAAAAAAAAGGTATTGGTACTCCGATTTGACGGACTCCTAGCGGAGTGGGGAAAATAACGGATTTTTAAATTTTTTTTTAAAAAGATGCCGGTACTGCGTACCATTGCGTACCACCATAAGAAGAACATTTTATATATACGAGTATATATCAGAGATGGGCACAAAATACTTTAAATGTAATTAAATACTAAATACATTACTTCCTTAAAAAAGCATTTAAATACCAAATACAATAATACATTACATATTTTCAAAATGTATTTAAATACTAAATACATTACATAAAAAATGTATTTAAATACATTTCAAATACATTTTTAAACACTTATTCAACTATATCATGCTAGAATTTTGTCTAAAACCTATCTCTTGGTAACATTAGTTTATTGATATTATCATCTATTAGACTTTACTTTATAAACATATATACATAACTCATAACGTGGCCGGTCGATTCGCCGACGGACGTTTTGCCGACAGACATTTTGCCGACGGACATTTCGCCGAACGGACGATTCGCCGACGGCTGTTTCGCAGAACGGACGATTCGCCGAACGGACGATTCGCCGAACGGACGATTCGCTGAATGGACTGTCATTAATATTTATATGACAAAATACACACGTTGCCTATCTTAACCTGGACACTCAATTCAAAAGATAAGAGTGTTTTAGCACTTGATGAACTTATTTTTATATTATATTACATTTCATTTGGAAGACATGAACCCACTTGGGTGAAGGGGTCTGTCAAGTTTATTCAAGGTTATTTAGTTGAACTCCAAATCTAAATTCCATAACTCTTTATTCGGAGCTATTGAAGAATAGGGAGCCCAGCCTTCTTTAGTTAGGCTTATAAGGCTAACTAACGAAAATATCACAACCTAACCTAACCAATCGTTAGGTTAACTGTACGCCCTTGACGATTGGTTAGGTTAGGTCATGATATTTTCGTTAGTTAGCCTTATAAAGCTAACTAAAGAAGGCTGGGGTCCCGGGTGGTACTTCATTTTTTCATTTGTTCCGTTTTCTCTCTCTCGTCTTGCGCGGAATATCTCCTATACAAGCGTCGTTCTTTACGTTATTTATACTGCGTGTTCTTTGCAGTTGAATGTATATATATATATATGTAACAGTTTTTTTGCGCACACCTACAGGTCGCTACAATTGGTGTAGAACAATGCAGTTTTCACCATTCGATGCGCCTTTTTATTGCGCAGTGCCCATGCTAAAAAAAATTCCCTAACATAAATCCTGCCCCCCCCTTTTAAGGGTACAGTTCTTCCCATTTCTTCATTTTTAATCATAATTTTGGCACAAAAGGGGGGAGGGGTGGGGTAATGGGGGAGGGGGTGGGGTTAATGGGGAAACTCAGAAAAATAGATGCGATATATATACATGTAACCAAAAAAAATTAAAGTAAATCCTTTGCAAGGTGCCAACCCCCTTCAAAAAAAATTAAAGTAAATCCTTTGCAAGGTGCCAGCCCCCTTCCCCCCTTGGGGGTAATGGGGGAAGGGTGGGGGTAAATGGGGGAGAGGGGTGGGGTTAATGGGGAAACTCAGAAAAAAAATTGGTGGGGTAAATGGGGGAGAGGGGTGGGGGTGGGGGTATTGGGGGAGAGGGGTGGGGTAATGGGGGAGTGGGTGGGGTTAATGGGAGAGGGGGTGGGGTTAATGGGGAAACTCAGAATAAAAAATGATAACCAACATCGAATCCAGTCAGGAAGATCATGCTTATCACAACTAATGGAACACTATAACAATATTATTGATGCACTCATAACAATGAAAACTATGATTTGGCGGGCCGCAGGGCCCCCAATTACTGTCGGTTCAGTTATTTGGTCAATAAAACTATAGAAATGAACGCAGTCATGAAAATCTTAGGCTTCAAATCCGAGCTCATTGTATTAAGATTTCTGAAGCTTTAGATTTTCATGGCTGCGTTCTTTTCTGTAGTTTTATTGAATGAATAATTGGTTTGCCAGTAACTGGAAGGCCGCAGGCACCCCAATTACTGAGGCCCAAGGTGAGAGGAATAGGAATGATATCCAGATAAAGGGCTACTGATTTTCAAAATAAAATACGCCGTAGGCCCACAATTCAGCCGAAGCACCGCAGATCTAGCAAAATCGGCGCGTAGCGCCGAACTTTTGCTAGTTGTATAATCATTTATAGATTGATACACAAAGCAAATATATTATACAACACTCCACATGCAGTCAGTTAACATCTTTAAATACAATTATTCCACATCTGCATTATACAACACCGCAATATAGTTTTTAACATTTTCGGATTTGAAGTTTCTGTCTTTGGCTAGGAGTTTTCGAAGAATCGAAAAACTTCTTTCAACTGATGCTGAGGTAGGTTGACAGTTTCTTAGTAGAACGTATAATGATGGAGATATAGCATTCCTGGTCATCAAAATTATATCCTTGATATCATTTGTTTGCAAACGCTTTTTTATATATTTTTTTATATTAACATAATCTTCTCCAAAATATATGGTATTGACCGCTTCGTATGCTTCTTTGATAGTAAAATCTGTGCTCTCCATTTTTTCTAAAAGAGAACATAATGAAGAGTACTGTTCTTGCAACTGTAAGAGCTGAAAACCTAACCCATCTGATTTGATGAGAGCTTTCGCTCTTTTAACGAGGATCCCGTTGCCCTCGAATCCTTCCACAATCTGACTTACTTTTGGAAGATGCCTTGCGTAATAAAACGCTGCATTCAACCAACTGGCCCATCTAGTAACGATTGGATCAGGTGACTTAGATGATTAGAAAGATTTTATATTTTGTTTCAGGGCGTAAATTGTTATCTGACAGTTGAGGCTAAGAAATGTATTTGCGAAATGTATTTAAAAATATGTATTTTCAAATAACAAATGAGGTAACCATTTTCTGCTCGTATGTAGGAGAATTACGACTTCTGATTAATCGAGGCCCATGGTGTAGTGGTTAGCATATCTGACCGGCAATCGGAAGATCCCGGGTTCGATTCCCGGGTGGTTACCTCATTTTTCATTTGTTCGTTCTCCCTCCTCATCTTGTGCGGAACGTTCTTCTATACAAGCGTCGTTCTTTACATTAATTATACTGCGTGTTGTT
Organism: Bathynomus jamesi; assembly: GCA_023014485.1. Lineage (NCBI taxonomy): Eukaryota > Metazoa > Arthropoda > Malacostraca > Isopoda > Cirolanidae > Bathynomus > Bathynomus jamesi. Next base: position 752,064 of record JAJOZX010000168.1, on the reverse strand, counting down.
TGCAGTTAAAATGTATATATGTGCGGCATGCGGGAGGTGCCCCCTCAGGGCATTGGTTTCTGCTCGTATGTAGGAGAATTACGACTTCTGATTAATCGAGGCCCATGGTGTAGTGGTTAGCATATCTGACCGGCAATCGGAAGATCCCGGGTTCGATTCCCGGGTGGTTACCTCATTTTTCATTTGTTCGTTCTCCTTCCTCATCTTGTGCGGAACGTTCTTCTATACAAGCGTCGTTCTTTACATTAATTATACTGCGTGTTGTTTGCAGTTAAAATGTATATATGTGCGGCATGCGGGAGGTGCCCCCTCAGGGCATTGGTTTCTGCTCGTATGTAGGAGAATTACGACTTCTGATTAATCGAGGCCCATGGTGTAGTGGTTAGCATATCTGACCGGCAATCGGAAGATCCCGGGTTCGATTCCCGGTGGTTACCTCATTTTTCATTTGTTCGTTCTCCCTCCTCATCTTGTGCGGAACGTTCTTCTATACAAGCGTCGTTCTTTACATTAATTATACTGCGTGTTGTTTGCAGTTAAAATGTATATATGTGCGGCATGCGAGAGGTGCCCCCTCAGGGCATTGGTTTCTGCTCGTATGTAGGAGAATTACGACTTCTGATTAATCGAGGCCCATGGTGTAGTGGTTAGCATATCTGACCGGCAATCGGAAGATCCCGGGTTCGATTCCCGGGTGGTTACCTCATTTTTCATTTGTTCGTTCTCCCTCCTCATCTTGTGCGGAACGTTCTTCTATACAAGCATCGTTCTTTATATATATATATATATATATAATCTTACCTTACAACCTTACAAAGGTTTCACGCGATGATTCCTCATTTCGCGAAGGTCAAGCTTGTCGCCCCTCCTCTCGAGTTGGCCTGGTGAAGTAGTGAGTTGGTTTCTTGTGCTCTCCACCTGACATAGCCAGGTACGCCCGGCTCATCGGGATTGTTCTGAGCCAGGCGTCTAGTCTTCTTTTGAAGATGTCCACTGCAACTCCCTTCGTGTTTCTTAGGTCTTTGGGCAACTGATTAAATAGTTTTGGTCCTCTCACTACAAAACTATTTTCTTTCAGGATTAAGGATGTTCCCTGTCTCGCCTTCAATTTGGGAATACGACACAGTCTACCGTTTCTACTTTCCACCGTTGTTTGGGGAATTATAGGGTTCAGAGTAAGATTAGGGACTAGTTTGTCCATTATTTTCGAAGTGTAAATAATGGTGTATCTCTCTCTTCTCCTTTCCAGTGAATATTGGTCTAGTTCGCGTAACCTTTCCTAGTAATTTAGTTCTTTGCACCCATTGATCTTGGCTGTGATGCTTCTCTGGATCCCTTCCAGCTGTCTAATATCTTCTTTTTTATATGGGGATGTTAGGACCGAGCAGTATTCCAATTTGGGTATGATCAGGGTTTTCAGTAGAGGAATCATTGCATTTCTAAACCTTCGTTTAAAGGTTCTCAATATCTGTCCCGTTATTCTCTTTGCTCTGTTTACTGCTATCTTATTTTGTGTTTCAAATTTCGCATCATCTGTCATTACAACCCTAAATCGTTTGCTCTGGAATTTCTCTGAATTTCCTGTCCATTAGGGGTATAATATTCCATGGATTTTAGGTCTTCTCTTTTTCCGTACCGTAATAGCTGAAATTTCTTAGTGTTAAACTTCATATTGTTGTCTTCCGTCCACTTGTAGATTCTGTTTATGTCAGTTTGTAGAGATCCTATATCTTCTGGGTTTCTTATTTTTCTACTGATCTTTGTGTCATCCGCAAAGGATGTTACTGTGCTGTCTCTGGTAACGTCCTCATCTATGTCAGTTAGCATGATTATGAAGAGCAGTGGAGCTAATCCTGTTCCTTGTGGTACTGAGCTGAGGACCTCTGATTCTGATGAAGGTACGCCTTGTACTGTAACGACTTGCCGCCGCTCACCAAGGAAATTATATATTAGGGTGTGTCAATTTTAGGGGTGAAATGACTAAATTGAAAATCATGTGATTTGGTAGCAATTTAATGTAATCATTTGGCATGCAAAATTATATCCTTCCTTCAAAAACAATAAAAAATAACTCCTACCTACTCCTACCTACAAAATAACAAATGTGCGCAAACATCCTATCAACATTTAAAGTGGCAATAAGATATCATTCAGAGTCTTTATTTGAAAGTAACCAATGCAGTCATGTCCTTTTTGCTGCGGTTCCTTGACATCAGCATTCGGCTTGCTACTTGCGCTTTGATGTAGCCTTCTTGCCTCTCGTGACTGTAAACTTGACTAGCTGCTTCTGTGACCATTTTCACACATCTCTCCACACTCTGAGTGTGAGAAGGCCACTTTGGCACTTGCATTGGGGCCTCTTTAAGTTGTGTTAAATCTTTGTTTGTTATACATGTTGTCAGTGGTGGCTCCAAAACTTCCGAACTCAAGTTAACTAATTCTGACAATTTCGTGGCATTGACGTTTATCGGAGGTACCTTCCTTGTCTGAACAGAGCAGTCTCCCAGCTGGTCATCATCTAGTGATGTTCCTCTAAGCTTTAGAATGATTTCCACAGCCTCAGTTCGCTCTTTGGTACATTGGCTGCAGAGTATTGCTTGCAAAACTGCCTCTGGCCTAGCATACCAAGCGGACCTTCTCACCACAGGTAACACGATGTCCACCACTACTTTCCTTTGGGTTCTCAGTAGCTATAATTGAAACAAGATGTGGTTGGGCCCCTCCATCCACATTGGATTAAGTTTTACATTGAACCAGTGAGGAAGATAAAACCCAATAATAAATTCAACAATCAACATCAAATTCTATAGCATTTTGCCCTTCAGTGCATGTTTGGAAACCCAAATCCTGCAGAAACGAATCGCTGTAGTTAACCAACAACTGTGACTTACGGGTCCAATCTCCAAGAGAGCCAAATTTTGAGGCGACTCTCCTGATCTGATTGCTTGAACAATACGATAAGCGTAAGATTGATCCGTGCTGAGGTCTTTGATAATTTCTTCAGACAACACTGGAAGGGGAGGGCCTACTTCGACCTTTGGAAATTTTGTATTTATTTCTAATTCCGTTGCTTCATCCAGCATGTTGCCAAGGGGGCCTGGCCACTTGTTGTTGCTCTTTGTGGGACCATCAAGTTCCTGGATGAGACGACGAAGAGGTAGTTCCCCTGTGTGCAAATCACATACAATCCAAACAAGCCTTCTTCCAAGTTTTTTCTCTAAATGCGTCATAATACCGCCCTGCCATCCAGTGTCCACCGCACTCAGAGTAGTGTTCTTCTTTGATGAGACCGGGAAACTTTCTGTCCATTCCCTCTACCTCTAGGAGAACTTTTGTGTCATCTCTTCTTCCATCAAACAAAAGGCAAGAGAAACCTTCCTCCTTCAAATCTTTTTCATGCTGATCAGATATTTCCTTCATTATTTTTTCTTGTGCTCTCCTTATCTTATTACGATCTATCACTAAGGATGTATCCTCTCGGCTGATGAGGCCTGCATCTATCCAAGCGGCAGTGGCAATCTCTGCAGTCTCTCGTAACCCCGTATGGTGGCGAATACTGGCAAGGGCAATGTTTGAGATGTCTTTAGTGTTGTATTTCATTCTCTTCGGCGAAGGTTCAGATGGCATTTTGGAGCTATCATCTGATGTTGCTTCTTTTTGTTCATCTGAAGAGCTTTCAAAGTGAGAAACCTCTTGATAGAGCTCTTCATCTCTTTGGGTGGCTTCTTCACTCTTCTTTTTCTTCCTTTCTTCCCTCTCTCGGATTTTCTCTTTTTTCTTAGCAATAACAATCTGTTTTTTGGTTTCTGAATAATCTGCCGAACCAATCTGCATACTTCCTTGGCCTCCTGCCTTTGTTCTCTGCGCCTTTATGAAAGCCAGCTCCAAAACAGGGATCTTCTCACGAGGACAGCGACAATCAATGTGAGGGTGAGGTTCTCTTCTGCATGAGGGAAACAATTGGCTTCAGAACACAACTCTATGGGACACTGGCAGTTAAAAATGTCAAGAAGAGTATCAAGTGTGTGCAGAAATTTTTTTTCTTTGCTAGTTTTCCTTTACCAAGTGATGTCTCAACTGCTTTGTGCCACAGCTTTGTTAATTTTAGCTCAATAGTTCTATACTGATTGAGTACAGGTGGTTTGAATAACACATTAGCTTTTTTCCACTGATGCAGAAGAGGGGGAATCATGTCCCTTATGAGCTCTTTCTCTGTGTAGTTCCTTCTATCCTTTGTATTTTGTTCACGAAGGAGTAACCATAGTCTCAGCATGTCTCGCACTGTTGGTAGTTCTGATACGGGAAGCTCCTTGCCTGTACCGACTAACAGGCTCAAGTGGCATGACGACTGACCTCTTGTCTTCAATTTTGGCATCTTAGGAATATCTGAAAAGAAAGAAAAACATTTAAGTATTTTATATCAATTACGATGTTTCAAAGTTTAGTCATTCGATGTTCTAAAATTCAATAAAAAAATATTTCATGGGATTACAACATAATTAGACAGAAGAATATGATAATAATAAATAATTGTAATAATCAATAATCCATACTTACAGTTAAGCTGTAGTATTCGTCTAGTAGAATAACTATGAAGTAGGTACAAGAGCAATAACAGCAAACCACCGTCTTTGACATCTAAGAGGCAACTGAGGACTGAGAGTGAGGGACAGTTCTATTCATGTTGTGACTTGTACATTGTACAACAACTATATGACCTTGAAAACACTCCATATGCGATCAGTGGGATAATTCTGTGACAGATGAATAGTTAATCAATTTATGCCCTATTATTTAGTAAAAGAGTCAATTTCTGAAACTTTAAGGTAAAATTGATGTAGGTAAGGGTTATTTTATTTCATTTTGGTTGGCCAATTTCAAGTTTTGACATGAAAAGACTATATTTTCACTACCAAAATTGATTTGAAAAAAGTTGACAAAATTGACACACCCGATAATATATATCCATTTCCCTACTTTTCCTGTTATTCCCATATATTTCAGTTTATGTATTATGATTTCATGGTCACACTTGTCGAATGCTTTAGCAAAGTCTGTGTACAGTACATCATAGTTTTCATTACTTTCAAGTGCATCAATAATGTTGTTGTAGTGTTCCATTAGTTGTGACAGGCATGATCTGCCTGACCGAAACCCCTGTTGGTTATCATTGAATTTTTTCTGAGTTTCCAAAAAGTCAGATTTTCTGTCTAACTATTCTTTCAAATAATTTAGTGAGATGAGAGTGTAAGCGACACTGGCCTATAGTTTTTGGCTTCGGATCGATCTCCTCCTTTATATATTGGGACTATGTTTGCGCTCTTCAGGATGCCCGGTATTTCTCCCGTGTCTAGTGATCGTCTCCATATCCAGTATAGGGGCTCAGCGTTTGCATTCTTGCAGTTTTTGACCAGTGTGGCATTCCATTTATCCGGTCCTGCCGCTGAGTGTGTTTTTAGTTTCCCTATGGCTTGTGTAATATCATCCGTCGTAAAGTCGAAATCCGTTATACTTTCTAAAGCATATCAATTTGTCACTTTTTGGGATACTGAAAGATGATTCGTACTGAGCTCTTAATATTTCAGATACTTCTGTTAGATCATCAGATAAAGCATTGTTCTCATTTTTTAAAGGTCCGATAGTCGCATGGGTTTTCGACCTTCTTTTTGCGAAATTATAGAAGTACTTTGAGTTAGCCTTTATCGCTTCAATAACGTCGTCTTCTTCTTTTTCTGTATGCTTCTCGATTAGTTCCTCTATGACGACATCGATACTTTGCAGTTTATCATTTAATATTTTTCTGATGTTGTTATCTTTACAATTACTTAATTTTGCAGTCACTCTTTTTCTCTTTCGAAACAATGCCCTCTTTTGTCTCTCGAATCTGCTTCTCTTTCTTCTTTGTTGTACTTTGGGACATGTTTTCCACAATTTCTAACGTCTTCTCCTCTAACGTCATTCGCATCTCCTCCGTTATCTTGGCCTCGAAAATGGTTTTCCAATCTATTACTTTCATGCTGGATGTCACATCTTCCAAGTTTATAGCTTTGGAGTGAAAATTAAAAATTTCGAATTTGTTTCTTTCTGTTGTGCGTGTTCTTTCCTTTCCTGTTGCCTTCATATTAGTTGTCATTTCAATGATGTTGTGGTCCGATATCATAGTTGGGGATATTTCTACATTATCAATTAGATTACTGTTGTTTGTGAATACCAAATCTAGGCAGTTGTTTTTTTCTTGTGTTTTCTGTTATTTCTTGCGTTAACATAAATTCATCAGCTAGAGCTAGTAGCATTTTTACCTGCTCCTGGTCTTCTCCTGTGCCCCCCTTGTCCTGGTGTATACATATATTTTTTCCTATCCTTTTATATTTCATGAATGGTTAATTAAAATCACCACAGAGAAAAATATTTGGGGTTGGAGAGTGTAAATCTTTTACCAAGTTTCTTACTTCTGTAATGGAATCTGAAAATTTTGAGGTTGGCGTGTTTGGGGGTCTGTACGTTACAATTAGTACCATATTTAATTTTTCAATTTTTACTGCTACACATTCTACGTAGCTGTTTGAGGTACTTACAGCCATTTCTGCTATGTGCCTTTCGCGTGTGTAAATAGCACATCCTGCTTTACGTCTCACTCTTCTTTTCGGCTCGGCGGATGTTATAGTTGTCAATTTGTATTTCTTTCTTGTCAATACAGGATTCACAATTTTCACAGTTCGCCTGGCAGTCCTTTAGATGAGTTTCCGTGAGGCATGCAAAGTCTGCTCCGGCTTCTTGCATGGGTCCTTTCAGGTATAAAACTTTGTTCGTGAAATGGTTTGATTTAAGGCCCTGAATGTTTGGCTAGGATTATTTTTATTTTTTCTCTTTCGTTTTCGCATACAGGTGGTTCCGATTTGTTTTCCAATGGGGGTGCCGGTTTCGTTACCTTGTGGTCCTCCGAGAATTTACCTCTTTTTAACTTTGTCTGTACCTGTTGTCCTGATAACGCATGACGTGCCTTTGTTCGTACCTTCTGTCCGGCTCTCGGATTCCTATATTTGTCAGCTGGTTTTGTAATTGCTGGATAGTATTTAGCAGCTGAAATGTGTTGGCTGCGTCTAAAAAATTGGCACCCTTCTTTGATGTTCGATTTTTCTGTTCACTCGTTGCGTTCCTTTGAGGGTGGTGGTACCGGCATTTTTTTCAGTATTTGCAACTCCCATATCTTGTATAAGTGTTGCAGACCGTAAGATGGTGGAACTTGCATTTCTTATTAAATTTGCATTATCCACTTCTGTAGTGCGTGTTGCATAATGTGGGATGTGCATATATGCATTGCCCATCCCGATATCTGCAGTTCACTTTCGCCTAGTATTTACATACGATATTTTCTACGCTTCTACTTCTTTTCTTATTATTTTCAATGTTCTTAATTTTGGCATTATCATTAATTTTCTTTGGCTGTTTATTTTGTACGTTTTTAGTTATCTTTTTATCATTTCGCTCGTTGGACCGTTTGACTCCTCCGCAACTTTTACTTATTTCTTTTCTTTCATCCATGTCTTCCTTCCGTATTATATTGTTTATGTTGTTATTCGTTATTAAATTGTTGTTCGTTATTATGCTGTTATTCGTTATTTCGTCTTCTCTCTCATCCACCCGGTTTTTCGTTGGGACCATTCCGGACCCATGTGTCCTCATTATTGCATTCTTTTTTGTAACTTTCGAGTCTGATATCTCCATTTCTTTAAAGACCGCGAAAGAATTTACGGTCTGTGTCCATGCGCCACATAGAAATTTGATCCCCACGACGTGTTTCGCGTTCGAGACAAGAGTTATTTCCCTATCATTCCAATTCATGCAGATAAAGTCATTCAGTCGTTCACAGAAATCACATCTAATCGCCAAGTTTTCCGTTGTTACCAGATTGCACAAATTACAGATTAAGTGAGAATTTGGACCCATAGCCATGCCATTCCTTAATTAGCGTAAAAAGAAATACCCACACAAATTCTTTATTTATTTATTTTTATTTCTATTTCTTTTCTTTCGATGGTCGAGGGTATTTCGAGGGTTTTCTGACCTTTGCGTTTTATGACCTTTTTCCTACCTTGTTTCAAACTTTCTCGAATGCCAACCGTATTTCGTTTTGAATATATACGTTAAAACTGGTGATAAATTATGTAAACTGTATTGTACTTTCTTAATTTTAATGAATTTCACTTTACAATTTATATGCACGGATTCACTGATACAGTACTTTATACACTTTCGGATGTAAACAGAATAAAACGCCGAGTAGATTATTCCCTTCTAATTTGGGTGTTAAATAGAGAGAGCAAGACAGCACGTCCATTCACCACAAGGTACAAGCAACTATATATATATATATTAATTTTCAAAGCAAAACACAAAAATGATTTAGCTTTAATTGTCGATGTGTTTTTGGCCACAGTTGTATGTCAGTTTTGTTTTTTGATGCAAATTGCACGAACCCTCATTACTTCTGTTTGTGTAACATTATCGAATTATCTCGCCCCAATTCCTTCTATTCTACTACAGTGCACAGAAATATATATATATATATATATATATATACGAGGAGAGAGAGAGAGAGAGAGAGAGAGAGAGAGAGAATCACAATAGTTTCAACCTATAAAATATTTCAGGAAACCCGTTTCCAATCACACACCCATAACCCATCAGAGAAAGTCGCAACGGAGGTGTGTGCTGGAAAAATTTCCCTCTGTTTTTAAGGAAATAAATACTTCACATATTAATTGTTAGTAAATTTGCAAACATTAGATAAAATAGTAATTAAGAAGCCCTTCTGGTTTTGTTAAAAAAGAATAAGACTTTTTTACACAATTAAAAATTGGATTAAAAAGCTAATAATATTACCATTGGAAGGGGCGGATGATCGCTGTTTAATCGCTTGAAGATCTTTTTAACGTCAAAAGGACGCTTTTCCGATATGGGCATGACGCATTAAAAGAACGTATTTAATGGTAAATTATTGTTATTAGTTCAGATTAGCAGATTTCTTTTGAAGAGCGTATAAATACAGTACGTAGAAAAGCGAAGTGCGCTTTAATTTATTCGCAAAGCTGAAACACAATTTCAATATGGTTACGAGAACATTCGATGCAAACAGTCTGATAATGAGTGGAGTGGATGTTCCTCAACTTTCCTAAAAGAGGTGCAAAAAATGAAAAATTTTGTAGCCAAAGTGGTGTGTGAATATGGAAAGGAAACCTTCATACAACTCCTTTTAGAGAATAAATATGAACTTCAGACTACAATTTAACATCTGTAATGCACAATGAGTAACAGTTTGGTGATATGCTATAATTTAAAGCATATCTGGATCTATGTATATGTGCATATGTACACACACACACACACACACACACACACACATATATATATATATATATATATATATATATATTGCAGGAAGGAGGAGCCAAGGCAAGGCGAACACCCCTATAAAAGAAAAAAGAAAGACAGAATCAAGGTCCAAAGTTTTCGAGATGCCTTGACACTTTGCGTTTGAAAGATTGGAGGTCATAGACAGGGGGGAAAGATGAATTGAGAAAGATTATTCCAAAGTTCACCGGTTGAGTAGATAAAAGATTGAAAGTACCAATTAACCCTTGCATTAAGGAGCTGGACAGAAAAAGAATGAGACTGTATCGAAAGTCTGGTACTGCGTGCTGTCCTTGAACGAGGAGGCATGTAGTTAGAGAGTTCAAAAGAGCAGTGTCCGTTATAATAGCGACAGTAAAGAGAGAGTGGGCAACAACGCGAAGAGAGAGGAATTGAAGACAGTCGGTAAGAGGCGGGGAGCTGATGAGACGAAAAGCCTTTGATTTCACCGGTCAAGTAGGACTGTGTGGATTGGGCCACCAGACACATGAGATACGTACTCCATACAGGGGCGGACAACACCCTGTACAGAGACACCAACTAATTGGGGGGGTTGAAGAAACTTCGGAACCGGTACAGCACACCTAACCTCTTGGAAGTTGTTTTGAAAAGAGAGTATATGTGATTTTTCCAGGAAAGATCAAGAGAAAAAGAAACGCCAAGAATGTTAAGAGAAGAGGAAGGATTGAGTTGTTTATTGTTGAAGATAAGGGGATAGGCGGGTGGAAGATTGTGACGAGTAGACAGATAAAGGAACTAGGTTTTTGAGACATTGAAAGCCACAATGTTTCCTCTTCCCCAATTAGAGGTACTAGAAAGATTAGATTTCAGGTGTCCGTTATAATAGTTGGGCCGTCCTCTGCGAAGCATGAAGTGACTGTTGATAGCGACACTTTATAACGCGGGTGGAGAAGTGAAGAGTGGAATCATCGTCATAGGAGTGGATCGGACAGGAAGAGCGATTTAATAGATCATTCATAAATAAAAGAAAAAGAGTGGGTGACAAAACACAACCCTGAGAAACACTGCTATTAATGGTTTCAGGGGAAGAACAGTGGCCATCTACAACCGCAGCTATAGATCGGCCACAAAGAAAATCAGAGATGAAGGTACAGATAAAAGGATAGAAACCGAAGGAGGGCAGTTTGGAAATTAAGGATTTGTGCCAAACCCTATCAAAAGCTTTTCATATGTGTAGCGCATACCAAAATTTTGTATGTTGCCATAGAGCTGTGTAATTTTTATTTAAAAGTTATTATTCAATTTTAAAACGCAACCTTGCATAATATTCACTTAATTTCATAGTAAATTTCTAAGATCTTAAAATATTACACTTAATTATGATGTTCCCCTACAAATTCTAATACATTTTTCTAGATCATATACTTTATTTAATTCTTTTATGAATATCTCATGTATAACTCCATATTGTAATACTTTATTGTAGAATAAACTATTTCTGCTTGTTGTTGTTGTTGTTGTTGTTGGGAAGTTTCCTTTTCAGGTTCAAATATTTGATGCGAATCTGAATTTAAGGCAAACATTGTTGAAATGAACAGTTTTAAGATTTCGGCAGATTATGATGGCGACAGAATGAGGAGGATTTCTTTCTTCTTTTTAACTCGAGATAATTACGGGAAATGCGGATTAATTTCATTCAACAGAGTTTGTATGTTCGTTTCCAAGATATAGAATTTAACATGGCTTCAGATTCAGCTGGATTGAGAAGAATATCATCCTCTAGTAAAGGAAAAAAATTAAAATAAATAAATGAAAACTACATAAATCTTATTCTTAATTTATATTCGAGTGAAAATAATTAAACTACAAATTCCAAACGAGAAAGAAAAACTTATAATTTTGAAATAATTCTGAAATTAAAAATTAAACAATAAAATAAAGAGTAGATAAATAATATAAAAATAAAAAAACAGGGAATACATTTCTAAAAAAAAGAGAATAAAACAAAATATAACAAATAATTCACTGGGGAACACAACTTTTGGTGACTTAGATGTTAGACCTGTTTCTGGGTATATTGAGGTCGCTGATTCTAAAAATGACATTAGTTTTTCTCCATCAGCTCTGCTTATCAAGATATGATATATATCTATATATATTTCTATATAATGTATATAATATTATACAGGGCTATTCAAACTGATTCATCCGATTTCAACTGAGAATACTTCCGTACCTATCAACCGTGCATCAACTGGGCATACACCACATGAAAGAGGAAATCTCTGAGTTTTACAAGATCACCGCGAGAGGGCTCCAAAGTCACGCCGTGGCCTAGCCTAGCAACAAACAGTCAGTGTGAAAATGGCGTCCACACAGCAGAAGGCGTTTCGTGTGTTGCAGTTTTCGAGCTGTAAATCGGTAGTCACAGTGCAGCGTGAGTTTCGTCGACGTTACAGAACAGATCCACCGGGTGCTCAGAGCATCCGTCGGTGGTATCGTTGCCCACATCTTTGGATGAGCTCCGAACTCGCATTGTTACTGCCGTAGAGTCAGTGACAACGGACATGCTGGAGCGAGTATGGGAGGAATTCGACTATCGTGTCGACGTTGCTCGTGTAACTAGGGGAAGTCACATAGAGCATTTATGAGGTGAGAAACAAAATTTGGACAGTTTTTCTTTTGGTTGATGTATCACAAATCACTCTGTATTTGTAACATTAAAAAATATTCTCATTTGAAATCAGGTGAATTATTTTGAATAGCCCTGTACACCCATTGGTGGTCTCGGTATGATATCTTTTCTAGGACTAGGGCGACTGTCCCGTGCTCTTCTCTCATACCGACTGAGTGACCAATTGGGATTGATCTGTATCTGTTGCCGTTGTGTAGAAGAACACATTTTAGGCTCCGTTTGGAGCTATCTATGAATAACCGTCATTCACTTGGTGTGTATTCCGATATGCCCATTTTCATCAGCAATCCGCGCACATTGTTGCAGAAAACTAAATCGTTCCCTTTTGAGAAGAAGGGCAGTAAATCCTTTTCTCTGTCGCGATATAACGTGATTTTGGTTCCCGGCAGCAGTAAATTTTTTTCTCCCAGCCTGGAAGCTAACAATTCAGACGATTTCTTCGAAAGGCTTAAGTCCCTTATGAGGTCGTTTAATTCGTGTTGACTAAAACCTTCTGCAACTGATGACGGTCCTTCGAAATCACTGTCATTTTGCCCACATATGCTTTCTTTGTCAGTAGCAGATTCATCATCTTCTTGAGGGAGCTCTGGAAGATGGCTGAATGATGGGACAGGTATCTCATCTGAATGTGAAACAGGCCGTCTAGCTGAGTCTATGTCAGGATACGTCCATTTACTCCGGTTACGTCCATTGATGCCCTTTATATTCACCAAACAAAAGTAACAGTCATCACTGTGGTTTCTCTGTTCTCTCCATACCATTGGTATACCAAATTTCAGGCACCTCCTCTTTCCGTTGGTCCATTGCCGCAGATGCTCCGTACACGTTTTACACACAACATGAGGAGCCCATGGCTTATCTTGGTCCCCTAGTTGTACTTTGAAATAGGCAAAATAAGCTTTTTTCACAAAATCAGTAACAGTTTTTCTCTGTTCAATGAACGTGTACTCTCCGCAGATAAAACAAAACACATCTGGATGATTTAAACACTTTCTTCGTGATGAAGCCATGTCAACACCTGTAACAGGAAAGAATTCACGTTAGTACATGTACAATACACATGCAAAACAGCAACATCAGCAAAATCCTAGCTACAATTTAATTATACAGATGCATTTAGATTTACGAGCAACTCATAATACCGTTCCAGAAGGGTAATAAAGTAGGTAATGACGTATGCAATATCTCAAAAACTAGAGCTGCTAGAACAAAATGGATGATATTTTCTGAATCAGTGGCATGAAAATATCCAGAATAAGGTCTAAAATCTCAGGCACCAAGAAAAAAAATTTTTTTTGTTCCCCAGTGTAATATAATGAAAGAATAGAAATTACTCTTTTTTGGCACGATTTTCATAATTCAGAAAATATTAAATAATGAACTTTATTCGACAAAATGAATCCTAAAAATCTATAATAAATTTTTTTCAAAAGACGAAAATACTTTTATAAATTATTCACACTCTGGGGACTGTTATGAAAGAATTAATTATGAATTTTCTTTTTTTTTTCATTTTGAAATTCGTTCCCAAACAAAAATATTTAGCGTGGAAGAAAATAATAATAATAATAATAATAATAATAATAATAATAATAATAATCTTTATTGGTAGTATATAAATCCCATGAAATAGTACAATATTCTTGAATGTAATAAACGATAAGATAAATCAAACAATAATAAATTTTAAAACTAAAAATTATGACTAAAAGTTTCACGTAGTGACAATACCAATATGTACTATATATAGTTATGATAATGAAAATAATAATATTTATTAGCAGAAGACAGATTCCCCTACCTAAAAAAAAGATACAGTATCCATCAGGATAATCAACGAACCAACTAATTAAACAATAAATTTAAAAAACAAAAACAAAAAATCACTACTGTGATCGAGAAATAATAATACACGTAAAGAAACGAGAAATAACAGAAATAGTAATAACGCTGCCCGTTTTCTCATTGTGTCGGTTGCTCGGAGACACTAGCACCGGACCTCCAGACACTAGCAATAGCACATTCTCATTCTCATTTTAGTTCCGTGCGTTGGTCTCTCTTCATACGAAGGTCAAGCTGGTGGACCCTCATCTAGGCCTGGTTTGGTGGAGGAACGAATGGCTTTCTTGCGCTCACCACCGCACATAGCCACATACACCCGGCATATCTAGTCTTCTTTTGAAGACTTCAACTTTGACTTCTGTAACGTTTCTGAGGTCCTTTGGAAGCTGGTTAAAAAGTCGTGGCCCCCTGACAACCGAACTAAGGGGTTCCAAAAAACCTTAGCCCCCCCATGTGCAGCTTACATGTTTACTTATATCGAAATAGTTTTTCGTGATTATAAAAATATATAAAATTCTTTATTTATTGCAGGTATTAAAATTACTCTAGCTGATAAAGTGATAATATAATGGCTTCTCAATTAATTGGTGATTCGGAGAGGCAACGTGTGATAGATCGCATACGAGCCATAACATTTGGGGCTCGTGATAGTGGAGCCACCTTTATATCACGTTCATGGGTTGCCAAAAAGTTGCGAAGAAGTGAGGACTTCGTCAAAAGAAATTGGAATAAAACTTTGGATGAATGTAAAATGGATACAACCAAATCTGGGCGCCCAAATTTTCCACTCTCTCAGGAAACAAAAGACATCATTGAAAGCGGTACGCGTAAGCAAGAAAAATAGCTGTGCTAAACTTTCTAGAGAGAGCGAAGTGTTGAGAGGAAAGATCGTTAGTGGTGAGATCATTCGACTGTACCGTCATAGGCAAGGTTTAAAGCCTTGGCATGAACTTCCATAGCCAAGAAAAACTCAACTTAATATCGATGACAGAATGTGGTTTGCCCATTATCTTCAAGATTGGGATGTGGATGATTTCATGCATTTAGCTGTCCCCGATGAATTTTTTGTTTACGTAACACGTCGGCCTAACTACCAAAATGATCGAGTGTGGGCCACAACACCAGATGAAATCGATGACAAGGAACATTATCGCGAATTATTAAAAAGTCCAGACTGTGTTGGTGTGTTTTTGTTCACTGCAAAGAAGCTCATGTGGGTGCTGAAGCCAAATGGTCAGAGTTGGGATGGACAGTATTTTCGTGATATTATTCTATCCCAGCATGTCATTCCTTTTCTAAGAAACCCAAACAATCTTATGGATGTCGATCAGGTCACACTTCTGCACGATAAGGCCCCCTGCTTTAAGGCATTAGCCACTCAACAGTTGTTGCGGAACCATGAGATCGATTTCTTTGGAAATGAAGAATGGCCAAGAAATTCTCCTGACCTGAACGTCTGTGAACACATTGGATCAGTTATAAAGGACAAGGTTGAATGTCTCTTGTTTCAAGAACCTGCAGCAAATCGATTTTCGAAGGATACAATGACGCAACACATTGAAACTGTTTTAGCAAATTTGCGTAACGATCAAGATCTATTCACGTCACTTTTGGCAAGCTACCCAAAGCGAATTCAGGCTGTCTTGGAAGCCAATGGCGGGAACACCAAGTTTTAATTGTTTCTCATTAAATGTAGGATTAAATTCTCTTTTGTAAAGTATGTTTAGTTTTACTGTACCTCTAACGGTTTAGGCCATGGGCGGAGGGTCTAAGGTTTACTGGAGCCCCGTATTTAACTTCAGTGTTGAAGAGGTCCCTTGTCGGGCCTTTAATTTGAGAACACTACACATTCTGCCTTTCCTATTTTACAGCGTTGTTTGGATGGTAATTGGGTTTAGTTTGAGGTTATTTTTTCGATCATTTTCCATATGTAGATTATGGTGTACCTTTCTCTTCTTTCCAGGGAGTACAGATTTAGTTTACATTGTCTTTCTCAGTAGTTGAGGTCTTTACAGCCATCACTCTTAGCTGTGAAATATCTCGGAGTTTCTTCTAGTTTATTAGTTTCTTCCCTTTTATATGGGGACGTTAAGACTGATCAGTATTCATGTTTTAGTGTGCTTAGAGTTTTCAGCAGGGGAACAATTACTGTCTTGTCCCTTCTTCTGAACATTCTTAGTACCTGTCCCGCGACTCTATCGTCATTATAACCCAGAAATCGATCGCTTTCGTGCTTCTCTGAATTTCCTGCCTATCTGGAGCATAATATGCAGTCTAAGTTCCTCATTTCTACCATATCTTAAGAACTGAAATTTCTCGGTGTTAAATGTAACCATTTGTATATTTTGTTCGTGTAACTCTGCAAGGCCTCCACCTTTTTTGCATCGCTGATTTTTCTGCTGATCATTGTATCGTCTGCAAAGGATGTTACTATACTGTTACTGTTTAGTTCACTGTCTATGTCTGTTAGCATGATAATGAACAGGAGTGGGGTCAGTATGGTACCTTGTTGGACTGAGTTGCCTACTTCTGATTCTGATAATGATATACATTGAATTCTGACGACCTGTAGACGTTCTCTGAGGAAGTTGTAGATCCATTTTCCCACTTTGCCTGTTATTTCCATATATTTCATTTTATGTGCTATTATACCATGATCACATTTGTCGAAAGCTTTAGCAAAATCCGTGTATATGACGTTGTAGTTTTCATTGCCTTCCAGTGCATCCTTGATATTGTTGTCGTGCTCTATAAGTTGTGACAGACATGATCTTCTTGATCGGAATCCGTGCTGATTTTCGTTGAATCTTTTCAGTGTCTCCAAGAAGTCATAGAATTTCTCTCTAACTATTCTTTCAAATACTTTGGTAAGGTGGGACGTCAATGACACTGGTCTAATGAGTGGTCTATTGTTCTTTGCTTGAGATCTGTCCCCTTCTTTATACGTACAGGGTGTCCCAAAAGTCCCTATCTATTTTGTTGAAATAGGCTAAATTTCAAGTAAATGTCACAATGACCTGAATACAGATGTATTTCTATACAAATTACAAGTATTATACCATTAAAATCTTTAATTAGTAGTTTCCACATGTGCTCCATCTGTATCTCTGCAAATCTCAAAGCGGTCAGCTGCATTGCGGAACACATTTCCGAGCATTTCAGGGGTTATTTTCTCAACTGCTTGCCTAATGCGATCTCGCAGATCTGGTAAATCTCGAATATTTCTGTGATAGACCTCTGATTTAATGAAACCCCAAGCAAAGAAAACTAATGGGGTCAAATCCGGAGATCGCGCTACCCAGGGCCTATTTCCCCCACGTCCAATCCAACGATTTTGACTTTAGGTGAGTTTCTTTCCCATTCAGTGAACTCAGTTGGCTTTTCATTAGCTCAGATGCGAAAATTATGTCGATTGATTTTACCACAGGTGTGAAAAGTCGCCTCATCGCTAAACAAAATGTGGTCCATTAAATTGTTGTTTTGGATTTTTTCGACCAGTTCCGCACACATTGCTGCTCTTTTTGGAAAATCTTACTCGTGTAAGCTGTGTAACAGCTGAATATGATAACACTTCTTCTTCAGCGTCGAACGCAAGATTCTGTGAACAGTTGTTTTGGGTATGGTCAATCTGTGGGATGCTTGGCGAACTGACATTCTTTGATCGTCTTCGATGCGACATGTTACTATCATAACGCGTTCATGCACATCCATCACCAATGATATGGATCTGAAAAAATTAATTAAAAATTAAAAATAATTAAAATAGAAATCTAATGCATGTATTTGTCTAGAAAAGTGCATGCAATCATGTCATTAAAACATTCATTTGAAATTCAGCCTATTTCAACAAAAGAGATAGGGACTTTTGGGACACCCTGTGTACAGAGATGGGCAAGATCACCAACTTTGGTGATCTTGAAGATCAAGATCAGATCACCAGAAAAATGTGATCTTGAAGATCAAGATCAGATCACCAGAAAAATGTGATCTTGAAGATCCAGATCAAGATCGTGATCTTGAAGATCACTTTTCAAGATCACTTTTTAAGATCACTTTTATATGAATTGAAAAAAGTTGTACTCTTGTAGAGTAAACAAAAACAAATTATTTTGTTAATCACTCCTGAAAAGTATCACTCCTAATACTCCCCTGAGGGCTGAGGCAATACAAGTATCGCATCCTACCCATGTCACCTGATCTAAACCACGGGGATTGACGATTCCCCTTTCAGTTTTTCAGGTGGTAAACTTAAAACTTAGTATTATCATAACTTATCAGCAAAGAAAAAACTATTAAATGACCTACATATAGTTTTTAGTTCTATTTTTCTCAATTCTCATTTCACCAGGTCCATAACCCATATCAATGAATGGTCAGCATATATAAGTAAACATTTTTTACATAGAATTTAATTTTACAGTTTTCCTGCAGTACGCAATTACTGACAATATAAGGGTAAAAACCGCAAGTTAAGAGTGTTAATTTAATGTTCAACCGCTGTAAACATTTGCTTTCAGCAAAACCAATTGTTCAAAGTTACCATCCGAGAGACGACTTCGTTTGGGGCTATGAACCATGCCAGCAAACGAAAACAACCGTTCCACTGGTGCAGAGGAAGGTAGCGTGGTGTTATACCTCTTGAAGATCTTCTTTATAGCAGGATACCTATCTAAAGAGTCGAGTGCCTTACTGGTGTCCTGCAAATAATTGAGGACTTCCAAGTCTTCCTTGTTGTTAGGAGCAGAGAATGAGCCGTCCATAGTTCTGAAGAAATCGTCTTCAGATGATGAGTCGGAGTTCACCGAACTATTACCACTGCTGTCAGAATTACAATTTCTTACAGCCATTTGCAGCTTGTCTTTTACTTGAGACTTGATTGCTTCATGATCGCCGAAATTAGGCCCTTGCAACAATGATATCCATCTAAGTTTGAAATACGGATGAGATACTGAGGCCAAAACGGCATCAGTTACCTCGGGGCTCAACGACAAAAAATGACCAAATCTGGCATTGAAGCCAGAGACGACTGCTGCCAGTAATGGCATGCAGTGTCTCAAGCGCAGGTCGTTTGGTTGGATAGGCTCCAATCTTGCGAGGGCATCTTGAGTCACTAGGACTGTTGGAAGAAGACAACCGTAGTAGCATTCTTTCTCTGCCTGTAATTTGTTGAGGGCTGCTGCAATTGGTTTTAGAACAGACAAATTTCTGAAATAAATTCCAATTCATTGTCTTTGAGGATGGGTAGATTCAGTTCTTCAAGAGCTACATTCACGTCGTTCTTATGTTTATATATTTGGCTTAATGAGTCGTACATTGAGTTCCATCGGGTGACGCATGGGTACCTAAATTGGACGCCAGTTATTTCCTGTATTTTTTCTGCTGACTTGGGTTTACCAGCAGCATTCCACAGCGCCGAACATTTTCCCATTGCAGAATGCTTTATCTTCTTTAGTCCAGGTGAATTCAGTCCTTTATCTGCATCAGTTGTTGCTACCAAGTTCAATGTGTGGGAGGCACATCGAATATGGGATGATAGTTTCACTGACTCCTCTCCATGCTCTCCTGAATGTTCAGGAAAGTTGCTGATGATAACCTCTTCATCTGAATCTTTTTCATCATCATCTTCATCTGCATCATCTTCATCAATGTCGTCAGTACGATTCTGAACACGAACACCGAACTCTTTAAAGTATTTCACCATGTTCGATGCATTGTCGGTGACTGTAGATACAACTTTTCTATAAGATAAACCATGCTCCGAGTTGATCCTGTCCAATATTCCAGCAATTTTATCAAAGCTATGTGTTCCACGAAATCTTCGGCATGCCAGTGCAGCTGATCCTCGCGACAAGTCATCATTGATCTGTAATGTAAGAATATAAAATCAATGTTTGTATGAACATTTTTTTAAGCTTAATTTAATAATATTGGTTAGACACGCACCAGCTAAACTGCGCCACCAAACATTGAAGAGAAGAACTATGTGATATAAAGGAGGCAATTCAGCGATGAGTCGCCTACCATACCACCACATCAGTGACCCATCCCATAAGAGCAAAATGTGGAAGAGTCCATATTCACAGCCTGTGAATATGGACTCTTCCACATTTTGCTGTGAATCAGACACAATGACAGATGACAGAATCAGTGAATTAGTGTGAAATTACTGTGAATCACAGCAAAATGAAGACTCACCAAATTAATGAATGAGGAACACATGTCGAATAATTGAAAAGATTGTACTATAAGTCTATCAGACTATCAGTCTATCACCAATGGTCAATTTATCAATTATATAAAAATATACACTAAATCAATAGCATACCCAATGCGCAGTGACTCCCATGAAACTGCGGTGATTAGTTGACCATATGTCGCATGTAACACACACATGGTCAACTGCTGCCAGTTTTGCTTGTATGTCTTCCTTCATTGTACTGGTTGTTGTTGCAAGAGATCTAGCCAGGGTGCGTCTAGATGGCACCTGAACAGCCGGGTTGACGTCTGAAAAAAATATTTAAAAATTAAAACAAATACAATAGATTAGCTATGGAAAAAATATCAAAATATTTAGCTAGGCTAGCGATAGTCTAATGTTCATACAAATAATATGATTAATTATTTTAATCAGATATTAGCTATGGAAAAAATAGCAAAATATTTGAGTTATACTAACATGAAAGAAGATCCTTAAATTCATGTAGTTCAACTAGGCTCAATGGTAGGAGCCCATTAGCCACAAGCGAGAGAATCTTCTTTTCAAGGATATCCTTACATATTGGTGGTCCTGGTTTTTGCTTGGAAATGTGGAACATGCTTAGTGTTGACTGCTTGGCAATTTTGGCAGGGCCAGCATTGCTGCCGCTGGCATCTTCTTCTTTAGCTGGACGCTTGCGAGATTTCTTCTCCGATTCATATTCACCCAAAAGATCCGAATGTAGTTTCTGCACAAGAAAATAAATTATTATCATGCGGAAAGACTTCTTGAACACCCTGTATAATATTTATCAGTATCAAACTTCTAGTTGAAATTAATACTTAACAAGATTCTAAAATTTTGTTATCTTTAACTAAAATTATTTTCACCATGATCAGTGCATTTTTATCCTATGTTAAATTGAAAGCCGAATTTCGTCCTTCAGTAACTAAATAGGAGAAATTACAGACATGGATCAGACAGAGAGAAAGACAGATACACCTGGCGTTTTATTATAGTTGGATATCGGCAGTTTTTAATGTAGTTACTAGTCCATAATCTATTAATATCTGAAGTGCACAATATATTCAAATGGACGTCTATGTAAATGTAGCATTAGTCTTGTATGGCACCAGTCACTTAAAATATGACTTGAACCATTATGTTAATGTTGCTACTTACTACTTAGTTACTAAATAGTACTAACCCTGAGGTGCCTCAGAAGATTGCTTGTTGAGTCGAGGCCAGCAGACAGAATTGTAGTTTTCTTTGTACACTGCCTACAAATAACTTTGATACTGTTTCCAGTTTTTTCGACAATTTGAAAATATTTTCCGTTCAATAGCACAGATTGATCCTTATTACCAACATTGTTATCTAAATATATTGAATACTGTTCTGGTGACAACCTAGAATATTTGGTTCCCTTGGGAGCCTGTTGAAGTTGTAAAATTGCACTCATTATTAAAAAATTCAATCTGTAAATAAAATATGTTTAGAATTAATTTATTATGAATACGGACCTATAGGCTATATTTTATGCCTATATATAATAATATATTAATAGAACACTTTTAACATAATTGCACAGTAAATTACACTTTTTACGAGCCTAAATTCCAAGCAACTACTGTACACCTTCCATGAGCCCACGCATGACGCAAGTCACCCAACTAACAGAAAACATAAACAGTCGGTGTTGAACAAAGTTGCCACCAGATGTCGCTTGGACAAAAAACAAATGACATTCGCATAGCGGCATATTTAAGAATCTGAAATTAAAAGTGATCTTGAAGTCTAAAGTGATCTTCAAGATCAAGATCACAAGAAATAAAGTGATCAAGATCAAGATCACCATAATAAAAGTGATCTTCAAGATCACGATCTGATCTTGAAGATCAAGATCGTGCCCATCTCTGCCTGTATATAGGAACAATGTTTGCTCTTTACAAGATGCTCGGCATTTCCCCAGTGTCTTGGGATCTTCTCCACATACTGTACAGTATGAGAGTGTAGCTATTTCATTTTTAGAGTTTTTAATCAATAATGCGTTCCACTTGTCCGGACATGCAGCTTGTGGAAAATTAAGCAGCCTAAAAGGGGGTTATCTTTACGGCTACCCGTGTCCACCCTTACCTCAGGTTCGAAAAGGTATTGTTTAAATTAAACTTAGGGCTCACAAAAATTGGACGCTGTTAATTGTTTAAGCATATTCACTTAAAGGAAATAATCCTTAGGGAAAGCTTAAACTCTTTACGTGATAGATTTAACTTTGTTTAGCTTAGACTAAGTTGGATACACTTAAATTTGTTTAATTTAAATTGATAAATAAATTAGTCTCTAACAAGCCTAACTATAAATTATCGATTTAGGTTGCAACGTTATGCAAATGGTTGTTCCACAATATATATGGCTAGTCAGATTAAGCTCGTGAATCGCAATTAACTCGTTTCAAGCTGATAACCCCAGTCAACCTGTCGGAGGTTCTATTTGACGATCGTTAATGAAATTCCAAACCAATCTAAATAGCTACCCCTGGATGGTTCTTCTCGTGTAAGACAATCCACAATGGCGTTCTCAAACACTTGGGTCAACGATTAACACCCGGGTATAAACATATACATGTGTGCTACAACGAGTAGAAATTAGAGTGAGGCGTGAAGCTTAGCCTCCATATACGAGTACAAGTGAATCAGCGAGAGATATGATAAAGGTTCCGCTGACTGAGAATAAAGAGCTTAAAAGGTATTCTAAATCTTAAAAGAATTCGATTTATTAGGATCATTAGTGAATGATGTTAAATCTTGGCATTTTATTATAAAGCGAAGTTAATTGAAATGATAACCGGCTAAAATTACGGAGTCAAAACCGATACGTATTACTCGTATGAGAGCTTCGAACGAACTAAGATGGCGACTGAAGCTCCTTTCGCCGGCAACAAAGCGCGTCAGAGCGCGCTAAAGGAGAAGTATAACATTGTCGTCCGGAATTTCCAGACGCTGCGCTGGAAAGAATTGAGTGTCAGTACTCTGGCGGGCGTACGATTTTGGTTCTATTTTTAGCGATTGGTCGATATCTGTAAACGTTTTATATGCAGCCGATCAACGCTGTTTTTATGAAATAATACAATATATATTGTGGATATATATATATACTTTTAATAGAATACATAATTACCATGATCGAACATGAATCAATTATTCATTCTCGTCGATTTTGGTTGATTTTGTGGTTACGCTCCAATAGTTTTTAATTGATTTCTAATATACTTCGATCACTTATGCCGTCAGGAGTATATTTCAAGAATCCCTGAACCCACTGTCTAAATATTTTAGACACAGCTGAATGTGGCTGCATTTGTCTTATAGCTCTCGCTACATCTTGTGGGGTAAAATCAAAGTCTGTTATACTCATACAATTTCCTTGCAATTTCTCTTTAACGAATGCATCTATTGTCAAGTATCGCTTCGTTACATTTTGGAGGACTGAATACTAATTCATACTGAGCTCTCAATGTTCCAGATATTTCTTTTAGATCGTCCGTTAGTTGATTATTTCCTTTCCATAAGGGCCCGATAGTGGCGTCCGTTTTGTTTTCCTTTTCGCATTGGATTTGGATTTTGGATTTTCCTTTATTGCTTCTACCGCCTTTTTCTCTTCCATCTCTGCATGGTCCTTAATCAGGGTTTGTATTTCCCTATCTATACTCTTCAGTTTTTCTTTTATTACTTTCCCGGCATTGTTGTCTCCGCAATTAGCTAATTTCGCCGTTACTCTCTTTCTTTTACGGAATATTCTTCTCTTTTGCCTCTTGTGCTTTCGGAGCATATTTTTCTAAAATTCTCAGCGTCTTTTCTTCAATGGTTGTTAGCATTTCTTCAGTTGTTTTATTCTCTAAAACTGTTCTCCACTCTATTTGGGCCATGTGTGATCTGATTGATTTCCAATTTATAGTCTTGGAGTTTAAGTTGAAAGTCCTAAATTTGCTTCTTTCTTCAGTATGTATATTGTCTTTTAATGTTGTCGCCATATTTTTTGATATCTTAATTATGTTGTGGCCTGAGATAATAATTGGGGTTATTTTTATATCAGCAATTAAGTTCGTGCTATTCGTGAATACCAGATCTAGGCAGTTATTTTTTTCTGGTATTTTCTGTTATCTCCTGTGTCAGCATAAACTCGTTTGTGAGAGCCATCAACCCATCAGCCCACTAAAGCCTAAAGCTCAAGGGCCAACTTAAATAAAATAAGTAATCCAACTTCATAATTATTTATGTCAATGTAAATTGTAAAACCAATGTATTTATTTTATTATTAATAAAAGTTATTCAATATCCAATAAAACATTTTTGCTTGCTCCTGGTCTTTTCTTTTGTCCCTCTTGTCCTGGTGTATATATATATATATTCCTATCTACCTTCTTGTATCATATTTTATAAATGGGAAATTAAAGTCTCCGTAGAGCATTATATTGGGAGATGGAGGGTTTATGAACTTTATTAGGTTTCCAATATCGTCAATGGCATCCGAGGATTTTTCGGTTGGAGTGTTTTAAGGTCTGTAGACGACTAATGACTATCAGTATCACGTTTAATTTTTCAATTTTCACTGCTGGGTGTTCCACAAAGCTGTTTGATTTACTTATTACTGTCTCTGTCATATGACCTCCATGTACATATATAACAGCCACCTTTACATGTCGCTGTTCTATCAGCGCTTAGTAAGTTGAAACCCTCTACTATATTTATCTGTCCCTTATTAATACAATATTCGCAGTTTTCACAATTTCCTTAGCAATCTTTAAGAAGAGTTTCTGTGAGACATGCGATGTCCGCCCTTGTTTCGTCCATAAATCCTTTCAGGTACGAAACTTTGTTGAGTGATTGGTTTGGTTTTATTTCTTGAATATTAGCCAGGACAATATTTATGTTCTTTGTTTTGCATTACCCCTTGTGCATTTCAAGTTCGTGCTCCTTCTGTATCGCTTGTTTAGTTGGGTTTAGTTGTCCTATGGTCCTCCGAGAGAGATTCGTTTCCGCCAACCTGTTCTGGTAGCTTCCTGTGTACATATGTTTATTCATGTTTATAAAAATGTTTATAACATTCATGTTTATAAAAATAAAAAGTACGTGTAATGGAATGGCTAGACAAACACTTTCATACCAAGAGGGCCACAGTCAAGAAGAAATAAAGCAGGACTCATGAATAGCTTGGACAATTGGATTGTCTGAGTTTTCAATTCTTCGCACTAGACTGTATTGAGCACGCATTGTTACCTCAACCTCAGAGAGACTCGGAACATTGCGGTTAGCGAACATTTGAGAGGCTGAGCATCTTGGAGGTAACTTATACAGCAGTCTATAGGATCTGTTGTAAAGCAAATTGATGGTTCTGCAGGAGCCTTTTTTATAATTAACCTAGAGTTGCCGTTCATAAATATTAGTGAAGAAAGTACGAAAAAGTGCCTTTGGCTTCGTTTGTACAGAATTTGAAGTTCTTTATAATCATTTTTGCCTTGGCACAGTAACTTCGATATTGTTTCTTTATGTCTGATCGTCACTCAAGGAGCTGGTGATAGTTTGACCCAAATACTTAAATTCTCGTACCTTCTCTATTGGTTCGTCTCTCATTTTGAAAATAATATTAACTGTTTGGGTTGAGCTTTTAGGGTGGGACTGGATAACCTTACTTTTAGTAACATTAAAATTAGTGTCATGATTCCATGAATATGATTCGCAAATGTTTATAAGATGATCCAGACCTTTAACTGAAGGACTTATTGACACACTATCGGCATAGTTCACAAGGTAATAATATTCCAATAAGTAAAAGCAGTGGAAAATTAAATTTGGGCCACTAACAACGACGTGGTTGTGCTTGAAAGTCTGCCTGCGTTATCAGCTGGAATGGGCTATATTCAGCTTGGTCAGCATCGAGTTCCTGATGCTGTCGCATACACTTTGTCACATTTAAATGCAAAAAACTTCACTTTTCTACGCGAAGGTCAAATTATGATAATAAAAACCCACTCGTTTTTCTGTATCCACCCGAAGAGGATGCCAGTGGGCATCGAAACTGTTGTGGAAATAAACTCTGTCTATTAGAGTGGGTTTTTATTATCATAATTTAGTCACACTTATTTTATTGTCAATAAATAATGCGTATTTGACTGTTTTTATTATTTTCACTAGGGCGTATTAAAAAAGTATCATGAAATAGTCCAGTTCTACTAGTAGCACTTATTCCTACATTATTAGCAATCAAATAAAAGAACTGTGAATTAAATCAACGCAATTTTTACTATCCCACCGCTATAGAATGTGTAACAAGATATTAGTTTCTTCCTTTTGTCTGCTTTATTCATGTCCTATTATTCTATACAGTATACACCTTTCTCTCCTCGCACAGCTGCTCAGTAACTGAAAGCAACAACTTAGCTAGTGAATTTGTGATTTACAGATATGTACATTGATGCTATTTTCTGATACTTGCACAAATTACACATGTATAGTGCTTACAAGAAGTCTCGCGCCTCTGTCTCGTCCCAAGCTAGTCTGTTAGGTATAAAATGGGCGGTCCTTATGGCAGCGGAGGTGTATTCGGATTGGTGCACATAATTGCTCTAACCCCATCAATGACGTCCACATTATCTTTGTGTTGATCACTCTATCTATTTATATATAGAGACATACTGTATATAGATATATATAGAGTATGCAGGGGATAACGTGTCTCAGTCCCAGCTATGGTAGTTGTCTTACAATTAACAGTCCCAAGTGCAAGTTACGTTAACACCTCCACATAAACTACCCTGGACTAAAATAACATACGTGAAGCCCTTACCCAAAAACCATTTAAAAGGTGTGATTTAAAAGCGCGCTCTCTCTCTCTCTCTCTCTCTGATCACACCGCATCCCATCAGAGGTCTTCAGCAGGGACATCGGAAATGTATCCATATAACGTTAATAATAACCGAAACTCGGGGAAAATATACTCTCTGCCTTCCGCTCTATCCCAAATCCTTTTCTCTTAGTAACCTCTTAATACAAACTAATCTATCATATTTTGCGACTTTTTAACTCCTGTAGGATTCAATTCCATTCCTATAGTGTAAGAGATACTTAAATTCATGTGTGTATTATGCCATATGATGTGCGTAATAAATAATCATTTTTAAATTGTTGGAGCGTTCAAGGTCATCTGTAATAATCTATAGACTACCCCTCAAGCCCACTCTCAACACTTAGATTCCCTTAAGACACAGGAGTCTTCAAGTAACATGAATGCGTAGAGATCTAAGGTGTTAGATTCCATATTATATAATTTGTGTGCTAGGTTTAAGAACGCTGGCATTGAAGGATGGAAGGAAGGGACAGTAAAAGCGATAATTGGTTTAATGAAGGAAGTGGAATGAGGATGGAGGTAAGCGTTGCAAGAAATTATTGATGCCGGAGGAAGCTATACGAAATACTGATGTTAAAGCCATGACGTAAATGTGTATCGAATATATATTTATGTCAATATAGAATTTTATTATATTTTTATGTTTGACATCTATAAAAGTATATATTGTGACCATGAAAGAACTTTACTTATCCTTAGTTAGAATCTTTTCTTGCAATGTCTACGCTCATGGAGATGATAATATATGCATTGTTGAAACAAATGATACGAATGCTATATAGATTTCCCGTGGTAACGTTCAAAACTTTTACTATTCAAAGGAAGAGTCGCAGCATAACAAAAACGCATCCACTCCTCGTGGAGTATATATTTATAAATCGACCTTCAAAATCTTCACAAAGAGAGCACTGTCTTGTCGCAGACCATCCCATGGACCCTTCTTCCTTTCAAATTATGAACACCATTAATAGTAACCAACTTGCCGACCTCCACAGTTTAGAATCTTTATACAGTATATTCAGAAATGCAAACCATTACTGAACAATTAAGTTTCGGCATTTAATCTCGCTATTACGTGATAATGTTCAAGTTTTAACTTCTTATATTAATTCTTTTTATAGCTTTTGTATTTCACTATTTTAAAATATTAATATCTATATTTGACACACAAAACGATAACATTCTAAGTAAGTTTTTATTATATTCTCTATTCCATTTTAATCTATTTTAAATTTTTTTACTTTTTTATCTTTAAACACTAAATCTTTTTTCAAACAAATAATAACATTTTGAACATTGTAAAATTCAATTTATAGCATGAAGATGGAAATATATTTTCAAAACGTCTGCTTGTACCTTGCACATTTTCTAAATAAGCAGTTTTCCTGTTCATCCTTCAGTTGCACTTCCCTAACAACAAGCCTCTGAATGAAGTTATATATATATATATATATATATATATATAATATATATATATAATATATATATATATATATATATATATATATATATATATATATATATATATATAGAGGGTGATGCATAAATGTGTTTCATAAATTGCAGAGTGTATTCTTGAGACAAAAGTAAAGAAAAAAAAGACCATATAAATATAGGTTGAGAAACTCGTAGGTTTCGAGCTATAGCACAGACAAAGTTTTATACCTGAAAGGACTCATGCAAGAAGCCGGAGCAGACTTTGCATGCCTCACGGAAACTCATTTAAAGGACTGCCAGGCGAACTGTGAAAACTGTGAGTTCTGTGTTGACAAAAAAGAAATACAAATTACAGCTATAACATACTCCGAGCCGACAGACAGTGAGACGTAAAGGAGGATGTGCAATTTACACACGCGAAAGGCATATGGCAGAAATGACTAAAAATACCTCAAACAGCTACGTAGAATGTGTAGCAGCAAAAGTTGAAAAATTAAATATGGTACTAATTGTAATGTACAGACCCCCAAACACGCCAACCTCAAAATTTTCAGATTCCATTACAGACGAAAGAAACTGTGTAAAAGATCTACGCTCTTCAACCCCAAATATTTTTTTATGTGGTGATTTTAATTTCCCATTCATGAAATATAAAAGGATATGAAAAATATATGTACACACTAGGACAACGGGGGCACATGGGAAGACCAGGAGCAGGTAAAAAATGCTACTAGCTCTAGCTGATGAATTTATGTTAACACAAGAAATAACAGAAAACACAAGAAAAACAACTGCCTAGATTTGGTATTCACAAACAACAGTAATCTAATTGATAATGTAGAAATATCCCCAACTATAATATCGGATCAAAACATTATTGAAATAACAACCAATATAAAAGCAACAAGAAAGGGAAGAACACGAACAACAGAAAGAAGCAAATTCGATTTTTTTAATTTTCACTCCAAAGCTATAAACTGGGAAGATGTTGCATCCATGAGGCCATAGCCGGATAACCTGAGCTGATTGAGAAAAACGGATTGCAGATTCGAAATCAGCAGGAAACTCTATAAGAATCACTTACAAAACCCTTGACAGCAAAATTGATGCATACCAGTGTTATTAGCAGTAAGAAATGGTTATACAGTCTAAGTGTTAAGTAAATACACTAATTCAGGTAGGCTAATGAGATATGCAGAGGTGAACACAGAATAAGTAATTAAGCCAATAATAACTGAAATAATGAAAGTACGGTATGGTACAGTAAATGGATTAGGTTGGTAAAAATGAAATGCATAAAACAGCATATAAACAATCGGATGCAAAATAAGTAAGTTATATGAATGAATACAATAACAAAGTGATACATAACTACGGTATTGGTACAACACTTGAATAGGTCTACTGTGGTCTTAACGGGAGAGTTAGTTTGAACGGTATTGAAGACACCTTTTAGGGCCTACGCGATTAGGCTGAGTTTGCGAACTTTTCAGCTTTGAATCGTGGATAGTTTAGCTCGACGTAACAAAACACTGTAGGTCGAGTGAGGGCCGACAAGAGGCTTACCGACCTGCGATTTCGACGGAAATAACTATGAAAGCTGAAGAAACCAACGTGAAGGTTTACCGTCCTGCGTTTCGACGTAGATTACTCTGAAGACGTGTTGGCCTACCGGCAGGAGGATGTGCTGAGGCCCTGTTGAGAACTGGCGCCAATCGAATTGTGGTGAAGGACGAGTGAAGCCAGGGCTAGAAGGATGACGCCAGTAGAGTGATGTTGCTTTCGGCTGGATGAAATTGTAGGGCGCCTCAAGTGTTGATTCGCTTCGTGTATTGTTGAGTTGTTTGAGGGACTGAGGCCGGCTGAGGTCGAACTGCGCTACGTGAAAGAGGAGATTCAGGAGGAGGAGTAATGAGCAAAGTGAGGGCGAGTTTAGTGAACTATAGCTTATAGTGGCTCGGAAGACGCTAACTTTTCGCGGGCCTTTTGGGAGAAGATAAACATCCTTTTGTTTCTCTCTCCTCGAAAATCACATGTGTTTTTCGATTTCTGAGGATTCCCGGATGTTTGCGGACGTGAGGAAAGGGATTTCCGGTCTCTCTCTCTCTCTCTCTCTCTCTCTCTCTCTCTTTCAAGGCAAGTGGAGCCCGGCATGTCGCTGTGATGCCACTTGCACAAACATCTCTTTCATAGTTTATTTATTCTAATGTAACTTAATTGTAAATTAGATGTTAATAAGGTTAAAAACTGTTTTAAGTGTGACCTAATTCACGTGTTAAAAGTCAATCGCGTACCCTGATAAAATCAAGGAGTAATTAGGGCGAGTAATCAGGCTCATTACCTCTCCTAATTACTTTTTACGTAGGATGTAATGAGAAATGAAACGAGTTCTACATCTATACCTTGCAACCTTGCAGTGGTTTCGTGCAACGATCCCTTATTACACAGAAGTCAGGCTCGGTGTCTTTTGTTGGGATTGCAAAACTGAGGGTTTTATTAATAACACTGGGCAACAAAAAAAATTTTTTTTTCGTGTCCCAAGAATGAAAATACCTTATTCTTATAGTATTTTCTGTGCTGAATCCAAATAAGTTTGTAAAATTTCTCTATTAGGTCTGGTTTTTGTGTGACATGCAATTTAATTTTTAAAAACCCATATAGTTACATACTTATTAAAATATGATCGAAAAGACATACCTTTAGTTTAAAAAGTAGCTTGTTTTGATTTTCTGCTGTGCTTTGCCTCAGGCATGTCTCTCTTAAGAGTCCAGCAATAGTCAGCCAGCATACTGGGGCTCCATTTGCCTTGGTAACGGTTTTCCATGGCAGAAATATCCTGATGAAAACGCTCACCATGTTCGTCGCTTACCGCACCCAGGTTTTCCGGAAAAAAGTCCAAGTGAGAGTCCAAGAAATGAACCTTTAATGACATATTGCACCCCATTGCTTGGTAAGACTTAAGAAGATCTCCTACTATTTCAGGATAGTTTTCGGCCTTGTGATTTCCCAAAAATTTGTGCAGACACTTTTGAAACTCTGCCACGCAGCTTTCTCAACTTCATTCAACTCTCCTTCAAATCTCTCATCTCTTAACAATTCTCTGATCTGAGGGCCTACAAAAATGTCTTCTTTAATCTTGGCATCACTGATCCGGGGAAACTTATTTCTCAAGTATGTGAATCCTGTTTGCGCTTTATCCATCGCTTTAACAAAGTTTTTCATAAGTCCAAGCTTGATATGCAAAGGAGGAAGGTACACTTTCTCAGGGTCAACAAGTGAACTATTCACAACATTTTTCTTGCCTGGAACAAGTGAGGTGCGTTTTGGCCAATCCTTCTTAACGTAGTGGTTTTGCTTGTCCCTACTGTCCCACTCACATAAAAAAAACAGTACTTGGTGTAACCTAGCTGCAACCCTAGCAAAAGTGCAATGACCTTCAGATCTCCACAGATATTCCACTTATATTTCTGATACTGAAACTTTTCTAAAAGCAACTTCATGTTGTCGTATGACTCTTTCATGTTTGCAGCATGTGCAATAGGTACAGAAGGAAATTTATTTCCGTTGTGAAGAAGGACTGCTTTCAAGCTGACTTTTGAGGAGTCAATGAACAATCGCCACTCATCCACGTTATGTTCATGACCAAGAGCCCCCATGACTGAATTAACATCTTTACAAAACACAAGTCCATCTTCATGGGAGAACCATTCTTTGAATTCATCATGGCGGCTGCGGAAAAAACAAACTTTAGTGTCACGTTGCAGTAGATTCCAACCCTTTAATCTTGAACCTAAAAGTTCAGCCTGCTTCTTAGATAATTTCAAATCACGAACTAGGTCATTTAGATCTCCTTGTGACAGTAAATGTGGTTCATTGGAGGAACAGGTAGCCTGGAATGTTGGATCAGAAATGTCTTCATCTTTTTCCTCGTGATATGCTACAGCTACGTTTGATTCCTCATCACTTAAACTTACATGTTCAGGAGGATTTGGTACTGGAAGTTGAGCACTGTGGGGAACTGGTCTCATTGCAGACGGTAGATTAGGGTATTTCATAAGGCTCTTTGTTTTTGAAGTGATCCCCTTTGTATTTACCAGGCAGAAATAGCAGTCTGTTGTGTGATCTTTGGGTTCCCTCCAAATCATTGGAATAGCAAATGGCATGTGACGTGAACCGTTTAGCCATCCTGTAAGTAGTCTTACACATGTCACACAACAAATGTGAGGGGCCCAACTCTTGTCCTGATCGCCTACTTTACATCCGAAATAAAGTTCATAGCATTTTTTTACTAATGGTGTAAAGTTACGTTTCTGGGATTTTAAAGTTAGATCACCACATACATAACAAAAGGAATTAGGATGATTCAGACAGTTCCGCGGCATTACAAAACATCTATATGAATACAACACTGGTGTAAAATTAACAAGAAGCAACAGACACTAGCTGTTAACACTGTGACATTTACAAGCAGACTGACTTGGAGCTGCTCTACACACAGAAACTAGGCTCATGTCTGAACAGGTACAAACATGTTTCAACCTGCACACTGTAGGGTGGAGCGAAAAATACTTTTTTTCTAGTATGAAGTTCTAATAGTGATTAAAAGTTGCATTTAGTGGACGATATATACCTGCCAAAATATGAGTTCATTTGTTTAATATTTTCAGCTGCCACCAGGGGGCTAAAGTTAACACAATTTTGGGTAAAAAGGAAAAAAATGCTTCTATTTTAGGTTTATCAAACTATTATAAAATTTTATCTTAGAATTATCTAATAGTTTGATTAAGATTCTTAAATGATAAATATTCGTTTTGTAAAAATGCCTTTTCATATGCTTAATATCTTCAGCTGCCACAAGAGGGCTGAAGTTAACTTAAAAATGACAATTAAGTATGATTCTGTATTTACTTGAAAAAGGGAACAGTAATAAATTAGGATGTCTCTCCTCCTTTATACTGGCTTGAGACAGTTAAGAAACGTTATTTCGTGCCTTAGCGGAGTTACCACCCTTTCCCCAACCAACCTCCCTCTAGAAAGGGTTCTTGCTGAAGACTATTTAGTAATTTGCTTTTGTGTCAAATTTTGGCTGTTTTTTCCTTGATTCTAATGTAGCACGAATCCAACCGTCTCTGTTTGTAGGTCCGCAGACTGATCCAGCAGCGTCTGTAACGAGCTTGACGCATCTCTCTACGGCTTGTGTATGACATGGAAACTGAAATAATTCTGAATGAGAGAGTAGTACCATGTTTGATGCATGATTCAATATCATCAAGAGAAACTCCTTTGGTTATCGGTGGTTCTGCTATCTGAAAATCTTGCCACATAATGAGATCTGTATAGTCTTTGGCATAAAAATTTATTTCTGGCACCTTAAAATACCTGATAACATCTGTTTTTGAATGCATGCCCTTGCTTTTATGATACGCCTAAATCCCAACTGACGCACATGCTCCCTTTCATCAGCTATCATTGCAATGAGAATGTTTTCTTGATTTGCGTAATATGCATTTCGCTGAATGACTGAGTCATGTACTCTCCTAAGCTCTTCACGGAGATACCGGCTTCTTGCAATCATATGCCACATATGTTTAGCACCATATTGGCATAATGGTTTACGCTTTATCTGAAACCACATTGGTGCGTATACCCTAACAATGAAAGTAGCTAATTCTTGTAAATTGCCTGAAGGATTCTCTGTGCTTGCATATAACCGCAGAGTCCTGTTTGCTGTGGTGAGCCACCTTGAATGTGATATATTGCCTGGACTCTTATGACTAAGACTCTTTGAGAATGTTCCACTTGATATAGCCTTGTGAATTTCAAGAAGGTATTTCTGGTCAGTACTTATGTCATCTACATCAACTTCACACATGTCCTCTTGAATTTCAATGGGTTTGAAGTTAACTATGGGAAGCTTTTCACAGTCTGAAAGTGCTCGGCCAATTTCTCCTGAAAATGCTCTTGGTCCAGTAGTGGTACCATCCAAGTGATGAAACAGATGGCGCAATGGAAGTTCATTAAGGTGTAAAAGGCATATCAGCCACTGCAATGGCTTATTAAAGGCTTCTTCCAGTAATCTTATTGTGCCTCCAATACTACCAGTGTTAACCACTGTCGAATCACAGCCAACTGCAACGATGTTCCCTATATCAACATTCCTTTCTTTCAAGCAATTCACTAGCGCTGTGCAAATGTATTTAGCTTTGCCACTGGAAGGTGTCACATGTGCAAAGTACAGAGAGTGTGGTTCAGATATTATGCTGATATGCTCTTCGCGTTTGTTCTTTGGTGGTTAGAGCCATCACTCTCCTGGACTTGAATCATTGTTTTATCCTTTCTGCCATCAAAGTATAATCCCCGCATGGTTTTTGGCTCTCCTATCTGTTGTAGTTCCTTTCTCTGTTTTTGTCTTTCACGTCTTAGCTTACTTCTGTCTATAATATTCCCTTTGTCTTCGGGAGTAACAATTTTAAGATCTGCCAATACTGCAGAAGCAATAGCAGCCCCAGCTCTGTCCGACATTTTAAATCTATCACAAGTAATTGCTAATGAAGGCAGTGGCTCACGCATCTGTTGTTCTGATATTACATATTGAGTCGAGGTTGTATCTTCCTCATTATCTTCAGATATCTCTTCTAGTTGTTGAAGTTCACTTGTCTCTGTTTCGATTTGTAAGTTGGACGTATTGGTTATAGCAGCACTAGTTGTTTGTGAGGATTCCAGACGTGCTTTTTCCATTTCCTTTCGATGTTCTCTTGCTTGTAATCGTCTTGTGTGTGCTATGTCAATGCTTCCTATCACCATTATTCTGCGTGTTCGTTGGTCATTTAAAAAATCCTGTTCTTTTGGAGGGACTTTCTTACTCTTTTCACATGAGCATCTCCTAAACTCCTTACATTTGCAGGTGCAGATGTCAAACAAAGTGCATTTTGAAGAGTTTTCAAATTCTTCAAGCTGATTTTTGTACTTAGGCTGATCCTTGCGTGACTTGTATGGCTTTAATAAGGACCTGTATTTATCATGGTACACTCGCATCATCTGTAAAACGCGTGTATGTGAAACTATTGGCAAAGAGGCCTTCTTCCAAATATTTTCTACCTTTTTGGAAACTGCCTCTGCTATTTCAGAAAATGAAGGCTCCTTGTTATTCATCTGCTCCTTCACTAAATGTTTTGTGAACAGGTAATCTTTCATAATGCAGTTATAAGTTGGTAGTTGCATATCACTCATCTCACAAGGTACTTCAAATATGGCACACTTCATATGTTCTCTAGTGAAATGTTTATATTTAGTATTTGATGCCATAATATTTTTAAGAAAAATTCACAATCACAAAATATCCTGTAACATCAAAACATTATATAATTAATATATATAATATATTTTATAAGTATAGTATATATAATATATATATAAATATATAATATATTATAAAATAAACTAAAATTATATAATACATTATAACAAGCATTTTATAATAAAATCAATATTATCTCTATATAAATCACTTTAAAATAAAGTTTTATAATATTCCGATCATATTAAAAAACTCTCCGATCAACTGAGCGACTAGGCCTACTACCTAAGAAGACAAGTGTTAACACACTGTTCTAATGACTCACAGAAAGAAATTCCTTCACACCAAAACCCTCCCCACAACCCTCCCCAAACCCTCCCCCACAACATTCAGTGTAGTCTCAACATGACTCAGTTACTCTAAATTGTGTTAACTTCAGCTCTCTTGTGGCAGCTGAAGATATTAAGCATATGAAAAGGCATTTTTACAAAACGAATTCCTATCATTTAAGAATCTAATCAACTATTAGATAATTCTAAGATAAAATTTTATAATAGTTTGACAAACCTAAAATAGAAGCATTTTTTTCCTTTTTACACAAAATTGTGTTAACTTTAGCCCCTGGTGGCAGCTGAAAATTTTAAACAAATGAACTCATATTTTGGCAGGCATATTTCGTCCACTAAATGCAACTTTTAATCACTATTAGAACTTCATACTAAAAAAAGTATTTTTCGCTCCACCCTACTGCACAGTCTGCTGCTCCGACCAAATTTATCCTGCCAGCATTATCAGAACTTTCTCCCCAAAGGAATAAATTGTACTAATTTTACAGAAAAATTAATACAACATATATATATATTAATATATTTTATTATAGTTATATTAATTAATATAATATATTATTATATTTATTATTTTTATAATGTTTTATATTATAATATTGTTATATACTTAATTATATATAATATGTTATTATTTTTTTATCCGGTGATCATGCTAAATGAGGAAAAAATGAACATAGCGTCACAAGTAAACTAAGCCTGATAGAAAAAATCTGATTTCATATTTAGATTCAGCATGAAAAAGTACACTTAGAACACCCATCAAAACCCTTGTGACAAAATTGTTGTTGACCAGTGTAATATATAAAATATAGTAGAATTTTTTAGAGATGAAAAACATAAGTTAGGGTTTGAAAGATATGATCTAACTTCCAAGTAAGCCTCAGGTAAATCCCAGAAATTATTAAATAATTTAACACTGTCAAATAGGTCAAATAAGTTAGTTAAATAATATAAAACAGTTAGGAATTTGTAAAACTCTTAAAATAATGTATTAGAAGTTGTTTGTAAATATCAGGATCGAGTGAAAAAAAGGCCCGGTGCTGGGGCCTTCGGGCCCAGTAATTGTGGGGGGGGGGGGGCCTGGAGCACAAATATGATAACAGTTGCTTAATAGTGGAATGTGAAGCTTAAGATGTGAAGCAATGTGAAGATTAAGATTTTCATGACTGCGTTTCCCCCAATTACTGAGGGCTCAATTATTTGGTCAATAAAACTATAGTCATGAAAATCTTAAGCTTCACAAATCTTGACACAATGTGAAGCTTAAAATTTTCATAGCTGCGTTCTTTTCCATAGTTTTATTGCGGTGCTGGGGCCTTCGGCCCAGTAATTAGGGGGTGCGGCTAGTCACATATATATTTGCGTTCATTACTCATCACCCCCATCCACCAAACTAAGTTTGGTCAAAATCGGTTCAGAAACGTAAAAGTTTTTTCTGCGGACAGACAGACAGACAGATTTTCGGTGAATTATAGTAGTAACTAGCAAAAATACCCGTCCTATGGGCGGGATATTCTCTAAGGTTCCACGTTCCAGGTTCCAGAAATTGCTCATTTGATCCTGTGGATCAGCACACGTTTCCGGTGCAGAGCCTCTACACCGTATCTCCTATCATGTACTTAAACCTTTACTGTCAACATAGTCTTCTTCTAATTTCCATTATTTTTACAATATAATTTTGGATACTTTCTGTTTTTTTATATTCTTTACTCCCATCATCTCCCCGACTATGTTTCTTAGTTTTTCACAATGAAACAAGTGTTCTGTCTGTCCTTATATTTTCCTTTATAGTTTTCTTTCACCTCTACCATATTTAGTCGGATTTCCATTATAATCTTCATATCCTTTTCTTTCATATTTTCAATATTATGATTTTGCTTTAAATTCATCAATGAATCTTAGTTTTTTCATTTTAGTTTTCCTCTTTATTAGTTCTTCCTGTAAATATTCATTAATTTTTTGTCGTACACTTTCCTTTAATTCACTTTTTTTTCATCATTTTCAAGTCCTCTAATGTTACTTTATATAATTTACACATTTCTGCCAGTTCCTCTGCCCAACATCCTCGGTATGGATTTTTCAACTGATCTTCGGTTATCATTTTAATTAATCTATCTTCACTTGAGTTTAATATATTGTTCATTAACATTATCTTCTTGTATCCAATTTTTTTCTTTGACTAGCCACACTCCTAATTCCTGTTATTTCCCTAAGAATTCTTCCCTGCATTTGTTCCACTTCTTCAGTATCCTTTGTCCTTGTTCTCGTCCACGTTTCCATTCCATAAAATATTGTAGGTACTATTATGGTTTCATACAATTTTATTTTCACCTTCATTAACCAATGGTCCACTGCAGCTGGATCTCCATATCTCTTTAGATCTGCTATCATGAAATTTATCTTACTTTTCTTCTTTTCTATATGTGTTTGGTGATCACCTCTGCTATTGAACTATTGTCCCAAATACTTGTATTCTTGCACTTGTTCTATACTTCCCATTTTCACTTTGTTAATTGTTCTCATTTCAGATACTTTCTTCTCATCACATTTACTGTCATTACTGCTGATTTCTCTTTTTTATTATTAAATGTGAATTTTTTTAGTATTTCCATTGATCTACAATTACTAATTGCTTTTCCTATTACTCTTAAGTTACTTGATGCCTGCATTATATCATCCATAAATATACTGTACATGATTGAATTTCTATTTCCCTTAGTCTTGTCAGGCATTTACCCATATTATTACTCTATCTTTGTCCACTGAGCACAGTTTGAGTCCCAGAGACGTGCCTTGTTTGACTACCTCTTCGATATTTCTTGGTCTTGTGTCACCTAAGGGTGTTTTTATTTGTACTGTGCCATTTTTGTTTAAGTTGTATATTAGTAGTGCTTCTTCTGGGCCTACTACTTTTGATGCTTCTTTGATGCAGTCCTTCAACTCTAGCTTGTCAAAACATTTTACAGCATCCCCAAAACAAACATATGTATTGTTACCTAGATATTTATTATATACAATTATTGGATTCAACGTTAATATCTAATATACTCTTTCAGAAATGAAGCCTTATATATATATATATGTAACAGTTTTTTTGCGCACACCTACAGGTCGCTACAATTGGTGTAGAACAATGCGGTTTTCATCATTCGATGTGTCTTTTTATTGCGCAGTGCCCATGCTGAAAAAAAATTCTATAACATAAATCCTGCCCCCCCCTTTTAGGGGTACAGTTCTTCCCATTTCTTCATTTTTAATCATAATTTTGGCACAAAATGGGGGAGGGGTGGGGTAATGGGGGAGGGGGTGGGGTTAATGGGGAAACTCAGAAAAATAGATACGATATATATATGTAAGCCCAAAAAAAATTAAAGTGAATCCTTTGCAAGGTGCCAGCCCCCTTCCCCCCTTGGGGGTAATGGGGGAAGGGTGGGGGTAAATGGGGGAGAGGGGTTGGGGAGGGGGTATTGGGGGAGAGGGGTGGGGTAATGGAGGGGTGGGGTTAATGGGGAAACTCAGAAAAAAAATTGGTGGGGTAAATGGGGGAGAGGGGTGGGGGAGGGGGGTATTGGGGGAGAGGGGATTGGGGGAGAGGGGATTGGGGGAGAGGGGTGGGGTTAATGGGGAAACTCAGAATAAAAAATGATAACCAACATCGATTCCGGTCAGGAAGATCATGCTTATCACAACTAATGGAACACTATAACAATATTATTGATGCACTCGAAACAATGAAAACTATGATTTGGCTGGCCGCAGGGCCCCCAATTACTGTCGGTTCAGTTATTTGGTCAATAAAACTACAGAAATGAACGCAGTCATGAAAATCTTAGGCTTCAAATCCGAGTTCATTGTATTAAGATTTGTGAAGCTTTAGATTTTCATGGCTGCGTTCTTTTCTGTAGTTTTATTGAATGAATAATTGGTTTGCCAGTATTAAGATTTGTGAAGCTTTAGATTTTCATGGCTGCGTTCTTTTCTGTAGTTTTATTGAATGAATAATTGGTTTGCCAGTAACTGGAAGGCCGCAGGCACCCCAATTACTGAGGCCTAAGGTGAGAGGAATAGGAATGATATCCAGATAAAGGGCTACTGATGTTCAAAATAAAATACGCCGTAGGCCCACAATTCAGCCGAAGCACCGCAGATCTAGCAAAATCGGCGCGTAGAGCCGACCTTTTGCTAGTGTGGTCTATTGTTGATTTCCCTTCCATTCCTTCACATTGGTACATACTTAATCCCTGATTCCAGTCACTTCTATTCTTATTTAGTCTAACTTTCTCAAAGATTTTACTAACTATACTTGTTATGAATTTCCCCCTCCTATTACCTATGTCCATTCTATCTCCACTCTAAGCAAGTTAGAGTTTAACATTTACAATTAGCTCACGAATCACTTAAATTTTAAATGCAGCTTCACAGATTTTCCTTGAAGCTCAAGAAGCAGTTAAATTTTAAATACAACTTGTCACATTTCTTTTTTACTTATCATGACTTCTGATGCTTAACTAAAATTTTTGATGGCTACATTCTTTTCTAAATTTATTGACCAACTTGATTTTCTTCATTCCACGAAAGTGTATGAAACTGAAGAAGCGTGATGAGACTTGGTTTATTTTAAGAAAATTTTAGAAGTTAAAAATCTTGAAATTTAAATGCTTCGTGTTTTAACCTATAAATATTTTATGGGGTAAATTGGGATAAGCTTTTTGGGGGTCACCCGATCCCGTTGGAAGAAAGGTCTTTGTAACAAGCCGGGATTTTCTTGGAGTTGTGGAATAAAAAACTCTTGTAGCATGTTGAAGTACGAATTGCTGATGACAGTTCGTTCAACAAAAAAATACGGTCCATAGATACGGGAACGTGACATGGCACACCAGACGTTTACTTTAGGGGAATCCCTTTTGTGTTCATACAATTGATGGGGATTTTCTTCACCCCATATCCTGCAATTATGACAATTAACTTTGCCTGATATGTGAAATGTAGCCTCATCACTAAAAAAAAGAGGTTTGATAAAAAGTGTTCATCTGATTCTACGTTTCAATCAATTCTTGACAAACATTTACTCTGGTCTCATAATCCTCTTCTAAAAGTTGATGAACTACCTGCATTTTATTACATTTGAACCTCAATTCTTTATAAAGGATATCATAGACAAAGCTTCTCGGGATGTTTAACTCAGTTGATGTTCTCTGGCAAATGCTTCCCTGATTGCATTCGCCCTTGCCTGAGACTCCCTTGCCCTTCTGGTAGATTTCCTCTTCAGTACGGATCCACTAACCTCAAATTGGTCTACCTATCTTCGTATGCTGTCTTTCAGGCGCTGGTTTGTTCATCTCACGTCTGAAACACCTTTGGGCTTTAATGATTGAACCACTTTCATGTAAAAATCTCACAATATTTGCCTTCTTTTGAGGAGTTGTAATTTTATTAAAAACTGGGGTTTCTTCTGAAACAAAAAGAAAAAAATTAATATATACAACAAAACAAAACTTATAAGTCTACTGCATGTATTTATCTTCAATTTATGTTGCTATCTAAATAACCAAAAAGTTATTCACCTTTATGTTTGGTATATTCATTTTCGGACACCCTGTATATAGGCCAATATTTTGGATATAACTGACCTAATTTTTGTTCTTACTGTAGAGTGTAGACCTTCATTGCAGTGAATTTAAGATGCATTAAATGAATTAATTTTATCAGGATTGGCAGTGTGTGTGTAATATATATATATATATATATATATATATATATATATATATATATATATATTAGGGTGTTTCATAAATTAAAAGTTTGGAAAAATTTTAATCCACATGGATCCCCTTGTTCCATTTGCTGAGGAGACTGATAAACCGAAGTATTAATTCAATAGTTTAAAGTTTACGGGTCCCCAGTTTGATGCTCTGGCAGATCATAAACGGAAAAAATTAAACAAAAATCTGTCAATGAATTTTATTCAACAAACGAGTACCATTTCACTACACATTTTCACAAAGATACAAAAAACATAACCACTTCTTGCGAATCATTTGTCTATGAAATCCTTCTTGGTTTTATTGGGTATTTCGCCCTATGCTGCATCACAGTTTTGAGCAAATACTGCTTCTGCTCTTCGTTCTTCGTCAGAGAACAGTTGAACTCTTTGGTGAGCGCGATGGCTCTTTCGGCCCGATCGTTGACGACAGAGATTTTGTTAACAGTTGCCGCTGCTTGCTTGAAGCCCTCTACTTCAGTCCACTCGGCAACTGGCTTTTTCAAGAATTCTGTGTCCAAGTCGAATGCATGGAAGAAAGCCATCGTCTTTCTTGTCACGAACTCCGCCAGGTGTTTCGAGGCAAGATTCCTGACGTTCTTCCCTTGGGGTCGCTTGAGTTCCTTTTTCGATGCGGGCTTACCCAAACTGACGACCATCTGAGCCTTTTCTTCATCTGCCACATCTGCGTCGAAGAACGCCATGGCAGGACTGACTTCTCCCTCAGTTCCCTCATAGAGTCATTGACTTGAGCAAAATCGTACGGCCGCACGTCCAACCGGTCGATGAACTTCCATTGTGCCTGAAACCTCTTGAAAACGGGTATATCGGGGCCACTTGAAGGGCCGTATGCACGCTTGAAGACGGAGCTGAGGATGACTTCATAGATGTGATGCCGACAGGGGAAGTACATGAGTTCTCTGCCAAGACCTTTCTCAATCAGGACGCAGGCCCCGATATGAATCCCGGTGTTCGACGCTGTCGTGTCGAAAGACAGTCCCCGCACGCGTTCTTCCATCCTGTGTTCCTTGACCAAATCCAAGCAAACTCGCGCTATCTTCTCGCCGGTTCCGGACGTCACCTTAGGAACGCCGAGCAACTTCTCCTTCCCGTCGCCAGAGACGAGGACGGCGATCCGGTCAACGCTCTCCTTCCATTGCTCATTGTCAGGTAGGAGCTTACCGTCCCAATGCAAGACAAGAGGCTGACCAGGACAAACTTCGTCGGATTGATAACTTTCAGCAGCCACCTTCCTGAGAGCCTTGCGTGTGCGGTACATGGTACTGGCAGAAATGGACAGTTCATCCAAGTTAAAACCTAGTGATTTAGCCGCTGCAGCGTACGACATAGCTGAATCGCGGTACGAAATATTCAGCCGATCGTAGGTAGTCGTCACATCCTGTGAGATCAGATTCCTGCGTCGCTTCTTGGTATTTCCCTTGGAGGAGGATGGAAAAACTTCCACGGTTGGGTCAACGACATCTGAGTCAGTCTCTGACGAAGTTGAAATCACTAAAGCCCCCGTATCTTCTGCAGCTCCTTGTTCCTTCCTGGCCTTCTCCTGTTGTTCCTTAATCTTGTCCAGCCTCTTCCTTTTCCTAATCTCCTTATAGTGAAGCTTCATGTCAACAGGGCCCATGCTGCAGGAATTTGGATCTTCACCCTGCATGTCGAGAAAGTGGATGTCCTCCTGATTCTTCATCATTTCCTTAGCCTGTGAATGAGCAATGTCCATGATCTCCTTCGCTATTGCCTCCTTGAACATCGCCTCCTTCACTCGGAAGGACTCTGCTTTATGTGACTTGTGCTTCACAAGCCGGTCGTATTCCTTGAGAAGGGATTCCATCTTCCTCAAGGCCGAATCTCGACGCATCATAGGGATTCTCGCTCTCTCCCAAAATATGAGACAGGCATCCAGGCACAGGTTCAGGCATTTAGTACGTCCAAATTTTTGCTCCTTTGGTGGTAAAAGTACTTTTTGAGTACTTGCAACTGAGTTGGAAGGCC
This sequence comes from Bathynomus jamesi, assembly GCA_023014485.1. NCBI lineage: Eukaryota > Metazoa > Arthropoda > Malacostraca > Isopoda > Cirolanidae > Bathynomus > Bathynomus jamesi. The sequence goes on along the minus strand of JAJOZX010000168.1, from coordinate 708,207 downwards.
ACTTGATGTGATGTTCGCATCCGTCTGGCCAATAAGAAACACTTCTGTTTTCGCTCTGGTAGACACCTGGAAAAGAAAACAAACTAAATAATTCCACAGAAATAATTTCACATCGTAATTAATTTCATTAATTAAATAAAGAAAAGCAGTAACTGGGACTCGAACCAGTGTCATAGCCGTTTGGCGGCATCGCTCAAGTCGGCGTACACAGCACGCTATCCACTACACCATCTAGGGAGTGGATAGCGTGCTGTGTACGCCGACTTGAGCGATGCCCCAAACGGCTATGACACTGGTTCGAGTCCCAGTTACTGCTTTTCTTTATTTGTAAAACTGATACGTGTACACTACGTTCTCTTTGACAATTCATTAATTAAATAAATTTCAATACCGCAGTAAAATTACATTAATTAGTATCATAAATAATTACCAGCTTAGTTGTCCAATATGCAACAGACTAATTAATTTCATGTAATATTAATAATAAATATCACTACCACAGTAAAATGACAGAAATTAAATAATAATAAATTTCAATACCACAGTAAAATGAGATAATTAGTAGCATATAGTTGTCCAATAGGCTATATATACAACACGAACCGCTCAAGTGACGAAGAAAACCGTCTTCACTGCAGGCAGGCGAGAAATGAACTGACAAAAGTCGTCAAAGTTGGGGACCTCTAAATGCAGCGCGATCTGGTTCAAACTTGCACAAACGTGTTTTCTTGTTCTTTAGAATATGGAGAAACGTGTGGATTAAAACTCCAAGCTCATTTTTATTTTACCCTATAGGTATGAAACACCCTAATATATATATATATATATATATATATATATATATATATAGCAAAAAAGTCATTATATTTGGCTGCAGCCGACGTTTCGGGCAACTCTACCCATTTTCAAGGCCTAATAAATAAAAAGCTAAAATTAATGCATGACAAAAATATACGAATGTCAAAAACAAACTAATTTATAGTACAGAATAAAACCACTTCGAGACTAAAAATTAAAAAGCATAAAACAAGCATAAGCCAAAAACAAAAAGTAAAAATTATATACATGACAAATATACGCATGATAAAAATAAAACTTAAAAACTAAAAACATTCAAACATAAATTAGTTAAAAACTTTACTAATAAAAAGTTAAATGAAAAAACGCAAAAGTGCACCAAACATACCATGCTCACTTGACAGCCACAAACAACTGAGGCGAAAAGGAGACAGGGTCAATGGGAAAAACAGAAAAAATAAAAAATAAATAAATTTTAGTTTGTAGGTATTCTAATTAATATAAAGGGGGTAACAGCTAGAATCAATATTTAAACTGGAATTCAGAAATTTAATGCACAAAGATTCGTAAATACGGAGAGAGGACGGGCATTTTAATGATTTAAGAATTTTAAAGTTATTAACGGAAATATCAACCTTACACTTAACAGAATGATTTCTAATGGCAGACTGTTCCTTTTTCGATAAAACTTTCCCTGTCCTATGGCCAATACCCATATGGGTATATATATATATATATATATATATATATATATACACACAGGGTGTTTCATACGTCTAGAGGCATTGGAAATATGTATAAAGAGTAATACAGTACAACCGTATGACAGTTTTATTTTCAACATACTATTACAGAAAGTGTTCAAATTGTTCACCCTGAACTTCAAGGCACTTCATTACTCGTAACTGGCAAGTTCTCTGAACACTTCTGATTGTTTCAGCAGAAATTCGCTGCAATTCCAGTCTTATCTTAGCTTTCAAATCCTCAATTCTAGTGCTGAAAGCCAGAAGGGCCAATGTCAAAATTTTACATTTTGAGAAAAACGCGAATGAAGGTTTCTTTCTGTAATCAAAATTCAACATTTATTAGCAAACATTATTCCTTTATTTCAGTAAATTGCACACATATGCACTCTCATTTGATGCCTTTTCCAAATCATGCTGCCTCTTTTGGCTTTAAGAAAACTCATTTTTCATTATTCATCTTCATCTGCATCATCTTCGTTCAGGACATTGGCTCATTGCGGTGCACCTAATGATTTGATAACATTGGCCCTTGTAGCACTGAAAGAGCAGCTGATTTCGAGTTCAGCCCTACCCTTATCTCAAAAAATGGATTTTTTGACATTGACCCTCCTGGCATTCAGCCCTAGAATTGTTCTTAGTCTGTCTACGTAGACAACAGATTTCAAATGTCCCCACAGAAAAAGTCAAGGGGTGTAAGGTCCGGAGATCTGGGAAGCCACTCCACAGACCCACGTCTACCGACCCATTTATTGGGGGGACAGATTAAATTATCTAAGTAATTGCGAACAGCTAGTGCATAATGAAAGGGGCCTCATCCTGTTGGAACCACAAATACCGTTTTTTGTGGTGTCATTTCTTCGATTATTTTATTAGAAATAAAAACTTCTGAAGCATTTGTAAGTTTCACCTGTTACACTTTCAGTGAAGAAGTAGAGTTCGATGAGCTTGTCATCCAATACTGCTGCCCATACCATAACTAGTGGATTATTTTGACAATGACCTTCTTCATACCAATGTGTATTTTCATCGCTCCAGTACCTCGAGTTATGACGGTTAACATGGCCGTTTCAGTGAAACTGGGCATCATCACTAAACCTTATCCATTTTATGAGGTTTATTCTGTTAGACAACCATTCACAGAACTCAACTCTACGATCCTTATTCCCATGAAGTTCTTGGATAAGCTGCACTTTATAAGGATAAAAGTTATTTCTTTTTAAGATACTCTTTATGGATAAAGCACTTACACCAGTTTCGTAGCTGAACCTCCGCGGAGTTTTTAGGCTTTTGACCAAATGTTCAGTCACAGTTTGCGATGTGTCAGCATCAGTTGCGCTTTCGTGGCATCCACTTTTGGGACGGTCACAAATACTGCCAGTTTCTTTAAAATGTTGCACTAATTTCCCCAACTGATATTAATGATATTATCATTAACCATTTATAACCGTCCTACTTATTCAAAATTCAGAGTAAGCGCGATATAAACTGTAATTCAATTTATGATACCTGATGAATCTTTAAATGTTTAGTTTAGTTTCTTCATTGATCAGAATACCGCCATACCCGTGATTTAATTAAATTTTAACAAACTGTAATCGAGCCTGCCAGATGTAACTTGTCAATTTTTTGTTATTTATTATTATTATATTATTATTATTATTATTATTATTATTATTAATTGTAGAAAGGTTATATCAGCTTCTACTTTAATGTACTTTTTGAGGCCTTCTCTAAAGTTCGAAAAATATTTCCCCAACGTTTCGTCTGTACACTTCAGACATTTTCAAGGAAATGGTAAATTTTTTAAAATTTAAAGTAAAAATAATATATTGAAATACAGTTAAAAAGAGAAATAAACTCATGTGAAGCTAATCACATTTACGTAAGAATAGAGAATTTAAAATTACAAACATTTTCTTCTGTGATTTTGGATAATGAGTTAATTAATATTTTAATAGATGTTTAGAAAGTTTAGCATTTTATTATATTTAATATTAATTTCTGGTCTAAAGTTCTTAATTAAAAGTGATTCACCTATTCGTAGATACAGAATCGCTCAGTTCGTTGTATAACTTTGAAATTATTTAATATTTCACTGGCTGGTAATGTTCCTTGTTCAGGTTTTGTGTTCATATAATTATCTTCCCTAGTTTGTGATTGAGTTGTAGCATTCTTAAACGAAAGGTATTCGTCGTATAACCAATGTAGGAGGAACAGTTAAATTGCTAAACAATGTTACTCACTTCATTATCAGAAAGCTTTCTACAGTAGAGAAATGGTAAGACATTTTTCTTGGTACTATTACAAGATAAACACGAGGGTGAAGATGAATTTTAAAATTTTTAATTCATTCCGAAAGTGTTTATTATGGTATTAATGACACAGGTTCCAAACATCTAGACTTCAATAATAAATTAATGATATTAACTTTGAACATTAGAAGGATACCTACTAATTTTGAAGAACTACAAAATTCATTAGAATTAATCGGAATAAAATTCTCCATCATAGTCCTCACGGAAACCTACATAAAAGAAATAAGCATGGCTATAAATGTATTCAGACATATCATGAAGACAGAAAAGGAGGAGTAGTTACAATCTACGTACATAAATCCATTCCATGTACGCAAGTCACTGCTCTTACACTGACGCTTTTGAAACATGTGCCGTCAATAACCCTGTAGAATACAAATTTAAATGTAACTGGTATCTACCGGTCGCCAAACGGATGCTTTATCCATTTCCTTGAGAATATAGACATTATTTTAAATCGTAAATTAAAACAGAAGACGAACTGTGCGTAGTTATTTTTTTTAATGCCTCTCTGAAAAATCTGGTATTTTCAAGATTCCGATTTTGAGAAGATTGGACATGAAAATTCAATTGTGTGTAAAACTATTTTCAGCAATGCGAATTCGCTAAATATTGTCATGAAATAAGTTCATTACATGGGGAAATTTTTGAGCAAGTTTCATAAAAATCGTCCAAATAGGTATTGTTTATAAGTATTTGAATTAGTTGGGTTGTAAGTTTGAATCTGTTTATACTTTTCTTCAATAAATTATAAAGTTTCAATCATAAAAGATTTCTGTAAAACCGATTGTACTCAAACCTGGTAAACTGTAGGTATGTTATATTCCCAAGGTATATTGTACGTTTCTAGTGACTCTGATAAATAGTTGTTTTCAATAGGTATTTGAAATTCATGATCACCATATGGGAACTCATAAACATACAGAGAGAATTTTTTGATTTTCGGATTTTCTCCCGGAAATCACACAGATCAATGTCAATTGGATCATTTTTGGAAACGTTTAACATGGAACTGACAGAAGCGCACAGAAATTTGGATAAATTTCGAACTCTGAAAATGAAAGTGCAATAAAACGCCTCAGAAACTACATCGGACTGTATATATAGTGTATATAGTAAAAATTTCACACTAACGTTTTGTAAAAGTGCATATTTGGAATCTATGGGAATATTTACATTAGAAAATACACAAATGAAAATCTACGATTTCCATGTTTTTAAAATACAAGGAAATAAAAAACATGTCTACAGTATGTTTTCTTTTAGGAGTACAATATTTTCAGTGTTAAATTTCACATGGTGATCTTTTGCACATCTGTATGTTTTATCTGTGTCTGTTTGCAAAGAGGTCACATCTTCTGGGGTTTTCATTTGTCTGCTAACTTTTTGTCACTCTCAAAGGAGGTTACTGTCCATTACTATACTGTTACTGGTTGGTTTTTTACGTCAGCTACCGTGATTAGGAAAAATAGTGAAGTGAAGCAAGCACTGATCTTTGTGATAGTGAGCTACGGAACTCGGATTCTGATGATGATATTCTTTGGACTGTCAGCACTTGCTTTCTTTTCTAGGAAGTTATATAATAAGCTTCCAACTTTTCCAGCTGTGCCGACATATTTCAGTTTATGCGCTTGTATTCCATGGTCACACTTATTAAAAGCCTTAGCGAAATCTGTATATATGGTAAATCATACGTGGCATTCCTTTCGAGTCCATCATTGATATTGTTATAATGTGATAGGTAAGATCTTCCTGATCGGAAACCACGTTGGCTCTTATTAAATCTTTCCTGTGCCTTCAAAAATTTACGGATTTTCTCCTTAACGACTCTTTCGACACAAGTCTGTGGTTCTTCGCTTACGACATGTTTCTTCCTTTACGTATATACGAACAATGTTACGTCTCTTTAATATGTTCGATACTTCTTTGTTTAAAGATCTTCATAATACTTGTATTTTTCTGTTAGTGAAGCGTTCCACTCGTCTGGACTTGCCACTGAATGTGCTCCATTTGTCCTATAGCCCCAGCAATCTCGTCCGGCGCAGTAGTATTGCCGCAAAAATGGTAGAGAACAACTGCATTGCAACATTGTATCTTGTAACTTGCACCATAAGATTTTGCGGTATTGCATCTTGCAACATTGCATGCAACATGTTGAGTGTTTTTGAGCCCCCCTCCACCCCTTCAGGTCCCCTTCACGCACCTAAAAAAAATTTATATATAGAATGTGAACTCCAAGGGTGACCTAACCAGTTGCTTAGGCTCTCCCCCGCCCACCAAAAAAAAAAAATATATATATATGCATGTATGTTGGTAGCCTAAACACAAGGAGGAGTAGAGATATCCTTTCACTGTTACGTCTCGAAGCATTTTGAATTCTTCAGCATCACAGGCAGCTGGCTGAGATTTCAGCCATGGATCAGCCAGTCGTACGGCGTAATTGGTTGTAAGGCAGTCTCTTTAGATGGTAAACAACTAGCCGCCACGGTTTAGTTGGGTTGTATATACATATATAAGCTAACTGGACCGCCACCACCATTCATATCAAACTCTTAAAGTAAAATGGGAGCCTTCTTGGTTGGTTTCAGATCCCTGCCAGTCGAAACAGCCAGAAAATACAGCCACTCGGCTTAGACACACACACACACACACACACACACACACACACACACACACACTGTATAATTTCTCTCTCTCTCTCTCTATTTATCTATATATATATATATATATATATATGAAAATTATTTCACGAAAGTAACACGTGAAAAATATGATGAATAAAACCACGAGGGAAAGGAAACACAGAATGGTGCTCAAGCGCTTTCGTCTAATGACATCCTCAGGAACACTGAAGTACATAAAGAGTTACAGCCTATATATAGATTACAAGAAAATATATATATAAAAAAAAATTAAAGGATTGTGGGAGGAGCATACAAATTTGTAAGGAAAAACTACCGATTTTAGCACTTTGCCCGAACCCAACACAAGATCAAATGAATTGTTTCCAACCAATGTTATAGTTAATTAAAAAAAAAAATTCCATAGATCTTACTGAAAAATTGAATAATGCACGTACTGAAACCAACGATAGGATCAGTTTTGACGTTTGTTCATTGTTTACAGAGGTGCCGATTGACGATATGCTTGACTTTCTCTCCCGAGAATTACATAAGTATGACCTGCCACTACCTGCACACATTGTTTTGGAACTCATTAAGCTTTGCATCAAAGAGAGTAAATTCACTTTCAATAACGAGTATTATCAACAAGTTTTTGGGATGGCCATGGGCAACCCCTTGTCGCCCCTCATCTCCAATATTTATATGGAGTTTTTCGAAATTACTTACATTCCGAGAATCCTGGGGGTTGGCATCCCATGGTTGCGGTACGTTGACGATATTTTGTGTATCTGGCACATGAAGCGTACTTCCTCCTTCAGTTAAATGATCAAGTCTCTTCCATTAAGTTTACTTTAGAAGTGGAACAAGACAACTCAATCCCGTTTTTGGATGTGCGTGTACATAGGGAAACCCCAGGTTTTAAGCTTAGTATCTATCTGAAAAAACAAACAATTTGTCCTACGTACACTTTTACTCGGGACATGACACCCCCACAAAGAAGGCCATTTTTTCTTCAATGTTTCTCCGCGCCCTTCGGATCGCCAGTCCGGAATACATCGATGCCGAATTGGAAAAATTCAACGGTATTGGAAGTGATCTGTGTTACCCACCTGCGTTTATGGAATCTTGTCTCAACAAGGCAAAACGAACCTTCTATCGTGTGAATAATAACACTCGTACTTTGTCAAAGAATATTTTAGTACTTCCATTTTTCCTGGGCTTTTTAGGCATTGCTAATGTACTTAAACTTTGGGATATTAATGTAGTATTTTCATATCACAATATTGTGAAAAATATCATTGTAAAAAATAGCCCTACCAATAATTCAGGCATTATCTATAAAGTTGGTTGTAAACAATGTGATTCCTTTTACATATGTCAGACGGGAAAGGATTTTCACACACGTGTAAAACAGTATCAATATTCCGTTAGAACGGGACATTCGTCCAGTGCCCTGTTTGTCCATTTGTCAGAGTTATCCCACTGTATTGATTGGAATAATGCTTCAGTTTTGTTTCACTCTAGCAACATTGTTAATAGAAATATTCTTGAGTCTGCCATTATCCAACTTACAAATAACTTCAACATAAACAAAGTTCTTTTTCAACTCGATCCCTTTGTTTTGAATTCGTTCAGAATGGATTTAGACAAGTAGGGTAGAGTGCTAAACCTTTGTAAACTTGTATGCTTCTCTAATAACTTTTATTTTTCAATTTATTTATATATATATATTGGACTTAGACAAGAAGGGCAGTGCTAAAACCTGGACAGATTTCTAGTATAAATATGTATGCTCCTCTTACAAGTTTTATTTTTATTTTTCAATTTATTTTTTTTTAATTAACTATAACATTGGTTGGAAACACTTCATTTGATCTTGTGTGGGTTCGGTAAAGTGCTAAAATCGGTAGTTTTTCCTTACAAATTTGTATGTTCCTCCGACAATCCTTTAATTTTTTTTCCGTTTATTATATATATATATATATATAATATATTATATATAATATATATAATATATTTTATAACCTATATATAGGCTGTAACTCTTTATGTACTTCAGTGTTTCTGAGGATGTCATTAGACGAAAGCGATTGAGCACCATTCTGTGTTTCCTTTCCTTCGTGGTTTTATTCAATATACAGGGTGTTTGAAAACTTTCTGTACAAATTGTAATGGGGGATAGGCAACACCAAGACAAACCCTTTTCGTCTATAAGTGTATGTCCGCTGACGTCACCATTCGGCGCGAGAAGGCGCCGCTGCAATTGGCTAAAAGGTGAAGTGGGCTAGACTCGCGCTTGCCGCGGGCATTCTTAAATCGGACGTAGTACGCGTAACATGGAGCGCTTCACGACTGCTGAGATGGCTGACATGCATATGGTGTATGGGGCTGCCAATGGAAACGGAAGAGCTGCTGTGAGGTTGTACCGACAGCGCTTCCCAAACAGACGTGTACCAAACCACCAAACGTTTGCGCATTTGCATCGGCGACTGCGAGAAACTGGAACATTCCATGCAAACATGCATGACACTGGTCGGGAGAGAAACGTGCGCGCTCCTGACATGGAAGAAGAAATCCTACGGCGATTTGAGGACAATCCAAGCGCAAGCACGCGAGGTGTTGCACATATCCTCGGTGTGAACCACGACCTGGTCTGGAGAGTGTTGCACGAGCAGCAGTTACATCCGTTTCATCGTCAGAAAGTCCAGGCATTACAAACCCGTGTAGCATGTGGATTTGCGTGCGCCCACACGTGAGAATTGTGCATGTTAAACACACCCTCACGTGTGAAACAGGCCTCATCTGAGAACAGCACATAAGCCGGAAAATTAGGCTGCACCGCTGTCTGCTGCAGAAACCAGCTTGCGAATTCCACACGAAGAGGGTAATCCCGAGGTTGTAATGCCTGGACTCTCTGACGATGAAACGGATGTAACTGCTGCTCGTGCAACACTCTCCAGACCAAGTCGTGGTTCACACCAAGGATACGTGCAACACCTCTCGTGCTTGCGCTTGGATTGTCCTCAAATCGCCGTAGGATGTCTTCTTCCATGTCAGGAGTGCGCACGTTTCTCTCCCGACCAGTGTCATGCATGTTTGCATGGAATGTTCCAGTTTCTCGCAGTCGCCGATGCAAATGCGCAAACATTTGGTGGTTTGGCACACGTCTGTTTGGGAAGCGCTGTCGGTACAACCTCACAGCAGCTCTTCCGTTTCCATTGGCAGCCCCATACACCATATGCATGTCAGCCATCTCAGCAGTCGTGAAGCGCTCCATGTTACGCGTACTACGTCCGATTTAAGAATGCCCGCGGCAAGCGCGAGTCTAGCCCACTTCACCTTTTAGCCAATTGCAGCGGCGCCCTCTCGCGCCGAATGGTGACGTCAGCGGACATACACTTATAGACGAAAAGGGTTTGTCTTGGTGTTGCCTATCCCCCATTACAATTTGTACAGAAAGTTTTCAAACACCCTGTGTATATATATATATATTATCACGGTTAAGATAATAAACCATTATTTCAGTTTATTAATTTAATTGTGATTCGCCACACACACACACACACACACACACCACACACTTTCTGTATATATATATATATATATATATATATATAAATATTATTCCCCGCAAGGGGTTTCTAAGCTCGTGCTCTTGAGTGCTCTTTGTGCTCGTTTGTACGTGCTTGTTCCTGGAGGTTTCACGTGCGCCCTCCCGGCCCTAGCACCCAAGGATGATGGGGCTCGACCCTGCAGTCCTTGTCATCCTTGGTCTTTTTCCACTTCGACTGTCCCCTCCACCCCTTCTTTTTCCTGTCTTTCCTCTCACTTTTTCTTTGTTTTTCCGCCGAGATATGCCCTTTTAAATAGAGGCGAATCGGTTCTTCCCGAACTTAAAAAAAAAAATATATATATTATCATTATTAAGATAGTACTATCGTTTTTCTTAAAGGAAAAACTATACTTTATTAAGATTGCCTTTTTAGTAAAATTATTTTATACTAAATTTCTTCCTCCAAGATGAAAAAATAGTATAAAATATAAAATAATGCTGTAAAACTAAGCTGAGTTTAGCAAATAAAATACATTATCATGAGAAATTAACCATTACAAAAAGAAGTGAATATAATGTTATTATTAATAACTTCATCCTGCTACATTAACCCTCCTTGGCCCCCTCCTTCATGCATTAAAAAAAGGTCTGGGACTGTTAATCTCCTTCGT
>JAJOZX010000168.1:475000-692500 GCA_023014485.1 Bathynomus jamesi | reverse complement strand
CTTGCAAGCCAGAGTAAGTCCCTGAAATGTTGGGAGCGTTATCATACGACTGTCCTCTGCAGTTTGCAGTGTCGAGATCATGCATTTTTAATATGCTGGAAACTGAGTTGAAAAGCTGCTCTGATTTGTGGCCTACGCTGGGAAGGAATGCCATAAATCGCTCTACGGGGTGCCCATCTTCTTCTACGTATCTCAGAATAACTGCAAGTTCATCGACATGTGATATGTCTGGAGTGGAGTCCACAATAATGGAATAGTACTTCGCACATTTCACTTCCTCAGTTATTTGTTTGGTAACTTTGTCAGCCACTAGTTTGATGAATTGCTCACATGTAAACGAAGACAAGTATGAGGTATGACCTTTTCCTGGATTTTTGTATTTTGCAATATGTTCCGCCAGAAAAGGGTCAAATTCAGCAATAAGTTCCAAAGTCATTATAAAGTTTCCACTGTGAACAGAACCAAATTTCTCAATGTGGCCGCTAAAAGGTAAACCATGAGATGCCAGTGACCGGACCACTGCAACAACTCGTTGTAAAACATTCCTTCAATACTTCTCCTCATCAATTTGATAGAAAAGTTGTCTGTCAATTCTTTCGAGAGTTGAACTTCTCATTTTCATAGCTAACACACATGACTTATGTTCAGAGGAATTTTCATGGCTTGTTAATGCTTCACTGCCATGCTTCCAGTCATCAAATCCTTCCTTACCAATTTTAGTAGTTCCACCAAATAATTGACATGGACCGCAGAAAATTGAGCCTGTGTTCTCCGAATACATTAAATATGTTCTCTTTACCTCTCCGTTGACAAGCTGTGTTTCAAATAAAGTTTTACAAAAATATCTGAATCGTTCACCAAAACGTCTCTTTGACTGAGAAAAGATCATGTTTTCAAGGTCTTGATTTATGCCATGCTCTGACACATAATGACGTGTAGCATCATTAACTTCCCATGAGGCTGGGTCTTGTCCAATGAAAGTATTGCTGGAGGTAGTTGTGATGCTACCTACATAACAAGACTTAGTATAGGGTAGGCAGGATTCTTGAATTTCTCTACCAGATAATCTAAAATTACTAGGACCTTCATTAACATTTTGATCTTCTTGGAAACTCCTAATCTCGGTACATTCTAATTCTTTTAAAAGAACATTCGGATTTGTTTCAACATTTTTGCTCTTTATATCAGATTTCTTGAAGAAAGTATCAATTTCCGCAGTTTTGTCAATGACTTTTCGTTGTTTTTCAGCTTTCTCCAGAGCTCTCTTCTTATACTCCGAGCCGCTTAGTCTTTTTCTCCCATCACTCATCTGAAAAAACAAATACATCTGAAATTAATTAAAAGTGTAAATAATATATTTTAAAATAGAAATATATTATTAAAATTAATAAAATATATTATAATTATATATTTAAAAAAAATAGCTCAGCCAGGATGAGTAGGTCTCTAACAGCTAACTACATATAGGCAGTTAACATCAAAAATTCAAAATTGTCTTAAAAACTGCCTTCTTCTTACTTTGTATAAATACCATTACTGTACTAAACTGAGATAAACACAATCTTGTATTTAAATTTTAGATGTTGTCCAGTTTAAAAGTTCAAAGTTGGAAAATAGAAAAAATATAAATTCAATTTTATAGAGAAAACCTTAAATAAAATAATTAGCCAATTTTTGGCTTGATACTCTGTAAAATTGTAAACAATAAATATGTGTTGGGTTACGTCGTCGTCGTCGGCCTAGGCAAGCTACGGCTTGGGACCGTAGCGCATCTATCCGGTATAGGTTAACCTGGATGATGTAGCCATAAGCACTGCCGCTAGTTAAGTGCCAACCAGTGATTATCTCACTAGCCGTATTGAGTCCGTTAGGCGAAACTACGACAGTACCAAAGGTGGAAAATATAACCCTTGGTTTTCTATTATTTATTTGTAAAATGGACATGGTATTAGATTAAAATAAATATTTGAATATAAATAATTAACTGACAATTGTGATATATAATTAATTATGTTTACATACAATAAAATAATATAGTATACATAAAATTAGTATTAATGTGGTTCACAATTGAATTATGATGGGTAACTAATTTAAAATGAATTTATCTATTCCGAAATTCAAGACGGTAAAATTAACATTTACTTGAAACTAAAATAAGAGTATTCACTACACACTCCCCCACCAGAGAGGAAGTTCAAAGAGTTCCGAACGACACAGATTTCCGCTGAACCTTTTTGGTAGCTACATGTACCTCGCTTAAGGTTGATTCCAAAAACGCAGGCTTAAGACGATCGATAGAAACCTTGTCGACCTTGGAACCGCGCTGGATGAGAATGATTTGCGCGTACGTCGGAGAACTTCATAGGGTCCGTCATATGGACATTGGAGAGGCCGTTTTGGGACAGGTACACGAACGAAAACGTGGGTGCAAGACTGGAGGGCTGGGGAAAAAGATGTTCTGTTGGCTAGTCAATCGAGGGGGAACAGGCTGAAGGGACTGCATGTGAGAGGAAAGTGTTTGAGCGAATTCCGTAGGATCACATGACTTATCCCCTGCAGTGAAGTAGCCACCTGGTAGCCGCAGTGTTGTTCCATAGACTAGTTCAGCCGCTGTAGTCTTCAGATCACTCTTAAATGCAGAGCGAATACCAAGCAACACGAGTGGAAGCTTATCCATCCAATGGGAGTCTTCGTGACACATAAGGGATGACTTCAGCTGGCGATGGAAGCGTTCGACGAGGCCGTTAGCTTGCGGATGATACGCACAGGTATGCGCATGTACTGTACCCAACAAGCTGGTAAACTTCTTCCAAAGCGAAGACTCAAATTGGCGACCTTGGTCAGTGATGACTTTTGTCGGCAATCCAAATCTTGATACCCATCCATGAAGAAAGGCTCTTGCAACAGTGTCCGCTTGGATATCAGGAAGTGGGATGGCTTCAGGCCATCTGGAAAAGCGGTCGAGACAGGTGAGCAGATAACGTTGGCCTTGAATCACTGGAAGAGGGCCAACAATGTCTACATGAATTACCTCAAATCGCTGGGATGGGGGCGGAAATGCGTCAAAGGGGGACCTGGTGTGCCTTTGGACTTTGGCACGCTGGCAGGCAAGGCACGTTTTGGTCCAATGTTTGACATCCTTCCGCATCGAGGGCCAAACAAAGCGAGAGGTAACCAGGTGTTGCGAAGCACGGATACCAGGATGGGAGGGCTTATGAAGATCCGTGAAGACTGCTTGTCTGTGACATGGAGGGACATAAGGGCGAATAGCAGCTGTTGATACGTCGCAATAGAGGGGCACAGACAATCCTGGCATACTCATTTTCTTGAGGGAAAGTGAGTGAGTGGAGTCTTCTCTGAGCAGTCTTGTAGTTCCGTATCCTTATCTTGATCCTGTGCAATAGCATTCCACAGTGTAGAGCTGAGGGTAACAGAAGTAATCTCTATTCTTGAAAGTGCATCCGCTGGAGTGTTCAAGACACCTTTGATGTGGCGGATATCTGTGGTAAATTGCGAGATATAATCGAGTTGCCTGATGACTCTGGGAGAGTGGTTACAGCTGTTTTTATTGAAGACAGTGACCAAAGGTTTGTGGTCGGTAAAAACACAAAACTCTCGGCCTTCAAGGAAATGTTGAAAATGCTTCACGTTTAAGTAAATAGCAAGAAGTTCACGTCCGAAAGCACTATAACGCGTTTGGGCTGGCTGCAGCTTTTTCGAGTAAAACGCGATGGGTGCTTGTTGACCGTTAATGGTTTGTTCCAACACTCCACCGATCGCAACATCTGATGCATCGACCGTCAGAGTTAGGGGGGCATCACTGATAGGAAATGACAGAGACAATGCACTATTGATAGCATTTTTGGCATTGTCGAACGCCTGTAAACTATCGCTACACCATACCAATTTCGTTACCTTGCGTTTGTGTGTGATCATAGCGTGTAGAGGAGCAAGAACACTGGCACAGTTTTTAATGAACTTGTGGTAATAATTTACCAAACCTAGAAACCGACGTAACTCACGCTGATTATTTGGCATAGGGTAATTTTTTATCACTTCACACTTGTCCTGAAGGGGGGTAATTCCGTGCTGCGAAATCGTGTGACCAAGAAATTCCAAGGTTGGCTGTGCAAACACACACTTAGATGCATTAATAGTAACACCGTATTGTTCTAAACGTTGAAAGAGGAGTGAAAGATGTTCCTTATGTTCCTCTTCCGTTGAGCTGGCCACAAGCAAATCATCGATGTAGGCATAAACAAACTCTAAGCCTCTGGTGACCTCATCTATAAACCTCTGAAAGGTTTGCGCAGCATTCCGTAGCCCGAACGGCATCTTCACAAATTCGAATAACCCAAATGGTGTACAAACTGCAGTCTTGGGAATATCCGAAGGCTCTACGGGAATGTGGTGGAAAGCCTTAACGAGGTCTATTTTACTGAAGATAGATTTGCCGTGGAGAAGAGAAGTAAAGTCTTGGACATTGGTACCGGATATCGGTCCGGGATGGTTGTCGAATTTAAAAACGGTAATCCCCACACGGTCTCCAGTCTCCTGACTTCTTCTGGACCAGGTGTAGGGGAGAGGACCAACTGCTTTTGGAAGGTCTTATTATCCCAAGATCTATCATAAGCTGGAATTCCGATTTGGCAGCTTTCAGTTTGTCCGGGGCAAGACGTCTGGGTTTTGCAAACACAGGGGGACCTTTTGTTGTGATGTGATGGGTAATGGTGTGCTTAATGGTATCACCCATCTGCATCGGTTGAAGAATTCCTGGATATCGCTGGAAAAGGCACTGGTACATGGAATTAGGGGGAACGAGGGAAAGTGCAGAGTTCGAGGCGTCCGGAAGGGCAACCTGTTTGGCAAGAACAGAAAGCAGTGTGGCCTGGTCGCATAAGCGTCGCTTGTCAAGATCCACCAGGAGTTTGAAATGCTGGAGGAAGTCAGCGCCGATTATGGGATGCTGCACTTGAGCACAGATGAAAATCCACTTGAAGGATCGGTGAAGGCCCAAGTTTAGTTCACGCGACTGAGTACCGTACGTGGGTATGCGTGAACCGTTAGCAGCGTATAGAGGCGGAGATTCCGAGTGCTTATGACCAGATTTTTGAGGGAATACACTGACTGACGCTCCGGTATCGACCAAGAAATTGACACCAGAGTTCCTGTCCTTTAGAATAACAGGTTGGCAGTGCGAGTACTAGACGCCATTAGGACTCGCTGCTGGGGTTTTCCGACGAAAAATTGCAAGTGGAGATGCACTTCCTAGCCTTCTTTCCAAATTTCGAGTGGTAGAAGCAGATCTTCCCGGAACTCGAACGATGCCTCTTCGTAAATCTTGACCGAGAATGGCTTCTTTGCCGTTGATTTTGTAGCAGAGAACAAACGTGGTTGAGTTGTTGACTTAACTCTTCCACTTTCAATTCCAGTTCCGATTGTGTGTTCACGTTGTTGACCGGAGCTGTGTCAATCTCCACTACTTTGTCGGCAGTTTCGCTAGTTTATCAACTGGAGTAGCAGGATCCATAGTGGCCAAGACACGCTGAGCTGATGGAGGAAGTTTCTGCAAGAACAACTGTCTAAAGATGTCCTTATCGAAGGTTTGTGCGCGTTCGCCTAGAGCGCACTGCATAGCCCTCAGCATTTGAGTGGGCTTACGGTCTCCAAGTTCTTCTTTTGAGATTAACTGATGTAGTTTCTCACGCTCGGAGACAGTGGTGCGGCACAGGATGGCAGACTTCAGATCGTTGTATGGGTCCTCACTCGTGGAAGTAGACACGATGACGTCACGGACTTCAGAGATGATGCTCGCTGGTAGAGAGGACAAAACATGATCGTATTTCGTCCTGCTAACGGTGATCCTTCCCAAGTTGAATTGTGATTCCACTTGGTGGAACCAAATAAATGGATCACCCGGCCAGAAGACGGGGAGCTTTACGCTCAAGTGGGAGATGGCACCAGCGTCGTCAGGCATCTTCTCCTATGCTTGCTGACGTACAAGCAAGACGACAAGTTACCAACGAAGGAGTGGAGGTTGAGACGAGCGCAGGCACAGAGCGCACGGGCAGGGTGAGGGGCAGAGGGCACGAGCGACATTACAGTCTGGTCCTAGTCGCTCGGGTGAAGGGGGTGATGGGCAGAGGGCACGAGCGACGTTACAGTCTGGTCCTAGTCGCTCGGGTGAAGGGGGTGATGGGCACGAACGACGTTACAGTCTGGTCCTAGTCGTTCGGGTGAAGGGGGTGATGGGCACGAACGACATTAGAGTCTAGTCCTAGTCATTCGGGTAAAAGGGGTAATCCAGCTCCGGGGTCACCAATTGTTGGGTTACGTCGTCGTCGTCGGCCTAGGCAAGCTACGGCTTGGGACCGTAGCGCATCTATCCGGTATAGGTTAACCTGGATGATGTAGCCATAAGCACTGCCGCTAGTTAAGTGCCAACCAGTGATTATCTCACTAGCCGTATTGAGTCCGTTAGGCGAAACTACGACAGTACCAAAGGTGGAAAATATAACCCTTGGTTTTCTATTATTTATTTGTAAAATGGACATGGTATTAGATTAAAATAAATATTTGAATATAAATAATTAACTGACAATTGTGATATATAATTAATTATGTTTACATACAATAAAATAATATAGTATACATAAAATTAGTATTAATGTGGTTCACAATTGAATTATGATGGGTAACTAATTTAAAATGAATTTATATCTATTCCGAAATTCAAGACGGTAAAATTAACATTTAACTTGAAACTAAAATAAGAGATTCACTACATATGAAATAAAATAAAAATAATTAGCTTTAAAATAAAGATATTAAAATTAACAAAATATATTAAGGCCAAGGACCAACTTTGAAATCGACTTCGTTCAAACGTAATGAGATTTTTTTTTTTAAGTGGTACTAACTTTTCTCCCTTTTTTAGCTAAAAACAATACCAGAAATTTTGGATTTTTTCCCTACCTAAAAAGTGCTTTCTTGTTACCTTTCTTGTTACGACTTTTCCTCCAGAATTTTACTGCCCTCAAAATTTTGCCTCCCCCTAAAATTTGCTGCCCTGGGCCATGGCCTATTTGGTCCATAGGTAAATACGCGCCTGTGTGTATATATAAGCAATTTTGTGACGTGTCAGGTAGAATCGACGTTTACTGGTGCGCTAGAGTTGGGGTAACAACTAGTGATGTAGGTCACATCCGCATCCGCATCCGCGGAACATCCGCACATTTTCTCGCATCCGCATCCGCGTCCGCATCCGCACTTTGGACTGCGGATGTCGTGCGGATGTGGACCGTTGAGATAAAACGTCATTAATAAGCGGAAATTATCAAATTCTACTATATTAATAGAACTAGTTCATTGTGCGCAAAAGTGATGCAAGCGACAAGACGAGAGGCTGTTCTTGTATGAAGTTACTCTCTTGCAACCTACTTAGATCCACGTTACAAAGCTAAGTTATTTTCACCTAGTTCATTAGAACGACTTAAATCATCACTTGGCAAAGCAGTTGAAGAGCTTCAATCTCTTGAATCTGTCGCTTCGCCACCCACCAAAAGAATAAAAGTTTCAGTGACAGAACCAACACCTTCAACAAGCAAATCTATCACAGAATCTGTCTCTCAGTTTCTTGAGTCAAGCAGCAATGACGAGACCTACGCGATGTCAAAAGATGTAGTTAAAATGATCGAGAGCTATCACCAAGAAAAACGCCTGGCTGCATGTGACAATCCTATTAGTTGGTGGAAAAATACGCAGAATATCTATCCATACTTGAGTAAACTTGCAAGGAAACATTTAGCCTGTCCTCCAACAAACGTACCAAGCGAGGGATTATTTAGCAGTGCTGGATTAATATATGATGAAAAGAGAAACAGACTGGCAGCAGAAAAGGCAGAAAAATTAATGTTCCTTAAGCATAACCTTCCTATAATTAAGTTTGAATATTAAACGATGAACATCTTAGTTTACTTTATTTTAATTACTCATTTATAAATATGCCTAATAAAACTTTAAACTTAATATAAATAGTTATCAAGCTAATTAAAGATCTCTTTCTATAAGGGTGGAGGTTGGGGAAAGAGGTCGGGTAACACAATTATGGTTTCTAATTGTGGCTGAAACTCAACAAAATATAACGAATTTATTTGCAGACGAATTCACTAATTGATTTCTATATAAGTTAGATGCTTGATATTATTTTATATGTTCAGAGAAAAGTACAGCAATTATTGTACAATTAATCAATTATACTACATTATAGCTACAGCTCTCTCTATATAATAACTTATTATATACGTTAAACACAACAAATCTCGAATATATCCTAAAAAATAACGAAAATGTAGACATCCGCATCCGCATCCGCATCCGCGGATGGTGAAATCAAACATCCTCATCCGCATCCGCATCCGCGGATGTGAAAAAAATGACATCCGCTACATCACTAGTAACAACCCCCACTCACGTAAATGCTTAAAGCTCATATCACTAATTCATTGGGTCTACTGTATAATAAAATGCATTACATATGCGAGACAAGCCATAATTGTTGTTGTAAGATGTATTCATAGGCCTAAAAGGTTACGTTATTTACTATAAATGTTCAGGAGACTGAGTTGTGATATGTACATACGTATGTATGTATGTATACATGTATGTATGCATATATGTATATATGTACGTGACTTCGATTGTAATTGTTTTCGAGTTGCTGAAGACCGGCACCCCGTGTGACTCATGCCCACCCCACACCACACCTCAGCCCAGTATATATGGTATGCTCTGGGGTGTGTGTATATATATATATATATATATATATATAAATGAGAGAAATGTATTCTGCTTAAATAACTAGATATGACATATGACAGTTATGTGTAATGAATGTAGGTTGAGTTGCCAGCTGATTTTTATTGCGGAATATATATATATATATATATTATATATATATATATATATATATATATATACACTTTAAACTTAATTATTGGTCTGAAAACAGAATATAGTAGATAATTATCAAGGTTATTGTTCAGTATTTGGCTCGCATAAGGTGCCAAACAGATAATTACATTTAATATGACAATGATGGAATGCGCTTAGAAAAATAGCTGCCAGATTCTCCACATATAATTATTGTTCTGTAATTAGCTCACATAGAGTGTCAAACAGATAATTCCAATTAAGCTAGTATACGAGTATATGGTATGCTGTGGGTGCTAAAACAGTCCTCAATGAGTGTGCCACATGTAGGCGTATTCATGCTAGGCCCTATAGGAAACTAAATCCTCCTGCTTTGCCTGAGGAGAGAGTTACTCTCAACAGATCCTTTGAGACAGTAGGCATTGACTATACACGAGCATTGACTGTAGGGGTGGTTGACACGGAACAAAAAATGTACATTGTACTATTTACATATACTGCCTCACGAGCTGTTTATCTGGATGTTGTAGAGGATCTTACAGGAGAATCCTTTGTTGCTGTCTTTAAGAGATTCTGTGCACGACATTCAGTACCTGAGACAGTTTGGACTAACAACGCTACATATTTCAGGGCTGGTGAACAGGTCATTAACCCTTTCATGCCCGAACTATGTTTAAGATTAAAACAATTTGGTACCTTATGTTATTCTCCATAAGGACTAAAATCTCGTAAAATTGTATGGTCAAATTTACAATCATGGGCATGAAAGGGTTAATGACTTGTTAAGCAATGAAGTCACAGTTATATGTACACAATTCAAACATAAAATGGAGGTATATTCCAGTTGCCTCTCCTTGGTATGGCTCAATCTGGGGGGAGGAATATACATACGGTAAAGAGTTGCTTGAGGAAAGCAATTGGTGATTCGGGGGACTACAATATAGACTCTTCTGAAGACCCAAACTGGACTCAAAAACATGTTGAACTTCAGTCTAAGTTACAACACTTAATTAAAGTTAAAGCTCATTTCATTATACAGTGGAAAACTGAGTACTTGATGGGTCTAAGGGAAAGACATAAAAAGATGATTAATAAAGATTGGTCTGACACAATTAAGGTTGGGTCCTTGTTCTAATACACGACAGTACCCCAAGACAATACAGGGCTATGGCTCGAGATAATTCTAATTAAGCTAGTATATATGGTATGCTCTAGGGTATATATATATATATATATATATATATATATATATATATATATATATATATATTCTGTTTATTATTATTATTACATGGTGAATGAAGTGCAAAATTTTTAATAATTATAAGCTATTTCCAATGATAATGCAGTAAACGACGTCATCTTTGAGTGTTCTTTTGATTGTATTCTAGCAACGCACATACCTATGTACACCCCGACTCATCTGGCACCGTCCTGAGAGAGAGGGAGGAAAGAATTAAAGAGAAACCAAGTCCATCCACATCCTTACAGTTTATTTAGAATGTATATATATATTCAAAACCTAAGGAGTTTCTCAAAGTAATTGAGCATCTTCCCTGATAAATTACTAGTGTTGTTAAAATAATTACATAATAATAAACGCTAAACGAATATATATACCGTCAAGGTATTAATTAAAAATGCATTTTTTTAAAAATATTCCTCATGATTTATCTAAAGTGTTATAAATAAATACGAAATTGTGATGGATACCTTCATAAACTTTTATTTATATAAATTTATTTGAGCAAATATGATAACATTAATGAATGAATAAATGTTTTGGTACAAAAGCGGTTTACACGCTCGTAAATTTGTAATAATTTTATTTATTCAGTTCGTCCAGCACAACAGTACAAGAAACTAATTCTAGAAGGCTGGTGTGTAATCGCACATACAGCGATTGGTGTTGGATGTAAGAAAAAATAAAAATTGGCTATATCCCACGCACCCGAGATTTCTTATCGTGACGTTTCCCTATCCAGGTGATCAACGCGCCTTTATGGAGACGTGTGTGTGTGTGTGTATCTAAAGACTCAATCGTTCTTAGGTAAATCGGCTGTGTTTGTTTGTTATGATTGTCTTGTGACGTTATAGCTTAACATTTGCTGATAGATTCGCTGAAATGCGAGAAGAAAGTCAATAAAATTATATGAAGATTAAAGAAAAAATATTTCAGATTCATTTAGACTTTCAAATATGAACTTAATATACCATTATATTATGACAAGTTTTCATTATTAGTTTCAAAAGAGGGAGGATTTACACAAGTTAAAACTGCTGCGTTCCTATAAATTTTTATAAGAAGTTGACCCTCAGTAATTCAACCTAAACTATTTTAACCGCGGTTTTATACACATGATAACGTGTAGGTATATATATATATATTTATATATATATATATATATATATATATATATAATGACCACACCTTTGTGCCCATTAAGTAGCAGAGGACGCTCGACCTTATAAACACGGGTCCAATGCGCATGCGTGAGTAGTAAGGCTATATAAGTCTGGGATTAGGCGCGCCCGGGACGATACGATTCGAAAACTTACCCGTGCTGTACGCGTATCCCGTCGCCGAAAGCCGGTTCATTCACTCCCATTTATCACCAATAAACTTGTAGTAAGCTCTCACTCATCATTCACCCTCACGGCTTACTTACTTTAGTATCAAAGCCATCCTGATACCCAGTGATATAAACGGGCACCAAGGTACCCCCTTCAGTCAAAAAAAGGAAAGAACCAACGAGGGGTCGCCAACGTCAAGTACGACGACACCAGTAATAAAATATATATATATATATATCGATTATGATATGATTGTTATTTTCTGAGAAAGAGAGCGAATGTAGCCAATTGCGATACAACACTTAGAATTTCTACGATAGTCGAATCTGCGCATGCGAGTTACAGCCCGTTTTGTGTTCCAGCAATTCTTTCCGCAAACTGTTTACAAACACTGCTTGCCGACAATGTTTGTGAGTGTGTACGAGACTTATTTCATGTATGTCCTTGCCGATTGTAATGTTTCGTACACTTTATGACATGTTTCAATATCGTTGAGTGTAGAGCCATCAGTCAGTCAGAGGTGCATCGCGGTGTTTCACTGTTCGTATTCGTAACTTCTTACCGTGAATTAGTGCCGTCCAGTGAAAAAAAAACCTTAAAAGTTTTTGTGCTATTCAGTGATAGTGCGCATTTGAAGTGAGAATGGAAGCTTATTCAAACAGAGAAATAGCAGATATGCATCTCATGTATGGACTTGCCGAGTGTAATGCGACCGCAGCAAGACGTCTGTATGCGGAAATGTTTCCGAATCTCCGTCTGCCAGATAAGAAGACCTTTCAGAGAATAGACGAGCGTCTTGGTGATACAGGATCATTCAACAAGCGAGTTTCAGTTGGTGGTAGGCCAATCAGCACCAGAACTGTTGAGTTGGAGGAGCGGGGCCTGAATCGTGTGGAGGAACATCCTAGTGTCAGCACCCGAAGCATAGCAGCAGCAGAGGGTGTAAGATACACAACTGTGTGGAGAATTTTACGGGAACAACAGCTTTACCCATATCACATTCAGAGAGTACAAGGCCTTACTGAAGCTGATTTCTCACCACAAGAGGCTTTTTATACTTGGTTCCTTCAACAGTGTGCTCACGATCCTCTTTTTCTATCCTCCCTGTTGTTTTTGGATGAGGCTGCCTTCACAAGAAATGGCGTGATCAATTTTCACAACACTCATCACTGGATCGAAGAGAATCCGCATGCCATCATCCAGTCAAGGCACCAACAACAATTTAGTATCAATGTATAGGCAGGACTTATTGCCGACAACTTAATCGGTCCTTTTGTTTGGCCTGGAAGATTAACAGGAGAATCGTATTCCAATTTTTTAAGGAATGATTTAAGCGATTTACTAGATCAAGTTCCTCTTGGTGTCCGACGTCGTATGTGGTTTATGCATGACGGCGATCCGCCTCATTTTAGTCGAGTAGCCAGATACTATTTGGATGACCATTTCCCTGATAAATGGATAGGCCGTGGAGGACTCATTGCATGGCCTGCTCGCTCTCCGGACCTGAATCCACTCGATTTTTACCTGTGGGTTCATCTGAAATCCATCGTTTACGTGACACTCATTGACAACGTTGAAATGCTTCGCCACTGTGTAGAACAATGATGCCAGAAAATCAGAGCAATACCTGGAATGTTTGAACGCGTCAGGCAGTCTATGACGAGAGATGTTCAGGCGTGTATTCAAGCGCAAGGCGGTCATTTTGAGCACTTCCTCAAGGTACGGCGGATACTTGCTGGAACACAAAACGGGCTGTAACTCGGAAACAAAGCGATTTCGGGCATATGTTATATAAACTTTTTTCATTGTTTTCAGGTCCTAAATCCATCCTGAACGTGCGTCCCACATGTTATGAAACACCCTATATATATATATATATATATATATATATATATATATATATATATATATATATATATATATATATATATATATCGTTACAGTACGAGGAGTATCTTCATCAGAATCAGAGGTCCTCAGCTCAGTACCACAAGGAACAGTATTAGCTCCACTACTCTTCATAATCATGCTAACTGACATAGATGAGGACGTTACTAGAGACAGCACAGTAACATCCTTTGCGGATGACACAAAGATCAGTAGAAAAATAAGAAACCCAGACGACATAGGATCTCTACAAACCGACATAAACAGAATCTACAAGTGAATGGAAGGCAACAATATGAAGTTTAACACCGAGAAATTTTTGCTATTACGGTACGGAAAAAGAGAAGACCTAAAATCCATGGAGTATTATACCCAAAATGGACAGGAAATTCAGGAAAATTCCAGAGCAAAAGATTTAGGGGTTGTAATGACTGATGATGCGAAATTTAAAACACAAAATAAGATAGCAATAAACAGAGCAAAGAGAATAACGGGACAGATATTGAGAACTTTTAAACGAAAGGATAGGAATGTAATGATTCCTCTACTGAAAACCCTGATCATACCCAAATTAGAATACTGCTCGGTCCTAACATCCCCATATAAAAAAGAAGACATTAGACAGCTGGAAGGGATCCAGAGAAGCTTCACAGCCAAGATCAATGGGTGCAAAGAACTAAATTACTGGGAAAGGTTACGAGAACTAGACCTATATTCACTGGAAAGGAGAAGAGAGAGATGCACCATTATTTACACTTCGAAAATAATGGACAAACTAGTCCCTAATCTTACTTTGAACCCTATAACTCCCCAAATAACGGTGGAATGTAGAAACGGTAGACTGTGTCGTATTCCCAAATTGAAGGCGAGACAGGGAACATCCTTAACCCTGAAAGAAAATAGTTTTGTTGTGAGAGGACCAAAACTGTTTAATCAGTTGCCCAAAGACCTGAGGAACACGAAGGGAGTTGCAGTGGACATCTTCAAAAGAAGACTAGACGCCTGGCTCAGAACAATCCCCGATGAGCCGCGCGTACCTGGCTATGTGAGGTGGAGAGCACAAGAATCCAACTCACTACTTCACCAGGCCAACTCGAGAGGAGGGGCGACAAGCTCGACTTTCGCGAAATGAGAAATCATCGCGCGAAACCTTTGTAAGGTTGTAAGGGATGTAAAAATGAACAATGAATAATTCCTACATTCATATAATTCTTATATTTATTCATATAATTCTTATGGTCATTCGTATAATTCGTATATTTATATAATCCTTATATTCTTATGTATATTTATATTCATATATTCATTTTGACAAGTGGAGTCCAAAGTCGCATAACGCGCACACACGTTTGGATAAAATTTTTGATTTGCTTTCTATTTTATTTCCGCTGAATAATTGGAGAATTATTTCTTTTTAAGTTAATTAATAATTTTTTAGGTTTAACTTACTAATGTAATCTTGTTATATTCTGCAATGTTCATTTCCTGTATACATTCTCTCTTCGTTGTAAAAGCTGAAGTCATGTCCTGCTTAACGTTTAATTTTAAATCTTCAGCATTTAAGTTTTGCTCATACGCATGTTTAATTGCAATTCATAGTAAAAGGCATATTTCAATTTCCATTTTTAGTTAACTCGGCAGATCATGATAACATCACATCTGTCAAACATGCGGTTTAAAATAAAAATATGACTTCCTCTTCAAATATCTTGCTTCTCAGTCAAGACATTGCTACAGCTTAAATCTTTACCTTGTTCTTAAATATTTTGCAAAATAAATCAGCCTATTGAGACAGATCAGCATTAAATAATAATGATGTCAGTAAAAGTTTCAGTACATAAGCCCATAAAATTTCTCCATTGTTCATTCTGATTTTAACTGATCTGACTTAGAGGCTGAGCATTACCTCTAACCTTTTAGCAGTAAACTGTAGTAAGAGAATATCTTTGTCTTCTCCTTCGAGCCTTCCTCTCTTCAAAGAACTTAGTTTTAAATAGAGAAAATAATTTCCCAATACGTTATAAGAAGAATTGGGGAACCTTCAGAGAATTTAGTCAGCCTCACAGAATCTTCCGATCCACTACAAGAAGAAATCGGAGAGTAGTATAAGGAAAACTTCTGCGATTCCCTATACGGTACCAAATACTCCAGAGTAACAGATCCGTTGCTGCCACCTAACCAGAACCCCCGTCAACTTCGAACCGCCCAAGGCCATAGACAGAGGGGTTAACAACTGGCGACCTCTGCAACCAGGATTCTTCCAGTCTTCTAGTCCCTGGAACAAGAATCAACATTCAGTTGACCGGCGTGTCACGACTTCCAGTTCTTCACATCCATCATTCGACCGGTGTGTCACGACTCCAAGTTCTCCACGCCCATTCTTCGTCCAGGAACAAGTGGCCAGCAAGACACGTCTTCAGGACATGTCTTCAAGGATTTCGCCGTAGGAATCTTGTTAAGTACAGATCCTTTTTTCAAATTAACTACTAAACATTTGAGAAGTCACTATAACTAACAGTTAATAACAGAGGCCTGCGATGGTTTTGTTGTCCGAAATATTTTATCACTTGTATAGTAATTTTTGCACGCTGATTCCGAAAATAATATTCATTTTTCGCCATCACGTACAGATTTTTCACAAAATGTCGTATTTCATATTACATATGTAAGTAATTTTCATTAAAATTGACTCAATTAAATTTTGATTAAAAACTACTGCCTATAAATGCTTCCAGATCAGAAGTGACGTCATAGCGTCTTCTAGAACATTCGAGAAACGCACCGCTAGTATATAAATGATTGACAATCCAAGAGATGAGTCAGTCTGTATAGTGCGTGCGAGGTTATAGTTATTTATTATTCAAAGGTGCGCGGTGGCTATATTTCTCTCTTGAAATTTGTTTATTTGTCGCTATGGCAACCAGAGGGTGTGTAAATAGCCCAAACATTTTGTTATATTTGTGGAAAAGTTAATGTGAAAAAACAAAGGTGAGATATTACAGACTTCGTCAAGAAAGCATACTTCGGAATAAAACTTGGGGATCAAGACAAATCATGGGCTCCACATAAAGTTTGCAGTGTTTGTGTTGAACAACTTAGACCATGGAGTAAAGGTAAAACGGATTCTTTACCTTTTGGGATTCCCATGGTCTGGTGTGAGCTTAGAAATCACAGCAATGACTGCTATTTTTGTTCATGTAACGTGCAAGGCTACAATACTAAAAATAAAAAGTAAATTTCTTATCCAAACAGTCAGTCTGCTATAAGACCTGTTGCTCATGGACCTGGTATACCTGTACCTACTAAACCAAATACTCTTGATATAACTTCATCTGATTTGGTGTCTGATGACGATGGAAACGATGAGATTGATTGTTTTCAAACCGAAACATCTGGTGAACCCCAATTGTTTACACAAAGTGAACTTAATGATTTGGTAAGAGATTTGTGTCTCCCGAAGGATTCTTCAGAGATTCTGGGATCCAGACTTCGTGCAAAGAACTTGCTTTCTCCCGGGACGTCATTTTACTGGTACAGAAATCGAGAAAAAGAATTCATCCAATATTTTTTTCAAGAAAATTCACTGGTATATTGCAACAATGTTTCGGAACTAATACTTAAGCTAGGCGCTGCAGTCTATGACCCAAATTAGTGGAGACTTTTCATTGATTCCTCCAAAAGAAGTCCAAAAGGCGTCCTCCTTTACAACGGTAACTTGTATGCATCCGTTCCTGTGGCTCATTCGGTTCACTTGAAGGAAACGACGAAAATCTTGAACTTCTTGTAGCTAAGGTTAAATACAAAGAACACGATTGGCTACTTTGTGGAGACTTAAAAGTGATTTGTATGTTGTTAGGACAACAACCAGGTTATACGAAGTTTCCATGTTTTTTGCGTGAATGGGATAGCCAGCAGGAACTCAGCAGTGGTTAAAAAAGGAATGGCCACGCAGAGTCAACCTGACACCTGGTTCTAAAAACATTCAACGCGAAAGTTTGGTTGACACGAAGAAAGTCCTTTTACCTCCGCTTCACATAAAATTGGGCTTGATGAAGCAATTTGTTAAGGCTTTGGACGAAGATGGAGATTGTTTTAAGTATCTGTGTGGTAAATTCCCAACTCTTTCGGAAGCAAAATTGAAAGGAGGAATTTTCGTTGGTCCCCAGATTAGAAAACTGACTTTGGATGAACACCTTGAAAGAACAATGAACAATTTTGAAAAAGAAGCGTGAATTGCTTTTAAGGATGTTATCAGCAAATTTTTTTGGGGAACAACAAGGACCCAAATTACCAAAACATTGTGAACAACATGCTAAATAAGTTCAAAGAGTTGGGTTGTAATATGAGTTTAAAATTACATTTCTTACATTCGCATTTGGATTACTTCCCTGAGAATCTCGGAGCACTCAGCGAAGGACAAGGATAACGGTTTCACCAAGAGATCAAGAAATGGAGAAGAGATATCAGGGAAGGTGGGACATCAGCATGATGGCTGATTACTGCTAGATGTTGAAACGGGATACTCCAGAATTATTACATAAAAGAAAAGGAACAGCGCGTACATTCGAGACTAAAAGGTATAGATCTCACAAGAAAACTCAGGACAGATAAAGATCTACAGATCTACAGAAGCTAAGGCTAACAAAGACCCTAAGATCCACTCTAAGGTTAGCCCGAGAGAAAGGAAAGAGTAGGGGGTTAAGAGAAGAGAATAAGATGAATATGTAATTGATGTTAATAGTCTTCTTTCTTTTTAAAGTTGTTTGCATTTGTAATTAGTATAACAAAGCGAAATAGGTACCTAATGTAAATTGAAATAAATAATATTTATTTATGTTGTTTTTTCCCTTCCAGTTTGCAGAAAATCCTTAGTTGATAGAAAAAATGCACACCTTATTCGAAATCAGCGTAGTTGAATTATATAAAATCAGTTATTAGTAAGAAAACAACTCTTACAAAGTTCTCATTCGCAGGCCTGTGATAATTAGTATCAAGCCAGAATCAACACAAAACACAGTGAACACTCCATACATCAGTGATATATTTCTTTTTATTGAAACAGTTATTTTCACTATTATAGTTAGTATAGAATAATTTTATTTAATATGCCAATCATAATATCGCCGTACATTCACGTACATTCGAGTGAAATTTTGTTTACATTTTTTATATTATGTTTACATTTTTTTTAAATTTTTCCCTAGGTAGGCAAATTGTTGCGCATTTATTTATTTATTTCTTAGATAGAGTATTTAGGAAAGCCACTCAAGTGATCATTTCATAGATTAAGATCGGTAACAAGCAGACCAAATTAGAATACATTTACAGTACCTTCACATATGAGCGATTCAGACGGTGAGCTTTCTGACAGTGAAAATTCCCCTACACCCACTTTTCCACCTAACCCGCGCCCTTCAAACATATTTCTAAACACGCAAACTTCAGATCAAGCACACGCCAACATGTTTTAAACCGCTTCCTCAGCATACATTAACTTAGGTAAACTTGTAAACCTTCCCCATACTGTCCTAATTTTTAAGGGAACCATAGATAATCATTTCGTTGAACCACGCGTAAGACCTTGGATTGAGTCTCTCGAACAGCATTTCTTACGCGAAAACATCACAGATGATGACAAAGATTAGGGAAGCTAAAAGGTTTATTGTCCCTACAGAGGAGAATGCCCATGATACAGTTACATACGTCCCATCCATTAGCGAAGCTACAACGTGGAACATATAAAAAAAAAAACACTTATTAGAACTTTTCAAAGAAATAACATTCGCACAACCTTTGGCCACGTTAGAAGCTGTCTTCCAAGCTAAATGGAAGAAAGAAGACCATGAAGATTTAAATAATTTTATTATACGAACACACAAACTCGTAGAAGCCCCCCGAGCCGCAGAAAATGCATGCGACATTATATTCACTTCAAAGCAAAGAAACCTAATAGTAGCAGCATCTATTTACCAAAACTTACCCGTAGCAACTAAAAAGAAATTTCAAGAGTGTCTAAATATTGACAAACCAATAAGTGTAGCCATAAATAAAACAAGGGAACATTACCCAGATTTAGCAAGCCAGAAGTACCGGAATGGTAGAGAGACTCCCATACACTACATTCAGCAGCAACAACAACAACAACCCTATAACCCAAAGTCGATGCCTCAGAAACCACCTCAGAAACCACCTCAGAAACAAGCTCCACAAACCCAGAATGCACGCCCTCCTCCTCAGTGATTTAATTGCGATAGTTTTGGGCACATGATGAGTCAGTGCAATTATCCCCCTTATCGCTCCCACTGTCATGAACATGGTCATCACTGTGGCGACCGACAAAAATGTGCTGACAAAGCCCTTGTAGAGTACAGGCCCCACTTCCAGAGATCAGATCACCAACGTTCCCAAAAGCTTTCCAATTCGCAGAAACCAGTTAGTTAGTTCCCAGCCTCACCAGAACCACCCACCAAACAGATCACGACCACAAGGTCAACCACACTATTACCCAATGTCCAGACCCCACTATAATCAGCAAGGTCGGATGGTTCGGTACGTAGAAGTACCCATTGAAGAATCAGTTTCCCCAGAGTACACTTTTCAAAAAAAACCTCCAGCGTATGGTGATCCTGTAACATACGACTCAGGTCCTCCCATAGAAGTCAATTCAAGTTCTTTTTTAGATCCTACTTGGGAAGCAGCAGTTCAGCATCCTCCCTCCTAAATAGCAGTAATAAATCCAAATACACACATGAACTACCCATCAGGATAATAGGTGCGAACCTTCTAGATTTAATAATAAATTGCAGTACAGATAACCCAGATTTAACCGCTCTCCTAGATACAGGAGCACATGCGACATTAATTAAGAAACAATGTGTAGACGAGTTACTAGAGAGTACAGATTATAAATATGAAATTAAGGCACCTTCCTGCCAACTCAGAGGGGTTACAGGCACACCCATACTTACATATGGAGAAATCGAATTATATTTAGAAGTTGGTAACGCGGTATATCCCGCAAAATGTTGTATTCTGGACGCAGTCGTCGCCTTTCAGACAGATATTTTACTCGGTATGGATTTCTTCAACCGGAATCAATGGGAAATTTACCCAGCCGGAAAATTAGTTAAGTGTAGAAATAGGACACACCCTCTCCATGAGAATGATAGACAGCTTAATGGTGACAGAATCAGTTCCGTTCGTATTTCCGAAAGAAATAGGAAACCCACTCCAGTTTATACCAGTTCAAGTCAGTCGGTTGCATCCAGAGGGACAACCGCCCCAGGAATCAGTTCCCAGAGTAATCAGTTCCAGTTGTTGAATCCAGTAGGATCAACACAGTTTCGAGTCAGTTTCGAGTCAGTCAGTTTCAGTGCAACCAGTTTCAGTGCAGCCAGTTTCAGTGCAACCAGTTTCAGTGCAGCCAGTTTCAGTGCAGCCAGTTTCAGTTCAGCTAGTTTCAGTTCAGCCAGTTTCAGTTCAGCCAGTTTCAGTTAACTTAGCAGTTGAGATTCGAAATCCAACTAAAACGATTTTTCAGCCAATAAAGGAAATTTTAATCACTGAACCAGAGTCAGATTCACAATTTTTCATATGCCCTACAGAGCATATAACAATAGTACCTTATGAGAAGCGTTGTTTCCTAGCAAGAGTAGTAAACGGTCAAGGAAAACTATTAGAGTCAGATCGTACTCTTATTACAGAGAAAAGTAATTTCAAGAGAGATGTTCTTATTGCCCAAGTTCTTAGTCATAGTCAGAATTCAGCTATCCCTGTTGTTTGTTTAAACAAAGGAAAAAGCCCTATTGAATTAACTTCAAATCAGAGAGTAGGAACTGTTTCCTCAATAGAAATAAATTCAGATTTCCCCACCAGTACTATAAATCGTGTTTCCAGTTTCTTAGAGTTAAACCCTTCGGCATTAAAAGAAGAATATAAGAAATGTCTGGAACACTCCCTTCAGGAGTCACAAGCCTTACAGGACCCCAACGACTGGAATCACTTCTCGATTTCCTGATAAGAAATAGAGATGTGATTGCCCTAAAAGGAGATCCTGTGGGCCGAACTAATTTGGTCCCTTTCGAAATCAAGCTGGAACCCAATTCCAAACCTATCTTCATTCCTCCCTATAGGGCTCCACATTCCCAATTAGTAGCTACTAAGGAACACATCAAGGACATGTTGGAGCAGGATGTCATTCAGCCTTCAGCTAGTCCCTGGTCCGCTCCTATGATTCTTGTTTCCAAAAAGGACGGAACATCTCGCCCTTGTATAGATTTTAGACGCCTAAACGACATTACCATCCGAGACCGTTTCCCTTTCCAAACATGCAGGAAACAATTTTGAACGTAGGGAGAGCTAATTTCTTTTCATCCCACGATTTAGCATCCGATTATTGGAAAATGGAGGTCATTCCCGAATCTCGGGCAGTGACTGCTTTCTCCATTAACCGAGGCCATTGCGAATTCCAGGTTTTACCTTTCGGGGTCCGAAATGGGCCTACTAATTTCTCTAGGTTGATGATTATAGTCCTTTCCGACCTATTAGGTGTTGAAGCTCTCGTCTATCTTGACGATATTATCGTTTATAGTTCGGATATAAAAACATACTTTCATCGTCTTCAGAATGTGCTATGACGTTTGAGAAAAGCACACCTTAAACTGAAACTTGCAAAGTGCAACTTCTTACAGGAATCCCTGGTATACTTAGGATTTCTACTATCATCCACTGGAATTAAACCTGATCCAGCTAAACTTGAAGCTCTGGAAAGGTACCCTGTACCTAAAACCATCGACGACGCTCATGCATTTATTGGATTTGTCGGATTCTATCGAAATTTCATCCCCCAATTTTCAAACATTACCATTTCAAACCCATTACCAATTTGTTCCAGAAAAATGCTAAATTTAATTGGGAATCTGATCAAGAACATGCTTTTAAAACTTTAATCGGTAAACTAACCTGTCATCCCATCCTCGAATATCCCGATTACACCAAACCCTTTGTCATAGCCACAGATGCTTCCTCCTATGGACAAGGAGCCGTCCTATTACAGGACGGAGATGGTGCGGAATTACCCATTGCTTATGCCAGTCAGCTTCTCTCTGGCTACGATGTAACCATCAAAACTGACCATAAGCCACTCACGTATTTCTTCAAGGACAAACTACTTGAAGGACGGTTGAGTAGATGGGCTCTGTTGATTCAGAACTTTGCGGCAAAAGTCGTATACAAACTGGGAAAACTTCAAGTTATTCCAAACGGATTGTCGAGACTCAAGCCCGACACCCAAGTGAATAAGATAGAAACTCTTCCTGTGTTCGACTACGAATGTCTGCAATACTCCCAACAACAGGATCAACACACCCAGAACCTTCGAGCTCGCCTGGAATGGAACAAAAGGAAACATCGAAGGTAAAAGAACAGTACAACCTAAAAGATGGGCTTGTACATTTTAGGAACGAAGATGGAAACGACCTCGTGGAAATATCAAAGGATCTCATAGATATATCCATCGGACTCTGTCACGACGCACCTTTGTATGGCCACATGAGGCTTTTGGAGCGATACTATTTTCCAGAAATGAACAAAAAGGTATATGAATACATCGCTGAATGCCCGTCTTGTTTAAAGCATCAAAGGGAAACCAGTACATCATTGTGTTTACGGATCATTTCTCGCGTCACAGCGAATTAGTTGCCATTCCAGACCAGACCTCGGAAACTGTGGCAAAAGCCCTAGTAGAACGCGTCATCCAAAACCATACTACTCCTTCCATCCTAATTTCGGATAACGCCCTTAGTTTCACTTCCAAACTGTTTGAGTCACTCTGTAACATGTGTAAAATTAAAAGCACATACATTGTGGCATACTATCCGCAGCAAACGGCTTAGTAGAAGACACAATCGGAAGATCTTAGAAGCCCTCCGCCACGTTGTTGATGCATCCTCCCGTACATGGAATGATTCCCTCCCCATGGTGCAAACAGCCATCAACAACAGCTATAACGTGTCCATCGGGGACACCTCTCATTTCGCCCTATATCACTATGACAAACGGCTACCTTTTGATTTGCTTGACCGAATCGACCCGGCAGTTCTAACACCTTCCGAGATGGCAGAAGCAAATCAGCAACTAGTTGAACGATCTTTCGAAATTTTTGACATAATCCGATATGCCCAAGACCAACGAAACCAACAGATGAAGCAAGAACAACATATGCGTCATCCCCGTCAACGGACTATAATCGTCAGTATGCGATGTTACATAAAGAGCGTGAAACCGCCAAGTGCTCATCGCAAATTATACCCAAAATGGGATGGCCCATATAGGATTATGAAAAACCTCGGAAAGAACCGTTACGAAATCCTCGACTTCCAAGACCATTCCAAACTAAAGATCATTCACGCTGATAATTTGAAGATAGCTGCCGAACGAACACCTTCCCAAAAAACATCTGCCAGGGATTCGAGCCGCCTATCCTTCAAAAGATCAAGGTATTAACACTCTAGCATGGATCACAAAACCGAAGTGGTCACCGCAGAAACCACTACCCGTGACGAAGATTGGTACCTCGTAATACCACCAGTACTCGAGCCAATCTCTGAATGAGAAGACGTCCCAGAACCGAGAGTCCCATCGGAACCAGACCCTGGAGAAACCCCTTCTAGAGGATCACTCAGTGGAACTCCACCATCTCCTCCAACTCTCCCATCTCCGTTACCACCCTCACCGATTGATGATCGACGCACGGACCCTACATACCGGCCGCAAATGCATCAACCACGTGAATTAGAACCTTCACGAAAAAAACGAACGCACTCAGAATCCGAGCTTAATGTTCGACCCTCACTACCACCTAAGCGAGGCCGACCACTCCGCACACAAACACAAACATCTACACGACCACAAACATCAACACAACCACCCACCCGTCTAATTTAAGACGTAGATATGAATAAAATGGTCCCCCTTATAATGTTGAGATTACAATTAACAACTGGTACTCCTTTCTGTCTGAAACTAAATTCAAACCTACTATAAAAAATCTTGAATTGCGCCATGAAACCGGTGACCACCCTACCCGGACTTCATGTCCGTAAATGGAATGAAGAATTGAGTCGTTTTTAAAATATTTTTTCTAGATAACCAGAATAACCTTTTACAAAAACTGTAACCCGTAACAATAATTTACCAACATCTGCCGTCAGTATTATCATTGTGTGTGCTATTATCCTCGGTATATTTGTAGTGAAAAAACTATTCTCGCAATAGCAAAAGAAACATTGTACTATGTCACACTATTGATGCACGGCCAAGAGTGCGTCCTCATACCGCCTGAACTAGACTTAACCATCCCGACTTATGTTGTGTAAATAAATCTGTATTATAAAAAACCATTAGTTATCATCTAGTTAGAATTAGTTAGGATGTTACATTATTGTATTAATATCATTCTAGAGCGGAAAGCCCTATAAAAATGAACAATGAATAATTCCTACATTCATATAATTCTTATATTCATTCATATAATTCTTATGTTCATTCGTATAATTCGTATATTTATATAATCCTTATATTCTTTTGTATATTTATATTCATATATTCATTTTGACACGTGGAGTCCAAAGTCGCATAACGCTGACACGAGTTTGGATAAAATTTTTGATTTGCTTTCTATTTTATTTCCGCTGAATAATTGGAAAATGATTTCTTTTTAAATTACTTAAGCATTTTTTAGATTTAGCTTAATAATGTAATCTTGTTAAATTCTGCTATGTTCATTTCCTGTACATTCTCTCTTCGCTGTAAAAGCTGAAATCATGTCCTGCTTAACGCTTAATTTTAAATATTAAGCATTTAAGTTTTGCTCATACGCATGTTTAATTGTAATTCATAATAAAAGACATATTTCAATTTCCATTTTCAGTTAACTCGGCAGATCCTAATAACATCACATCTGTCAAACATGCGGTTTAAAATAAAAATATGACTTCCTCTTCAAATATCTTGCTTCTCAGTCAAGATATTGCTACAGCTAAAATCTTTACCTTGTTTTTAAATATTTTGTAAAATAAATTAGCCTATTGAGATCAGCATTAAATAATAATGATATCAGTAAAAATTTCAGTATATAAGGCCATAAAATTTCTCCAATGTTGATTCTGATTTTAACTGATCTGACTTAGAGGTTGAGCATTACTTGTAACATTTTAGCAGTAAACTACATACGGGAATATCTTTGTCTTCTCCTTTGAGCCTTCCTCTCTTCAGAGAACTTAGTCTTAAATAGAGAAAAATAATTTCCCGATACGTTATAAGAAGAATTGGGGATGCATGAAGGAGGGGCCAAGGAGGGTTAATGTAGTGGGCTGAAGTTATATTCACTTCTTTTTATAATGGTTAATTTCTCATGATAATGTATTTTATTTGCTAAACTTAGTTTAGTTTTACAGCACATTATTTTATACTATTTTTTCATCTTGGAGGAGAAATTTAGCATCAAATAATTTTACTAAAAAGGCAATCTTAATAAAGTATAGTTTTGCATTTAAGAAAAACGATATTATTTTCTTAATATATATATATATATATATATATATATATATATATATATATATATATATATATATATATATATATATATTAGGGTGGTCCAAAATGTTAAAGCATCGACTAAGTTCTCTCCACAAGGTTGGTGTTATGCCTCTTGGTGTGGACAGTATTTGTGCAAAGTTCCACGTTATTCGGTTAATATTTAGGGGTCGCCCCACTTGCCCCTTTTTGAAAATTTGGGAAAATATATAGACAACTGAATAACTAAATTTTTTTTTGGTTCTCAAAGAATATGAAAGAAAACAGTAAGACAATAGGACATGATAATGGGTGTATCTTCATTATTTCTTCTGCATCAGAGTCGCCTTGGATGGTATTGGTATCTGTTTTCGGTGGGCGGCTACGAGTTGTAGGAGGTACTGCTTCTGGTCCTCGTTTCGTGTCAAAGTGTCATTGTAGCGTTGTGCGGGAGCAATACCTCGCTCGGCAGCATCATTGACGACTTTCATCTTTAAGGCGCGATCTCTAAGTTCCCTGTAGTTCTTGTCATTTGGCCATTCCCGTGGATCTTTTTGAAGTAACTGGCGCGCTTCCTCCTTACCTCCAACTTTCAAGGCATCAAAGAGGGTCAATGTCCTTTTCGTGACGAAGGATGCCACATCATTTTCAACACCAGCTTCCGCCATGTCGATTCGTCGGGGGCAGCCATTCTTTTGGGGATGTTGGAGGTGTTGAACCATTCTCCTTTTGGTATCAGGATCGATCCTATTATCGAAGAAGGCCAGTCCAATCAGATGCTCCGACAAGTACCACAGGTGGCGTCTTAGAGCTGTCTTCGCCGCTTGTGCAGCTCCTCCGTGTGGATATTTTTCCAGAAGATGCAGCATTTTGAGATCATTGAGAGGAGCTTGTGTCCCCATTGGCGCTTCATGCCAGTACTTGACGTAAATCAGACTGACAAATAAAGCCAGCTGAGTTACGTTTCGTTCTTCGCGTGCTGTGAGCTTGAATTGATAGTGAAAGAGGTAGATTTTGAGCGCATAAATCGCCTTCGCCATCCATCTCGCGTGGTGCATGGGACCCGGAGCTCGGATAAAGAGTTGACCACCATTCTTTCCCCCCAGGAAGAGCAAAGATAGTTCAAGGAACTCCTTGTAGTCGTCACGAGGTTGGCTTGCCTGAAGAGCGTTAGGTAAGTAAGTGAGCATCTCTTTTCTCATCTCTTGGAGTTGAGGGTTCTCGAACAAGCTGTCCGATGCTGAGACAAATGCTTCGTGGGAGAGAGATGGCCATTCCTTTTGAAATCGCTTAAAAAGGCCTGTTTCAGGACTTCCTGTTGAGCCAAATATTGAGGCAAAGCCATCAGCAAGTACAACTTCAAGTATATGATGTCGACAACCGATCCAAACTAGCTCGTGACCCAATGCTTCTTCAATCCTGACACAGGCTCCGCGATGTAAACCCGTGTTTGACGCAGTGGTATCGAAGACGAGACCTCTCACATGCTGTTCCACGTTCCATAATTTCATAGTTTGAAGGCATGCCTGGGCCTGTGCTTCTCCAGTTCCTTGTTTCATCTTTGGGACACCAAGCAGCTTCTCCTGTCCATTGAATGTTATAAGGATTGCTATCCGATGCACATTCGTCTTCTTCCCTTCAATGCCGGGGAGAAGCTTTCCGTCCCAATGGAGAAGGACAGGGTCTTCTAGAGAGAATGATTCTAGGTCTTCTCGAGCTGCCTGTTCTCGCCCACTTTCTCTGTAGCGATGAATAGAGCTCCGAGAGCACGTCATCCCAGACAGATCATGCCCCGCGGCCTGTAATACAGCTCCAGTTACGAAAACAGCATTCCGGTCAGAAAGATTGGTGCGATCCATTGCTCCAATGACTTCTGGAGATTGGAAAATGTTCGTAACCTTGTTCTTGGGACGCTTTGGTGCCGGAGCTTCAGACGAAGAAGGAATCGGAACCGATGGTCTATAGTCGTCGTCGTCTTGCGAAAAAAGCGAAGAAGAAGAAGAGGAACGATCAATTGATGACACTCCTGCTTCTTCCAAATCTTTCTGTGTTGCTTCATGCCTTGCCTTCCTCTTGGCTTCCTTCTCCATTCTGGATCGCTTTCTGTCCTCTTGTGTAGTCGTTTCCTTATCAATGCCAGCCATGCTGCAAGAATTGACGTCCTTGCGCTGCATGGACAGGAAATTTCGGTCCTCAACGTTGACGATTGTGCTCATGGCATCACTGGTTGCGATGTCAAACAGTTCCTGGATGTCCGCTTTGAAGATGTCTTCATTCATTCTATCGCTGGCACGTTGCCTGGTCCTGTGCTTCTTGAGTGTTTTGTAGCGGTCTAAAAGCTTTGAAAGCTTACGGACACAGGAGTCGATCCGTTGAGTTGGGATCCGCGCTCGGGTCCAGACTTCAATCACCCTCTGGCATGCCTGGTTCAGACTGTCGGAGGTGGTTTGCTTTTGATTGATGTGGTGGTATTGCCCCAAGAGGAGGGCGTCAAGGCATGTAGGGAGCCTTGACGTGGATAAAGTTCCAGTTGCCATCCCTAGAAGCCAAACTTTTGGAATTGATCGAGTTTGAGCCATCGGACCTACGGAAGAAAAAGTACATTATATAATATATATATTCAGAGTGGGGCGACCTCTAAATATTCACCAATCACGCTGCAATTTTGCACAGACCATGTGGACACTAAATGGACAACGACCACACTTGTGGAGACTATCTAAGACAATTTTGAAATTTCTCCCTATGGATTTGGACCACCCTAATATATATATTATATATATATATATATATATATATATATATGCGCCTCGGTGGTGTAGTGGTTAGCGTCGCTGACTACGAATCCATCGGCCCCGGGTTCGAGACCCGAAGGCAGCCGGCGCGCAGCAGAACCCAGCTGTTCATCCTTCCACACAATAAAGAAAGTGGTTGGTAGATAAATGGGTACCCTAGGTGGCCTAGTGGTTAAGACGCTGGGCTGCTGATGGGGCGTGGTTCGGATTCCACGTTAAACTGTAGGTCTAAGGTGGAGTGAAAAGCTTGACCTTCGTCAGAATGAACAATTCGGGCGGAAGCTAACCAAACGTAACCAAACGTTTATATATACACACACGTGTATATACAGAGTGTGTGTGTGTGTGTGTGTGTGTGTGTGTGGCGAATCATAATTAAATGAATAAACTGAAATAATGGTTTATTATCTTAACCGTGATAATATATATATGTATATATATATATATATGTATATTGTATATATGAGAAATTATATAGTGTGTGTGTGTGTGTGTGTGTGTGTGTCTTAGCCGACGGGCTGTATTCTCTGGCTGTTTCGACTGGCGGGGATCTGAAACCAACCAAGAATGCTCCCATTTTACTTTAAGAGTTTGGATTGAGTGGTGGTGGTGGTCCAGTTAACCTATATATGTATATATAACCCACTAAACTGTGGCTGCTAGTTGTTTACCATCTACAAAGACTGCCTGACAGGCAATTACGCCGTACGACTGGCTGATCTATGGCTGACATCTAAGCCAGCTGCCTGTGATGCTGAAGAATTCAAAATGCTTCGAGACGTAACAGTGAAAGGATATCTCTACTCCTTCTTGTGTTTAGGCTACCAACATACATGCATATGTATATATTTTTTTATGATGCTGAAAATTCAAAATGCTTCGAGATGTAACAGTGAAAGGATGTCTCACTCCTTCATGTGTTTAGGCTACCCAAATACACACACACACACACACACCACACACATATATATATATATATATATTTTTTTTTGCGATGCGGAAAATTCAAAATGCTTCGAGACGTAACAGTGAAAGGATAGCTCTACTCCTTTTTGTGTTTAGGCTACCAACATACATGCATATATATATATATTTTTTTTTTGGGGGGGGGGGACCTGAGCAGCTGGTTAGGTTACCATTGGAGTTCACACATATATACAGTATATATATATAATTTTGGGGGGTTGAAGTGGCCCGAAGGGGGAGGGGTTTAAAAACACTCTCATCATGTTGCATGCAATGTTGCAAGATGCAGTGCTGCAATGTTGCAAGATGCAATGTTGCATGCAATGCAACTGCACTCTAACATTTTGCGGCAATACTACTCTGCGCGGTCAATAACTTCAATATCCTCTCTTTTCTCTCTAAACCTATCTCTGTCTGCCTCTCTCCCTATCCACTTATCCATCTATCTACAGTATCTATATCTCTATCCATCTATTTCATTTAATCTAATCGACCGAAGTGCTTAATATAAAAGCGACATATATCAGTCGTGAATTCACTCAAACCTAAATAAAGAAATGGTAGTGGAAGAGTTAAAGAGACCACGCTCTTATTTACAATTCACTGCGGAAAGGGTATTTTTCTTTCTTTCGAAAGAGTCCCATTTTAGAGATACTTTCGAGAGATTTTATACAAAAAAGAAAAACCGGAAAAATTTGCACACGAAGTAAAATTACCCAAAATAGAAAATAAAAGTAAATAGAGAACATACGAATGAAAAATGCAAAAACGACATAGAAGAAAATCTAATAATGTTTTCTTATGTCGAAAGCTGTCATTTTAAAAGAGGCGTAAACCTTCATTGAGATAATCCGGATCCACTTTTAAACTCGTTAACCAGCTCTCAATAGATACTTTTCCTTCTTTATGAAGTCAATATAGTCTTATTTTTAATATATATATATATACACAAACGGTGAAGAATTTTTGCCCTTTAGCAACATGTTATGAAATAAGAGGCAACAAATATGAATTGTAAAACCCATTTTAAACATTGGAAACAGGGTCGTGGATTTGAAAATGGGGAATGTAAATATTTTTTTGCGTCCTCTGAATGCATTTGGCGGAAAGCTTATTTAAACACGAAATTTATTCTCCACGAAATCACATTTTAATTTGTTTGTTCGAAATTCATAAAAATGTTTGTGTTTCGGTTTTAGAGAATTTTAAATTAATGGCTAGCAAATATATATACGAGGGCCACTCATTATATTTTGCCCCACCTTTTTTTTTCTTTCCAAGTTTCCTTGTAAGTTCCAGAAATTTTGTACACAAGTAGTTACATACCTTTTTTACAGGTTTTTATTTTTCCACATAGTCTCCATCCTTTTTTACAGTTTTCCTCCACCTCGACGAAACAAGGGCCTTTATTCCTTGCTGGTAAAAGTCCGCTGGGTTCCGCTGGAGCCACCTCTTAACCTCCTCAACAACCTCATCGTCACTCTGAAACTTTCGTCCACGAATAACATCCTTCATTGGCCCAAACAAATGGAAGTCTGAAGGTGCCAGATACGGGCTGTATGGAGGGTGGGGTAACACAGTTAAGCGCATTTTTGTGATGGCCTCTCTTGTTTGCAAACTGTTGTGTGGTCTTGCGTTATCGTGCAAAAGAAGGACGTCTTCCAGTTTTCTCTTCGTTCGAACTCGCTTTATACGTCTCTGGAGTCTCTGTAGGGTAGCAATATATGCCTCTGAGTTGAGTGTTTGTCCTTTCT
Organism: Bathynomus jamesi; assembly: GCA_023014485.1. NCBI lineage: Eukaryota > Metazoa > Arthropoda > Malacostraca > Isopoda > Cirolanidae > Bathynomus > Bathynomus jamesi. The sequence goes on along the minus strand of JAJOZX010000168.1, from coordinate 661,017 downwards.
TCATAATGTCCACCAGAAACACCACCTTCATGTCCCAGAAGATGGTGGCCATAACCTTTCCTGCAGAGGGAGCCATTTTAAACTTTTTCTTGCGTGGGGAGTCTGCGTGATATTACTCCATGGATTGGCGTTTTGTTTCAGGTTCAAAGTGGTGCACCCAAGTCTCATCCCCAGTAATAATTCGTGAAAGGAACTCATTCCCTTTTGTCTCGTATCGAACGAACGACTCAGAAGCAATTTCTTTTCTTTGGGCTTTGTGATCTTCAGTCAGTTGGCGAGGAACAAACCGTGAACACACTTTTGAGTATCCCAGTTGCTGAATTATCGTATTCACACTTCTTTCACTAATTCCTAATTCCAGTGATACTCCTTGTATGTGACGCGCCGATTTGATCGAATGATGCTGTTAGCACGTTGCACAGTGTGAGATGTGACAGCCGATGCCGGGCGACCGGTGCGTGGCTCATCATCGAGGCTGGCTCTCCCTCTCTCCGATGATCTCACACGTTTAGACCAGCGTCCACTGTGCTTCGATCAACAACAGCATCTCCTAAAACGTTTTGTAGACTTTTGTGAATATTTCCAACTGTTTCCTTCTCTGCGGTTAAGAACTCGATAACAGCTCTCTGTTTACGACGCACATCACTGTCAGACGCCATTTTCGAAACTGCGTTAACCATCAGTTTTATACAAGAGCGTTTAAAAGCGGTTTTATACAAAGAGGGGAGGTTCAAACTGGAAAATGCGGTTATGTGAAGCGTAGAAAGTTCAAACTTACGGCCCAAAAGACATTTCAGCCCCATGTCCTATTTTAGCTAAGAAAAAAGGGTAGGGCAAAATATACTGAGTGGCCCTAGTGTGTGTATATATATATCCTTCGGTAATTATGTCGCAAATGACATGGCCTGAAGTTGAAATAAAAAATACATTTTTCTAGTGTATTTTGGTGTGGCCTATTCAAACATAACCTTCATTTCTTGTGCAAATGAACAGAAATACGTGTTTGGACCATAAAGTGACAACTGTATTTCTGTTCATTTGCACAAGAAATGAAGGCATATTCCAACAAAGAACACCAAAATACACTTGAAAAATGTATTTTTGACTACATTTTATACAATAAAGCATAACCTAACATGTTCATGTTACGAGATCTCGTAAATGATGCATTACCACAGGAAACGTGCAAAACACCTCAGAATTAACCAGAAAAGTTTGCTCTCGTCATTTTCGTTTAAACTAAAGAAAATATCACGACTTAACCTAACCAATCATCATGGGCGTACAGTTGACCTAACCGGGCATTCAGTTAACCTAACCGGGCATTCAATTACTCATTTAATTAATCATCTAGGGCACATGACGAGTCAAGTTCTCAAAGTCGAAAACACACGAACGGCACGTCATAATTCTATCACAAACACCACCAAATTGAATCCAATTAGAAAAAAATAGCCAGAACAGAAACCAACAAACTAATTAAGTCGCATAGCAACATGACGTCATACCACCCCCGACCACAAATACACTAAATATATATATATTTTCATATTATTATTAGTATTATTATTATTATTTTCTACAATAGTTTGCACAAAAAATGAGTGACAAATTTGAATAAAGCGACTAAAACTACCTCATAAAGAGTTATTTTGATTTACAGGTTCAGCCCATGTCATTTAAAATATATTAACCATACCTTTCAACCTTTCAAATGTTCCGTGCGATGATTCCTCATTTTACGAAGGTCAAGCTTGTCGCCCCTCCTCGAGTTGGCCTGGTGAAGTAGTGAGTTGGTTTCTTGTACTCTCCACCTCACATAGTCAGGTACGCTCGGCTCATCTGGGATTGTTCTGAGACAGGCGTCTAATTTTCTTTTGAAGATGTCCACCGCAACACCACTCATGTTCCTTCGTTCCTTGGGCAACTGGTTAAACAGTCTTTGTCTTCTCACAACAAAACTATTTTTCTTCAGGGTTAAAGATGTTCCAGGATTGTTCCCTGTCCAGCCTTTAATTTGGGAACACGACAGTATTCCTTATTTACTTTCCACTGTTGCTTGGGGAGTTATAGGGTTCAGAGTAAGATTAGGGGCCAGTTTCTCCATTGTTTTCCAAGTGTAAATAATGGTGTATCTCTCTCTTCTTCTTTCTAGTGAACATAGGTTTAATTCAAATAATGTTTCCCAGTAATTTAGTTCTATGCACCCATCTTGGGTGGGTGAAGCTTCTCTGAATCCCTTCTAGCTGACTAATGTCTTCTTTTTAATATAGGGATGTTAGGACCGAGTAGTATTCCAACTTGGGTATGATCAGAGTTTTCAATAGAGGAATCATTATATTCCTAACCTTCGTTTAAAGGTTCTCAGTATCTGCCCAGTTATTCTCGTTGCTCTGTTCACTGCTATCTTATTTTGTGTTTCAAATTTCGTATCATCACCCATTACAACTCCTAAATCTTTTGCTTTAGAATTTCTCTGCATTTCCTATCCATTTCGGGTATAATATTGCATGGATTTTAGGTCCTCCCTTTTTCCGAATCTTAACAGTTGAAATTTCTCATTTTTAAATTTCATATTGTTGTCTTCCGACCAATTGTAGATTCTGTTCATGTCAGTTTCTAGGGATCCTATATCATCTAGGTTTCTTATTGTTCTACTGATCTTTGTGTCATCAGCAAAGGATGTTACTGTCCTCAGTGTGCTGTCTCTGGTAACGTCCTCAATCCTCATCAGTGTCAGTTAGCATGATTATGAAGAGTAGTGGAGCCAATATTGTTCCTTATGGTACTGAGCTGAGGACCTCTGATTCTGATGAAGATATTCCTTGTACTGTAACGACTTGCCGTTGCTCACAAGGAAATTATATATCCATTTTCCTACTTTTCCTGTTATTCCCATATATTTCAGTTTATGTACTGTATTATGATTCCATGGTCACACTTGTCGAACGCTTTGGCAAAGTCTTTGTATATTACATCATAGTTTTCATTACTTTCCAGTGCATCAATACTGTTATGTAGTGTTCCATTAGTTGTGATAGGCATGATCTTCCTGACCGGAATCCATGTTGGTTATCATTTAATTTTTTACGAGTTTCCAAAAAGTCATAGATTTTTTCTCTAACTATTCTATCAAATATTCTAGTGAGATGAGATGTAAGCGACACTGGCCTATAGTTTTTGGCCTCGGATCGATCTCCTCCTTTATATAATAGAACTATGTTCGCTCTCTTCAGGATGCCCGGTATTTCTTCATTGTCTAGTGACAGTTTTCCAGTCTATTGCTTCCATGCTGGATGCAACACCTTCCCAGTTGGAGTGAAAATTAAAAATTTCGAATGTGCTTCTCTCTAGAGTGTGTGATGTGTTCTTTCCTTTCCTGTTGCTTTTATATTGGTTGTTATTTCAATAATGTTGTGATCAGATATTATAGCTGGGGATATTTCTATGTTATCAAATAGATTGCTGTGGTTTGTGAATACCAACTCTAGGCAGTTGTTTATTCTTGTGCTTTCCGTTACTTCTTGTGGTAACATAAATTCATCGGCTAAGACTAGGAGCATTTTTGCCTGCACCTGGTCTTCCCGTGTGCTCCACTTGTCTTGGTGTATACGTATAATTTTCCCTATCCTTTTGTATGTCATGAATGGAAAGTTCAAATCACCACCTAGAAAAATATTTAGGGTTGGAGAATGTAGATCTTTTACTCAGTTTCTGACCTCTGGAATGGAGTCTGAGAATTTTGAAGTTGGTGTATTCAGGGGTCTCTACATTACAATTAATACCATATTTGATTTTTCAACATTTTCCTCTCCACATTCTCCGTAGCTGTTTGAAGTACTTATAGTAATTTTTGCCATATGTCTTTCGCGTGTGTAAATAGCACATCCTCCTTTAGGCCTTACTGTTCTGTCAGCTCGGAGTATGTTATAGTTGTCAATTTGTATTTCTTTTGTCAATACAAAACTCACAGTTTTCACAGTTCGCCTGGCAGTCCTTTAGATGGGTTTCTGTGAGGCATGTAAAGTCTGCTCCGGTTTCTTGCATGAGTCCTTTCAGGCAGTGGTGTAGTGCTGTGGGAACGCGTGGGAACGGCGTTCCCTTACTTTTTTTGGTAGACGGAACGGCGTTCCCTTACTTTTTTTGGTAGACGGAACGGCGTTCCCTCACTGTTTCAAATAAATCCAAACTTACAAATCTCTAACGTAATGAAATTTTAATTCCCACCCCTAGAAGAAATGTGAGAAAGAATCATTAACTGTTTCATTTCTTTTAGCTTCGACTGAGGCAATGCTAGCCTATAAAGATCTGGTGAAACAGTCACCACGGCGTACCAGTTGTTAACTTTTTTTTAGTTAATCATTCCAGATGTTAGCTATTTTTATTGATCGTACTGGATGTCGTATATCTAATGACACTGGAAATACTGCATCTTCAACCTTGGAATATATCCTAATATCCAGTGCATATGACCTCAAAATATTGCTGAAATTGGTCAGATTTCAAAAGATTTCCCGGGGAGCTTACAGTGCCCCCGGACCCCCAGCTGTATGGGCTCGCCGCGCTCGCCATTGTCTCCCCCGCATCTGAGTAACACTTTCAAAATGCGTTCCCTCACTTCTTTATTTAGCACTACACCACTGCTTTCAGGTATATAACATTCTCCGGGGAATGGTTTGATTTAAGGCCCTGAATGTTGACTAGGCTTATTTTTATCTTTTCGCTATCGTTTATACATTTATGTAGTTCAGATTCGTTTTCCAATGGTGGTACCGGTCTCATTTCCTTCTGATCCTCCGAGAATTTTCCTCTCTTTATCTTTTTCGATACCTGTTGTCCTGATATCGCATGAAGTGTCTTTGTGTGTGCCTTCTGTACCGCCCTCGGATTCCTGTGTTTGTCAGTTGACTTTGTAATTGCTGGATGGTATTTAGCAGTTGAATTGTGTTGGCTATGTCTAAAAATTGGTAGCCCTCTTTGATGCTGGTTTTTCCTGTTCGCCTGTCGCGTTCCATTGAGAGTGGTGGTAATGGCATTTTTGTCCGTATTTGCACTCCCATATCTTGCATAGATGTTGCAGACAGTGAGATAGTGGAACTTACACTTGTTTTCAAATCTGCAATATCCATTTGTATAATGTGAGTTACGTGGGATGCGTATAGATGCATTGCCCATCCTGATATCTGCCGTGCCCTTTTGCATCGTATTTACACACGATATTTTCTACGCTTCTGTTTGTTGTCTTCTTTATTTTCTATGTTTTTAATTTTGATATTAGCATTATTCTTATTATGGTTAATATATTTTAAATGACTTGGGCTGGACCTGTAAATCAAAATAACTTTTTATGAGGTAGTTTTAGTCGCTTTATTCAAATTTGTCACTCATTTTTTGTGCAAACTACTGTAGAAAATAATAATAATAATATATAATATATATATATATTTAGTGTATTTGTCGTCGGGGGTGGTATGACGTCATATTACTCTGCAACTTAATTAGTTTTTTTTTCTGTTTTGGCTATTTTTTTTTCTAATTGGATTCAGTTTGGTGGTGTTTGTGATAGAATTATGACGTGCCGTTCGTGTGGTTTCGACTTTGAGAACTTGATTCGTCATGTGCCCTAGATGATTAATTAAATGAGTAATTGAATGCCCGGTTAGGTTAATTGAATGCCCGGTTAGGTCAACTGAATGCCCGGCTAGGTCAACTGAATGCCTGGTTAGGTTAAGTGAATGCCCGGTTAGGCCAACTGTACGCCCTTGATGATTGGTTAGGTTAAGTCGTGATATTTTCTTTAGTTTAAACGAAAATGACGAGAGCAAACTTTTCTGGTTAATTTTGAGGTGCTTTGCACGTTTCCTGTGGTAATGCATCGTTTACGAGATCTCGTAACATGAACATGTTAGGTTATGCTTTATTGTATAAAATGTAGTCAAAAATAAATTTTTCAAGTGTATTTTGGTGTGCTTTGTTGGAATATGACCTTCATTTCTTGTGTAAATGAACAGAAATACAGTTGTCACTGTATGGCCCAAACACGTATTTCTGTTCATTTGCACAAGAAATGAAGGTTATGTTTGAATAGAGCACACCAAAATACACTAGAAAAATTTATTTTTTATTTCAACTTCAGGCCATGTCATTTGCGACATAATTACCCTTATTATTTTCATTATCATTATTTTTACTATTATTATTGTCATTTCTTACGTTTCCAGTTCCTGTCGGGCGTTTATTTTCTACGTTTTTAGTTTTTAACTTTTTATCATTATCCTCGTTGGGCAGTTTTACCATATCGCTAATTTTACTTATCTCTTTTCGTTCTTTTACCTCTTCGTTCCGTGTTTTATTTTTATTTGTTTCTCTCTTATCCACCCAGTTTTGCATTGGGACATTTCGGTACTCTTGTTTCCCCATTATTCTCTCCTTTTCCGTAGCACTCGTATTTGCATTTCCATTTCTTTAACCTTTACGCTGCGTGTTTCTGACATTGTCAGTGATTAAAAAGTCTCCTCAGGACCGCATCACTGACAGTGTCAGTGATGTGATTCACTTAGATTTCATTAAGTTATCCATGCAACGAAAGAAAGAAAACCTTTATTTTTAACAGTAACTAGCTATATCTATAACTATATCTATATTTACTTGTAAAACATAATGAATGCAATGCAATACGAATGCAATACGCGTAATCAAACTCTTCGACTCGCTTTGCGTCGTTCATGGAATTTAAACATGCTCCGCAGCAAAAGGGTTAAATACCACAAAAGAGTTTACAGTCTGTGTACATGCATCACACAGAAATTTGATCCCCCGTGAATTGTTTGACGTTCGACACGAGGGATATTTTTCTGTCAGCCAAATTCATACTGATATTGTTGTGCAGTTTTTGACAGAAATCACACCCGATTGCCGCATTTTCAGTTGTTTCCAAATTACACAAATTGCAAATCAGATGAGAATTTGAACTCATGGTCATGCTATTCATTAATTATATTATCGGCACACAATTTTTTTTTCTTTTCTTTTTCCTTTTCCTTTCGCTGGGTGTCGGTCACGAAGGTTTTATGACCTTTGCGTTTTATGACCTTTTTCCTGCCTTGTTTCAAACTTTCCTCGAATGCCAACCGTGTTACGACTTTAATATATACGTTAAAATGGTAATAATTTGTATAAACTGTATCGCATTTTCTTAAATTTAATAAATTTCACTTTATAATTTATATGCACGGATTCACTGATACTTTATACACATTCGGGTGTAAAGAGAATAAACCGCCGAGAAGTTATTCCCTTCTTACTTGGATAATAATACGGAAAGAGAAACAAAGCTTCCATTCCAAACGAGGTAGAAGCAAACTGTATATATATATATATATACTGTAGGGCGGAGTGAAACACAACTTTTTATTTCAAATTTATTTGCCTCACTTGTTTTTTTGTGTATTAGAACATAAAAATGATGTATTCAGTCATTTAATGTTTGTAACTCAAACCATCTCTCGCATTTTTACATAAAAGCAAAATGGCCATCAGCCGTTTGTCCATAAATAAAAATATGCTCATAACATAAAAACTAAGTGTTCGATCAAATAAAATAATTGAAGAAAAACGCTTTATAATGCAAAACTATACTTAAAAAACACCATTGTGCACACATTGTATTGAAATAAAATTGTATCTGGTCTCACTTAGTTGGATACTGTAAATCAATTACATTTGAATGCGATATAAAACCTGCTCATCTCAAATATTATTATTTTTTCAGGAGAGGCATCAGATCCTTTTTGATTTCAAGTGAGGGAAGCAGAAAGCGACCTTTTATTCTTGACCTAATAAATCCGTTTCTTGATTCCTGTGATATTACTGATGCTGATGCATCTGTAGCCAACTTCACGGCTCTTTCGACGTTCTGTGTGTGAATGGGGTATTGCTCAACTTTGAAACATTTTGTTTCGTACTCAAGCAATTCTTCATCACACAATTTAGAAGTGAGAGATGGTTCACTGATATCAATCCTATCCCAGAAGATGATGTCTGTCCAATGTAATGCTTTGAAGTTCAATTCTGGTACTCTAAATTCTCTGATTTTCCTTGTATTGGCTTCCTTTCACTTTCTGGTCTGTATTATTCGATCAGTTGCAACTTTGCGCAGCTTTTGCTCACTATCTGACAGCATTGATAGAAAAATATTTTCTGAGTGAGCAAAATAGGCATTCCGTGATATATAAGGTTGGACAACTTTTTGTATATTTTGGGGTAACAGGTTGAATCTTTTTATCGCATCAAAGATATGGTTGGGTCCATCAGGCAGATACGATTTAAATTTTATATTGAACCAGTTAGAACCATAGTTTGTTACTCTGAACAGAACAAGGCTACGTAACTCTCTGGAGGGATTCTTTTGTGAGACATAATAACGACAAAGACTGTTGGCTAGAGTTAACCATCTAGGCTTGAGTTTCTCTAGGCTTCCGTCAACATATCCTTCTCTTATGGCCCCATTTATTTTGAACATGTTTTGTTGATCATTACTTAAATCTTCTATGAGCTCATCTGTGAGAACTGGGATGCTATCGGCCCCATCTGTAATTGGGGAGAACTTTACCACAGGCATCTCATGGCAAGTCTTAAAAGCATTACCAATAGATCCACTGAATGATCTTGGCCCAATTGTTTTCCCGTCGTATTGCTCAAACAGATGCCTTAAGGGGAAGTTCATTTGTATGTAACATACAAATGATCCATTGCAATGGTCGGTTCAGCTTCTGCTCGATGAAATGGATTATGCCACCTTTAGACCCAGTGCTGACATTCGTACTGTCGCACCCTATCACCTGGAGATTCTGGTCGAGTGTCACTTCATTCAAGTAAGCGAACAACGATTCAGATACATCACTTGCTTTTCCAGATTTAGGGCTCTCCACCAGGCTCACTCAGTAGTACATAATGTTCTTCAACAATTATATCCTGGTACCATTTACCATTTATTTGTCTTTACTAACGTCTTGTCTTTTCTCCCATCAAAATATAAAGCTTTAACATCACCATACCTTTTGTGCAGCTTCAACTTGTAATGTTTTTTTCAATTTCTGTCCCTCTCTTCTCCCTTTACTTCGATCAATAAAAAAGTCACTGTCTTTTTCGGTAATGATACCCAAATCCACCAAAGTGGCTGAAGCAATGGCCGATGCAGCACTATCTGAAACACCAAATCTGTCGGCTTCCATGGCGAGATTGGGTAAAGTGGCTCTCATTTGAATGTTGGAGCATTCATATTCAGACTCAGTTGTTGAACTTTCTTCGGTACTAGAGAGATCAGTATTAGTATCAGGTGAAAGCATATCATCAATGACTACCTTTTAGAATTCTTCATGCATGATTATTTTTCTTCGCTTACTTCCTTGTTGCTCCTTCAACTTTCTTGCATTTATTTTTGCTATAGATCTTGAAACGGTAACATCCACACCTCCAATCACCATATTTCGCATAGTCCTCTGATCCTCAAGGAATTCCAGTTCTTCTTTGGGTATTCTTGATTCTTTTGGACAAACACAAATAATATGTTTTTCTTTACATCCGCTTTTCGGCAGCCAAAATCTTGGTGCGAAACGAAGTTGCATTTACAGGCACAAATGTCAAAGAGCTCTACCAGTGATTTTTTGAACAATTCAATAAGCTTCGCACTGCTTTTGGATCGATTGAGTTGTCTAACTTTGTCGGTAAAGCGTTTCAGCTTGGTAATTATGGATTTTTTATTCAGTGAGGGTATTGATGAACGTTTCCACACTTCGACCAATGCTTCTGCTATCGTTTCGAGAATATCATTATTTGTCAATTTTGCAGATGAGCCTTCCTTCAGTAGAAGAAAATATCTCCCAACCTGCATATTAGAGGGTAAGACATTATGTGGCAATTCACTTGAAATTCCGAACAGAAAATGTTGCTTCACCGACTGTCTAGTTAGTAGACATATTTAGATGCGAGGTTAAATTTCTACAGAACTAACACATTATGAAAATCTAAAAAAATACAAAACACGGAATTAGTTAAAACAAATTATATATAAGCTCTAAAACTAAAATGTAAACATATTTTACTCAATAGTCTTTGTAGCCACCCATACTACAATATGCAGCATGCAGCTCCTATCCCCATCCCTTATCAGCCATATGCAAGATGTCATTGACCTCGAGTGAGACTGATGTTAGATAAACGTCTGTGTGTTCTTAAGTAGTTGGTGATTAGTAAGTATCGCTTGTGTTGTGCGAATATATTTACTCGTTATCATAGTTATAACCAAATAACGCACAATATAACGCGATATATTCTCTCAAAAACCAATAGATATTATACTAGGGGTCTTTCAAAATATGACTTTCCGCCATTTTGTTTTCGGCAAAAATGCGGCGGGTGGAGGGTCCTAAAAAGAAAGTATTTTTTTAGAACTTCTAGAGAGCCAATACACCAAATCATGAGTGAGGCAAGACGGTTTAATATTTTCACTCCACCTTAATATATATATGTGTATAGAAAGAGAGAGATGTGTGTGTGTGTGTGTGTGTGTGTGTGTGTGTGTGTGTGTGGGGTCCACAAACAAAAAAAGGGATACTCGATAAAACTGTATTTGTCAGGAGATACCCCTGAATCTGTCTTTCGTTTGTGTAGTTACTTGCTGTATTTATTTATTTCATTACATTACTTATAATCAGTACAATCATTACTCATAATCATTACAACTGCAAAGGAACAGTTGTTCCTCATGCAAGTGAATGGGTAAGTTAGGAAAAAGGAACACAACTGCTGGAAATGGGACCCAAATATTAAAAGAATGTAAACAAAATAAAATAGGAGATTTTATTTGACATTCAGTGAAAACTTTAGAACAATGATATTAATATACCTGCCAGAACAGGACAAAAGAAAACTAAATAAAAAAGTTATGGAATCATCTCGACCATCCAAACAGGCCTCTTGTAATTGCCCAGATAATTATAAACACCTTCTTTGAGCACATAACATCGAGACTTTAATGCTAAACACTTGAAAAAGGTAAAACCATATATGAACATCTATCTTTCTAGGCTTTAAGAAGGGAGTCCTGTCCTTCTGTCTGTAGACAATATGTATTTACTCTTAAGCGATTCTGAACATAGAAATATATGCCCTGTGCTTTGTTTCAACTCTTTACTCTCCCGCGTTAAGATTTTCATTGCTTCATACAATGGGTTCGGATGTGAAGCTTAAGATTTTCATTGCTGCGATCTTTTCTATAGTTTTATTGACCGAAGAATTCACCCTCAATTAGTGAGTTATCAATTATTCGGTTAATAAAACTATAGAAAAGAATGCAGCAATGAAAATCTTAAGCTTCACATCCAAACTCATTGTATCAAGATTTGTGAAGCTTAAAATTTCCATAGCTGCATTCTTTTCTATAGTTTTATTGAGCGAAAACTCTTGCGTTCCCAGCACCGTAGGTCTAGCTAACTTTTGCTGATATACTATAAAAAGGCAGTTATGTTTGTCTGTCTGTCCCTCTATCTGTCTGTAGACACCATATATTTACTACTAGCGGAGCGACCCGGCCTATATATACATGCTTGAGCTCTTCCCATTTTATGACGTGTCTATGATGTCACTATCTTTCAACCAATCCGGAATACAGACTGCAAAAATGGCCTTCAGCGGCCTCATGACCTCAGAGGACGACGATACATAGCCTATGTTCTTCCCTGGCCTAAGGTACCCCTATCCTCCACGTTTCATCCAAATCTGGCTAGTGGTTTGGCCTGCCATAAATAACAAAGTTCGCAGTTTGCAGTTTGACCGTCACAAATATTATAGATATAAAGATAAGATTAAGCGATTCTGAACATAGAAATAAATGCGCTTTGCTTTGTTTCAACTTTGTGTGTTAAGATTTTTTCATTGCTGCCTTCTTTTCTGTAGTTTTATTGACCGAATAATTGATCCCCAAATTACTGAGGGTTCAATTATTCGGTCAATAAAACTAGAAAAGAACGCAGCAATGAAAATCTCAAGCTTCACATCCGAACCCATTGTATCAAGATTTGTGAAGCTTAAGATTTCATGGCTGCCTTCTTTTGACCGAAACCTGTTGACTCTCTAGTAACTGGGGGACCTGCGGCCCCCAATTACTGAGGCCGAAGGCCCCAGCACCGCAGGTCTAGCTAAATCAGCCCGTAGGACCCACTTTTGCTAGTATATTTAATATATTGACGCTGTTAAATGATCGAGAATGTTCCAAAGTTCTTTACATTAATTTTGATTAAATTGCCAACAGTCATATTGTGGGCAGGTTTCATCATTGAAATTATACCAAAAATGTGATAGATAATATCCATATTAATTTAATAATAATAATAAATAATATATGAATGATAGGTAAACACTGCTTTGTTTGGAATTAAGGCCAACTTCATTCGTTTTTACGACTTTTCTTTATGGATTGTGCTTACAGTTTCTGACCATATTCAATTATGAGTCCCACTTCGAGGTTACAAAAAATGAGGTGCTGCAAGATGACACCAGTCCATTAGGTGTCCATATATTTTTGTTTCTTTAAATTTGAATTTTTAAAGCCAAATATTTTTTGTGGATTACTATTTTCCTGTTCTTTTTAAGGTTTAATTTTATGCATACAAAAAGATTTACCTTTTTGCAGGACGCATTTTTCATACCAGTCCAGGATTTTTGTAGGCAACGTCTTTTTGTTTTAAACATAAATTTTGCACAAAATTGGCGCTCATACTACCTTTCGAACAGAAGTTTTTAAGCCAGTGAGAACTTAACATTTACTTAAACTCACGAACCACTTACATTCTGAGTGCAGCTTCACAAATTTGATCTCACTGGCTTTGGATGTGAACCCAAAGTTTTTATGGCTGTGATACTTTTATAAATTTTTGGGACCGACCTGCTTTTCCTCTATTTCACTAAAGAGTATAGAAGTGTGGACAAGCGTGGTCTGACCAGATGCACAAAATTATTTATGTTCTACCGCAATCAACACAAATTCTAAAATAGCCGAAATTTTGTTTTTGCGTGAGGTCGACAAGACGTGTGAGGCTGAGTGGAACTTACTCTCGACGAATAGGCTCCGCCCAGTGTCACGCGGACCGACGATTTACTCAGCTGAACAACTTTTTGCCCATAAACTTTGCTCTAAACTTTTTTATAGTGAACGAATTTGTTCGATATTTACAGCAAATTATTCGCGACGAGGTCCTGTATCTTTTGATGTAAAGTACGTGCAGTGTAGTTTCTTCTGAAAAAAGTCAACTTTTAGAAGAACCGTCCGCAAAGTGTTAGTCGACGTCAAAAAAGATTTGTCTACGCACTACCGTGCCGTGGACGATACATATATACGTAAATTTCTTTTTATGAAGTATTGCTATGCAGGGACGTACCCAGGATTTGGTCAAGGCGGGGGCGTGTGAGTAACTAAAACAAAGGTGTGTATACCATACGAGTATGTATATACATAAACATTTACTAGAGCCAATATTCATGCATTAACAAAGCATTATTTACAGCAAGTGTAAACTAAATTAGACAAATTAATAGATTTACCACACATTTTTCATGCGAAAAATACTGAGTCAAAAATTATAGTTACATTACTATGTGTACAGACAGGATTTAACATAGAGAATACTGAAACATTTTTGAGCTTTCATTGGGCTGGTTTTAAGACTAATTGGCGGATAAAAATCTACAGTCGCGGGTTGGCGAATTTTTGACTGTTTTTAAATTCAGATAACGTCTTTTTGACTAATAGCGGAAAGTTTGAATAGTCAACAAATAGTAACTGTATAAATACTGTAAACTAAAAAATTTGCATGTATCGGTGGGTGACCGATACATGCAAATTTTTTAGTGTATACAAGCAGAGCCTTCGGCTCCCTGCCCTACGGGCGGGTCTTCTGCTTCGCAAACTCGCCTACGGAGAGGGCACGTTAGGGTTACCCATTTGGGAGGGAGGTCATTCTCCCTCTTCCCCCAAAATCCTCTCACCCCCCTTTATGGAACTTGGGGGGCTAACCCCCACCCCCTTGGTGCATAACCCCTCTCCCCATTACCCCTCCCCCGTCACCCTCTCCCCATTACCCCCGCCCAATTACCCACCCCGAGGTCATTCTCCCCCATCCCCCAAAACCCCATCAACCCCCTTTATACAACTTTTGGGGCTAACCCCACCCCCCTTGTTGCATAAAATGGTTGAAACATTATGGGTCATTTTATTTTATCCAAAAAATGGACAATTTGTAGGTTTTTAAAAAATTTGTAAGGTTTTTAAATGTTTAAGGATATACCAAGCAGGTTTAATGCTATCATATATATATATATATATTATAATACGTATATATATATATATATATATACATTTTAACTGCAAACACGCAGTATAATTAACGTAAAGAACGACGCTTGTATAGGAGAATATTCGCGCAAGATGAGGAGAGAGAACGAAACAAATGAAAAAATGAGGTAACCACCCGGGAATCGAACCCGGGATCTTCCGATTGGCGGTCAATCGGAAGATCCCGGGTTCGATTCCCGGGTGGTTACCTCATTTTTTAATTTGTTTCGTTCTCTCTCCTCATCTTGCGCGGAATATTCTCCTATACAAGCGTCGTTCTTTACGTTATACTGTATATGTATATTATATATATATATATATATATATATATATATGGTGCAGCATAAGTCGCTTTACCGGGAACAATGAAATCACCTTGCGAAGAATAATATTTATTATTTATTACAGAAATTGTTCAGAGTGTCTTACATCATGTTCATTCACTACACACACATTACATCTTTGAATCACTGAACAACAAATAGCACCACACAGTTCTTTGTTATTATTCAACGCCTCGAACTCCTGGCGTATCAAAGTCTTCATGTGATCGAAGTCCACGGTTTCTGGTCATAGACTATCTTTGATTATACCCCACATTGAATAATCACATCACATAACTTAACACCCGACTTATACACACTAAAATACACACGTCTCGCATGCCCATCCAAGAAATTTCTAAGTTCCACTGCCCATCTATTCTTATCACTTCCAAACTGCTCACTCGCATACCTCTCAAAGTCTTCCAGAAAGTCTTCTACCTTTTGCACACGATCCAAACCATAAGACCAAGGCTTCGAAACCTTAATACGCTCACGTTCATACTTAGTTTTCTTCATTAATAGTTTCTCACTCAATTGCTATCACACCCTGCACCGCTGCACAAACACCCTTATCTCTCATGGCATAAAAATCTTCCAAATACACGTTCGTTCTGGGCAAGGGAGTCTCCTTATTCGAAAAATCTGAACTAGAACTTCCATCCATTGTGTACTTTCTACGCTTAACACCTTTATCACTTCTTCCAAACTTACTTTCACAATCACGCTTAGCCTTATTTCTCAGTCTCCTTTTCCTTTTACTCTGCACCTCTTTCCATTCATCAGGACTTTCGCAATCATACTCAGATTTGTCGCTTTCAGAGTAATGAGCAACCCTCTTCTCCAGACGCCTTGTTAAGTGCACACGTCCCACGTCAACCAATTTCTTACTTACATACCCTTTCTCCAGTTTACGCAAATGCTCAAAAAAGCTTTCAGTTTCACATCCTTACCTTCAGTTCCTTCCTCATTCAGCAATTCCTGTACAGAACACTCTATTGCAGTCATTGCACCATCAAACTCATTCAAACCCTCACTTGCCTTCAATCTAACCGACTGCCGCCCCTTCTCATCCGCAGTCATGTCTCCTGATGCTCCTTCTTCAACCATCCTAAACGATACGATTAAAGCAAGCTTTCAAAACCAAAACAAAATCAAATTATAAAAATTAAACGAAAAGTACATACAATGAAACCAAAACCGAACGGTATAACAAATTAAATAAATGAAAAAAAATCTTAGCTGGGGATGCCAACTGTTACCGTGACCAGGATTCCACATACAAATATATATATGGGTGTCCCCTTTATAGCGCAAGGCCGTCCCAGCCACGAACGGTAAAAAATTAAATTACAAAACTATATATTAATAAATACAAGGCAATCCAGGCTGCCTACACAAGTTAACATTACCCTAACTTAAACTAAACTTAACGTAAGCTTAACCTAAATTTAACGTAAGCTTAACCTAACCGTAACGTAAGCTTAACCTAAACTTAAACCTACAATATTAAATATTTAAATAACTGGCACTTGTAAAAATAAGGGTTTATTTAGAGAGCTTGCGAGAAGTTGCGAGGTCTGGATCCCAACTCCGTCTCCTGTTTTGCAGAGGACAATTCTTAGATTACTGGTGTTACAGTATGCTGTCTCTGTCCAACTAAATCTAATACAAAAATTTCTTTACAGGGAAACCTTCGATGATACTTGTTTCTTATTTTAAACTTTACACCCTTTAATCACCAAAATTCATACAGTTCAAGACCAGCTATTTGCTTTCAAGCAACCAAAATTCAAAAGTTTAAACACGCACGAGATTCAGCCACGTATCACATACCATGCAAGTATCACATACCATACAACCAACCACCCAGCGGATCATCCAAAAATCACTACATGCACACTGTTACAATATAAACGCTTATAATTATTAAAACTTATTAGTTACTTTGATTTAGCCCTGCTAGTAGGGTTAGTTTACATTTCCTAATATTCTACACCGTCAGCGTACACACGAAACCAATACCACAAATTAAGGAACATTAACTAGATAGGACACTCGATAATTTAGGTTCAGGGTTTGCCTTGCAACCAGACATTTCTGGGAACACCTCTAAATTAACTTGACCATTCCATGGAAAATTCTTAACAACGGCTGGCTACTAAGGAAGTTAGTTGAGATGAAAGTAATCTACCTGGTTATTAGTTAATCTGTGCTAACACTGTTGCTTGGAGATGACTAACTTATCCATATTTATTCATTTCAGGTGACGTGGATCAGAAGGAAGGATGTGCGCGTTATAACAGTCGGATTGTTCACGTACACGACAGATGACCGCTTCACGGCACTCCATTCCGAAAATTCCAGTAACTGGACTCTGCGCATCGTTTCTGCGCAAGTGTCAGATTCGGGCACTTACGAATGCCAGATTTCGGTTGAGCCCAAAATATCAAAGTCATTTACTTTACACATTGTAGGTGAGTGCCATATGGAAAACCATTTTTAATTTAGGTGTAATCATGAACAGTCGAGTTCTTTACTGACTGTCGTAGAGGCGATATTCAATAGTTTTTCCTGTCCAAATTACTCCTCCGAACAGTGTAGGAATACCGTCTTATGTTGTTCGAAATGTTTATAAACAAATATAGATGCATATGCATTTTGCGTTCTGTTAATCTTGGAAATGCTTCATTTGCTTTGAATTGGTTAGCATTCATCCCGAGGAAGCCAAGGATGAACTTTATACATCACTTATAAAACGGTGTCCTTCGACATTGTCCTATTTCCTATTGTAATCGGATTCCATTTTTTTTGTTCGTATGGAGATGATCAGCTTGCAGTGGTCACATATTAGAGTGAGTAAAATATTCATTATATTATATATATATGTGTGAAAATTATTTCACGAAAGTAACACGTGAAAAATATTTATGATGAAAAAACCACGAAGGAAAGGAAATACAGAATGGTGCTCAAGCGCTTTCGTCTAATGACACCCTCAGGAACAATGAAGTAAATAAAGAGTTCGAGACTTATGCAGGTCACAAAATGTATATATATATATATATATATATATATATATATATATATATAAATAAAAATTGTGGGAACAGCATACAAATTTGTAAGGAAAAACTACCAATTTTAGTACTTTGCCCTTCTTGTCTAAATCCGTTCTGAACGAATTCAAAACAACAGGATCAAATGGATTGTTTACAACCTATTTTATAGATAATGCCTGAATTATATATACACTACCGGTCAAAAGTTTAAGTACACCTACTAATTTCCAATGTTTTGCTGCTTAGCTCATGACATAAACTTCAAGTGTAAACTTAACGAGTACTAGAGATGAATTTGCTTACCTGGCTTTCATATTGTATGCTTCAGTGCATCTGCCCTATGCAGTGTGTTGTAACACAGAAGCTTCTTCAAAATAGCCTTCAAAATGTGTTCATTGACGTCAAGCATGCAACCTAAAATTAATGCCATTAGCTCTGCAGAAAGGTCCAAAAACAGTTTAAAAGTCTTTACTGGGGTAGTGTGTTTCTTCAGGAGTATGTTAATTCATGTGTTCAGTTATTAACATACGCTGCAGGTCTTTACATATAAAATCGTTGCAGAGGAGCTCATTGTGTAGTTTTAGGTATATTTCTGTGTTTCAAAAAGCAAAAATGGGTGCCATAGCTCAGTTAACAACAGAAAAAAGACAGTCGATTGTAAATTTGAGAAATGAGGGCCAATCACTGAGGCAAATTGCAAAAAAAATAAAAGTTTCTGTGAATGCAGTTGCTTGTGCCATTAAGCGGTACGAAGAAACTGGTCAAAATAAGGACAGAAAAAGGTCAGGGCGACCAAGAACCACAACAGACTCAGAGGACAAACATATCCGAGTCACCAGTCTGCACAACAGACGCCTCACAGCACCTGAAATCAAAGCCCAGCTGAACAACTCCAGAAGTACAACAGTTTCAACATCAACTGTTCAGAGAAGACTAAGAGAGGCAGGATTAAAAGGACGAACTGCAGCAAAGAAACGAATGCTGAGACTCGAGAACAAAAAGAAAAGGCTAGCCTGGGCTAAAAAACATCAAAAATGGACTGTTGAGCAGTGGAAATTTGTTCTTTGGACTGACGAATCAAAGTCCCAAGTTTTTGGATCCAAATGCAGAGTATTTGTGCGGCGCAGAGCGGGTGAAAGAATGACACAGCAGTGTGTTGTGCCAACAGTGAATCACGGTGGAGAAACTGTGATGGTCTGGTGATGTTTTGCAGGGGAGCAAGTTGGAGATCTCCACAAAGTCACTGGAATACTGAATCAACGTGGCTATCACAGCATTCTACAGCGCCATGCCATCCCATCTGGACTGCGATTAGTTGGCCAACAGTTCACAATGCAGCAAGACAACGATCCTAAACACACTTCCAAGCTGTGTCAAAATTACCTGAAGCAGAAAGAACAGCAACGTCAGTTCCCAATTATGGAATGGCCAGCACAGTTACCGGATCCGAACACCATCGAGCTAGTGTGGGATGCACTGGATCGACGAGTGAAAGCCAAGCAGCCATCCAGTGCTCAGAAGCTCTTGGAACTCTTACGAGAGTGCTGGCAGCAGCTTTCACCAGACTATCTTCTTTCTCTTGTTGAGCGCATGCCTCGAATTTGTTCTGCTGTAATTGCTGCTAGAGGAGGTTGTTTTGATGAATCTAAAATTTAGACTTTGCTTTTGGTAAATTGTAATGATTTGTTGTTATTTAAGTTCCCATGTTTGTGTCATGATAAATTAGTTAATAAATAAAAAAATTTAAACAAAATTTTAAATTTATGAATTTTTCGAGGTGTACTTAAACTTTTGACCGGTAGTGTAGGTCACAAAAAAAAAAATAAATAAATTGAAAAATAAAAATTGTAAGAGGAGCATACAAATTTATAAGGGAAAACTACCAAAGTTTTAGCACTCCGCTCTTCTTGTTTAAATTCGTGGATCTTTTCCATTTTATGGGAACCACCATTTTTTTTAAATAAATACATGGTTTTACAGCATTTTTTATGCTGATTCCAAATATATTATTCTTTTTCAGGAGAAATAAAAAATAAGAAAGTTATAGTCAATAATTTTTTATTATTTATATGATATGCCACGATGACGTCATTTGTACGATAACGTCATCGTAAGCTCAGTTAGGGCCTAATAGCCTGTTTCTAATAGTTCAACTCAGTTCTTAATTTACCTTGAATGGAAATATTTGCCTCGACTTGACAATATGGAAAATTATAACTTAATTTGGCTAGCAACAATCGTGGAACAATCGTGGATTATAACAATTACTTTAGAGAGGTAATTAAGTTTTAAACAATTAACCTAACCTAACTAAACTAACCTAACTAACCTAACCTAACTAAACTAACCTAACTAACCTAACCTAACCTAACTAACTTAACCTAACCTAACTTAAACTATGCAATATGAGAAAATAAAGAAATATCGTATAAATAATAAAATATTAATGACTATAACTTTCTTATTTTGTATTTCTCCTGCAAAAGAATAATATATTTGGAATCAGCATAAAAAAATGCTTCAGAACAATATATTTATTTAAAAAAATGGTGGTTCCCATAAAATGGAAAATACCCAAATCCGTTTTGAACGAATTCAAAACAATACGATCAAGTGGAAAAAGACCCTGACTCATGTTAAAGTTATTTGTAAGTTGAATAATAGCAGACTCAAGAATATTTCTATTAATAATGTTGCTAAAGTGAAACAAAATTGAAGCATTATTCCAATCAATACAGTGGGATAACTCTGACAAATGGACAAAAAGGGCACTGGACGACTGTCCCATTTTAACGGAATATTGATGCTGTTTTACACGCGTGTGCAAATTCTTTCCCGTCTGACCAATGTAAAAGGAATCACATTGTTTAAAACCAATTTTATAGATAATGCCTGAATTATTGGTAGGGCTATTTTTAACTATGATATTTTTCACAGTATTGTTATATGAAAATATTACATTAATAGTCAAAAGTTTAAGTACATTAGCAATGCCTAAAAAGCCCGGAAAAACGGAAGTACTAAACTATTCTTTGACAAAGTGCGAGTGTTATTATTAACACGATAGAAGGTTCGTTTTGCCTTGTTAAGACAAGATTCCATAAACGCAGGTGGGTAGCACAAATCCGAGATCACTTCCAATACCGTTGATTTTTTCCATTTCGGCATCCATGTATTCTGAACTGGCGATCCTAACAGCGCGGAGAAACATTGAAGAAAATATGGCCTTAATGGGGGTGTCATGTCCAGAGTAAAAGTGTACGTAGGACAAATTGTTTTTTTTTTTCCAATAGATACTGAACTTAAAACCTGGGCTTTCCCTATGTACACGCACATCCAAAAACGGGATTGAGCTGTCTTGTTCCACTTCTAAAGTAAACTAAATGGAGGGGACTTGATCATTTAACTGAAGGAGGAAGTCATCCAGGTCACGCTTCATGGGCCAGATACACAAACTATCGTCGACGTACCGCAACCATGGCATGCCAACCCCCAGGATTCTCGGAATGTAAGTAATTTCGAAAAACTCCATATAAATATTGAAGAGGTGGGGCACCAAAGGATTGCCTATGGCCATCCCAAAAACCTGTTGATAATACTCGCTATTGAAAGTGAATTTAGTTTTTGATGCAAAGTTTAACGAGTTCCAAAACGATGTGTGCAGGTAGTGGCAGGTCGTACTTATGTAATTCTCGGGAGAGAAAGCCAAGCATACCGTCAATCGGCACTTTTGTAAACAATGAGCAAACGTCAAAACTGATCAATCTATCGTTGGTTTCAGTGCGTACTTTGTCAAAGAATATTTTAGTACTTCCATTTTTCCCAGGCTTTTTAGGCATTGCTATTGTACTTAAACTTTTGAATATTAATGTAATATTTTCATATAACAATATTGTGAAAAATATCATAGTTAAAAATAGCTCTACCAATAATTCAGGCATTATCTATAAAATTGGTTGTAAAGAATGTGATTCCTTTTACATTGGTCAAGACGGGAAAGGATTTGCATACGCGTGTAAAACAGCATCAATATTCCGTTAGAATGGGACAGTCGTCCAGTGCCCTTTTTACCCATTTGTCAGCGTTTTCCCACTGTATTGATTGGAATAATGCTTCAGTTTTGTTTCACTCTAGCAACATTGTTAATAGAAATATTCTTGAGTCTGCTGTTATTCAACTTGCAAATAACTTTAACATGAGCCAAGGTCTTTTTCCACTTGATCCTGTTGTTTTGAATTCGTTCAGAACGGATTTAGACAAGAAGGGCAACGTGCTAAAATTGGTAGTTTTCCTCACAAATTTGTATGCTCCTCCCACAATTTTTATTTCTATATTTTATATATATATATATATATATATATATATATATATATATATTTTGTGACCTATATATGACGCGTTCGGTGGAGAAGGGGCGAACGCAACATTTTCGAATTATACCACAAAATGCAGTTAAAGTTTGTAAACTTTAAACCTTTGTATTTTAGCGGTTTATTGAAATGTTGTATGAATTTGAACACATATTTGAGTAAAATATTGTTGTGTAATATGTCGATATAATAAAATGCCAAGAAACTTTACAATATTATTTATTGATAGCTTCTGATGTTAACTGGTGTAATCCATTATTTGGTCCTCTTCGTCGAATGTTGTATTACCTGCTTCAACTGTTTCGGTTTCTTCCAGTTCCTTTAACAATCTTGTATAATAGTTCACTGCAGTTGCAGGCATTAGGTCTGATAATTCTTTGAGATCTTTTATTTTTTCCTTAGTTATTGGCAGCAATTGGGAATACTTTGGTTGCAGTGTCTGCTGGGCTGGATTGAATAAACTGACACTGTAGGATTTTTTCCCTTTCTGCAGTCTGACGGGATGGCTATTATCTGGGGTTGTGCGGTATGCAGTAGATATTACGTAGCCTTCTTTGTGTTGAAAGTCAAATATTAACTTTCTTGCATCTGTAAATTTAGTAGTTGTTGATTTCCTAATGACAAAGCACGTTTTTAGGACGTCAAAATCGAGAAAATCAGCCTGTTTCATTTCTACAACTAGGAAGCGCTGCGAAACGGCTGTAGTTATGGCCGTAACATAATCTTTTTTGGTGTAAATAATATTGCTGTAATTATTTTTTATATTTTGTTCAATTTGGCCAAATTGAGCATCACAGGGCATTGTCGAGTGACCAGAAAGTAGATAGATGTGTTCATTGTGAAGCAATGATGCGGAGTGAATTTCTCTGAGATACATTAAAACCTAAATTTTACCGTGAAAGAGTGCAGACTAACATCTAATTTTTTGCATAGGTAAAGCAAAGGTTTTAAAGGATAATTATACGACAAAAAACGTATTTTTCGAATTTTGTGGCGTTCGCCCCTTCTCCACCGAACGCGTCATATAGTCTCGAACTCTTTATTTACTTCAGTGTTCCTGAGGATGTCATTAGACGAAAGCGCTTGAGCATCATCCTGTTTCCTTTCCTTCGTGGTTTTTTCATCATATAATATATATATATATATATATATACACACAGTGTGTATATAACTTATATATCGGATGTGGAGGCAGATTAGGAGAAAGATTTTTCTTGGAACAATTCAAATGTAAATACATTTTCAATTACTTCCTTATTTTTCCAAGCAAAGAAATTGTCTTTAGATGAGAAAATTATACATTTTATCTTTCCGCGTCAGTGCTTGGAATGACGTGTGTTTTAACACACATAATCAAAGTGTCGCATGCAGTATTAAGCTAATCAAAGTTATTTTACAGTCTGGTCTAACTAATATACATATATATGGGATTGAACTCAGAATGGTTCTATGCACAGTCTATGTGTAACACACACACGCATATATAAAGTGTGTATATATATATATATATATATATATGCATATATAACTGCAATGACCGCGCAGTATATAAATGAATAGAAACGACATAAGTGTTAAGGAACGTTTCTGCACACGAGGAGGAGAGATAACGAATAATGAAAAATGAGGCGAACCGCCCAGGAATCGAACCCAGGGCCTTCCAATTGCCGGTCGGACGCTCTACCATTATGCTACGGACCTCACTCAATCACAAATCGAAATTCTCCCACATAGGGCAGAAACCAATGCCCTGAGAGGGCACCCTCGCAAATCGTGAATATGCGCATATAACTGCAATGACCGCGCAGTATATAAATGAATAGAAACGACATAAGTGTTAAGGAACGTTTCTGCACACGAGGAGGAGAGATAACGAATAATGAAAAATGAGGCGAACCGCCCAGGAATCGAACCCAGGGCCTTCCAATTGCCGGTCGGACGCTCTACCATTATGCTACGGACCTCACTCAATCACAAATCGAAATTCTCCCACATAGGGCAGAAACCAATGCCCTGAGAGGGCACCCTCGCAAATCGTGAATATGCGAGGGTGCCCTCTCAGGGCATTGGTTTCTGCCCTATGTGGGAGAATTTCGATTTGTGATTGAGTGAGGTCCGTAGCATAATGGTAGAGCGTCCGACCGGTAATTGGAAGGCCCTGGGTTCGATTCCTGGGCGGTTCGCCTCATTTTTCATTATTCGTTATCTCTCCTCCTCGTGTGCAGAAACGTTCCTTAACACTTATGTCGTTTCTATTCATTTATATACTGCGCGGTCATTGCAGTTATATGCGCATATTCACGATTTGCGAGGGTGCCCTCTCAGGGCATTGGTTTCTGCCCTATGTGGGAGAATTTCGATTTGTGATTGAGTGAGGTCCGTAGCATAATGGTAGAGCGTCCGACCGGCAATTGGAAGGCCCTGGGTTCGATTCCTGGGCGGTTCGCCTCATTTTTCATTATTCGTTATCTCTCCTCCTCGTGTGCAGAAACGTTCCTTAACACTTATGTCGTTTCTATTCATTTATATACTGCGCGGTCATTGCAGTTATATGCGCATATTCACGATTTGCGAGGGTGCCCTCTCAGGGCATTGGTTTCTGCCCTATGTGGGAGAATTTCGATTTGTGATTGAGTGAGGTCCGTAGCATAATGGTAGAGCGTCCGACCGGCAATTGGAAGGCCCTGGGTTCGATTCCTGGGCGGTTCGCCTCATTTTTCATTATTCGTTATCTCTCCTCCTCGTGTGCAGAAACGTTCCTTAACACTTATGTCGTTTCTATTCATTTATATACTGCGCGGTCATTGCAGTTATATGCGCATATTCACGATTTGCGAGGGTGCCCTCTCAGGGCATTGGTTTCTGCCCTATGTGGGAGAATTTCGATTTGTGATTGAGTGAGGTCCGTAGCATAATGGTAGAGCGTCCGACCGGCAATTGGAAGGCCCTGGGTTCGATTCCTGGGCGGTTCGCCTCATTTTTCATTATTCGTTATCTCTCCTCCTCGTGTGCAGAAACGTTCCTTAACACTTATGTCGTTTCTATTCATATATATATATATATATATACACAAACTCAGAATGGTTCCCTGTTTAACATATATATATATATATACATACATATATATATACAGTATATATATATATATATAAATAAAGTGTTTTATATATATATATATATATATATACTGTATATACTCAAGAGTACCAGAAACTGGCATTAACTCCTGTGTTGTTATTTCGTCACTTCACTTATACTTATGGGGAAACGGTGTTACTCACTGAACTCCGAGCGCCAGCATATATATATATATATATATATATATATACACAGGGTGGGCCGAAAGTCTGGATCCATAGGAAAATATTTATTTTAATACATAAATTACAACAAATGGTAAATACTTAAATGAATATCAACTTTAACTCGTAACATGCGTATCCGTGATACTGTACAGTAGTTCGTACTCCAGTATAAATACTCAATACTTTTTATTTCAGCCCAGAAATGGCTTCGAATCTAACAACAGAAGACCCGGTAGGAACTGTGCTCATGTACGCAAGACAGGGCGCTACACACAGAGAAATCCAGTAACACATGCGACTGTGGCAAGTTGTTTAAACGTTTCAAAGAAACAGGAAGTGTACATGATCGACGGCGTTCTGGTCGTCCAAAAACTGCAACTGATGAAAATACCTCTGCAATGTAGTGAAACTTTAAACGAATAGTTCAGTAAAGCAACAAGAAGATTATCAAATGAAACACGCATCTCGAGAACGTCAATTCGAAGAATTATTAAAAATCATAAATTCCATCCCTAAGTGTCTCGATGTCAGAGGCCGCCAATTTGAGCATTTGTTATAATTTGTTGTTATACTGGAGTACGAACCACTGTACAGTATCACGAATGCGCATTTACGAGTTAAAGTTGATATTCATTTTAAGTATTTACCATTTGTTGTAATTTATGTATTAAAATAAATATTTTCTTATGGATCCACACTTTCGGCCCACCCTGTATATACAGGGCGTCCCAAAAAAATGTATACACACTTTAAATAATTATAAAGGCAGTGTTTATTAAAATACATTTCATTTTCAAAATGTAATTAGAATTACAGACATTTAATTGTTTTGTCAACGCCTGTTTTCAAACTGACGTCCGTTCTGGTCCAGAAGCACTGCTGATAACGCGAAGCATGGAATCGCAAACATCACGAAACATTTCGTTTGGTATTTGTGTGCATTCTCGTTCATGGCTGCTCTCAATTCAGCGACTGTTGCAGGTTTTATAGCGTAGACTTTGTCTTTTAAGTATCCCATAAAAAAGTCTAGTGGTGTGAGGTCTGGTGAACGCGGAGGGTATTCTACGAAACCCTTCGTCCAATCCACATCCACATCGTGCCAAGTACCACTCGCAATACTCCACTCTTCGGTCCAGATCATCATCTTCATTAATAGCATGGACTAATCTTGGAATGTAACTTTTCCATTGACAGCGCTTCAAAATGCGTTGGACAGACGATTCTGAAATTCCTACCTCACGACTCGCTTGCCGCACAGATTTTCTTGGACTTTGGTGATACGTTTCCAGTACTCTTTCTTGCTTTGTGGGGCTTGTCGATGTCCGTGGTCTTCCGGAACGCTTCTTGTGGACATTCTGAACAGTTCCATCGGCTTCAAACTTATCTCTAATTCGAGTGATGGTAAGTCGCGTTGGTGGATCTGTTTGAAACTCCCTCCTAAACTGTCTTTGCACTTCAACTGCGTTTTCACACTTCCAGTAGCATTTTAGGATGAATTTCCTTTGTTCAAAGCTTAGTCTGACTGCCATTATTAATTCTAATGGGTTTAACTTGGAAAGAAAGAAACATCAATTGAGCTATCAGCTGTTAAAGTGTGTATACATTTTTTTGGGACGCCCTGTATATATTTTACGCAGGAAGGTGGGGCCAAGGGCAAATGCCCGCAAAAGTTACCTCCGCCCCCCATAGAAAAAGAAGAGAGCCAAAATGAAGGTCCAGTGTTTTCGAGATGCCTAGACACACTGCATTTGAAAGATGGGACGTCATAGACAGGAGAAAAGATGGATTGAGGAAGATTGTTCCAGAGTTGACCGGTTGAGTAGATGAAAGATTAAAAATACCAATTAACTCTTGCAATAGGTAGTTGGACAGAAAAGGAATGAGAAAGTGTAGAAAGTCTGGTGCTGTGTACTCTCCTTAAAAGAGGAGGCATGCAGTTAGAGAGTTCAGAAGAGCAATGTCCGTTATAATAGCAATAGTAAAGAGAGAGTGAAGAAACATTGCGGCGAAGAGAGAGAGACTGAAGACAATCAGTAAGAGGCGAGGAATTGATGAGACGAAAAACCTTTGATTCCACCCTGTCAAGTACGGCTGTGTGGGTTCAGCCACCCCACACACGAGAAGCATACTCCATACAGGGGCGAACAAGATCCCTGTACGGTAACAGCAACTGAGTGGGGATGAAAAAACTGCGGAGGCGGTACAGCACACCTAACCTCTTAAACGCTGTTTCAGAAAGAGAGTATATGTGGCCTTTCCGGGAAAGATCACGAGAAAAGGAAACACAAAGAATGTTAAGAGAAGAGGAAGGATTGAGTTATGTGTTGTTGAAGGTAAGGGGATAGTCGTGGTTATCGAGAAATGGGAGAATAGCCAAAAGTGGTGGTGAACAATGAAATCGCCTAAAATGAAGATTCCAGCAAAGAGAGAGTGGGATAGAAGGACATTGGAAATGATGTAGTCAAAGAATTTTGGATAGTCAGTAGAATTGGGAGAAAGGTAGAGAGCGCAGATGCATTTAGTTTGAGAATGGCATGCAAGTCGTAGCCAGAGGGGTAGAGAATTGGGAGGATTCAAGTTAGGGGATTCGAGAGCAAGTAAGGTCGTTGCGTACATATACGCAACATCCACCTTTGGAATGGAATTGAGTAAAGAGAAAGTAAAAGGGTACAGAAAAGGGTTTGGTGTCAGTCGTCCCAGACACCTGAGTTTCAGTGAGGAAGAAAAGTGAGGTTTAGAGGAAGAGAAGTGGTGTTTAGTAAATTGAAAATTTGAGGAAAAGCCATGAATTTGCAGAAGTTTATGAAAAGTGAATCAGACAGAACCAGTCCCGTTACTCGAGTGTATTTGCAGTGGGGGAGCCAGAATTGGGGACATTTATGGTCCCCTCCCCGTGGACTCGGAGGCTTTTAATGATGTCACTTCCTTGTTTTGTTAATTTTGAAAAGATTGTGCAGTATGTAAGATGTACTCTCCAGTACTCTCCATGTACTCTTCACCTCACATAGCCAGGTACGCCCGGCTCATCGGGGATTGTTCTGAGCCAGGCGTCTAATCTTCTTTTGAAGATGTCCAGCGCAACACCAGATAGATAGATAGAAGGATAGAAACCGAAGGAGGGTTAATATCCTTCTCTCTGTTCCTTCATCTCTAATTTCCTTTCTGGCCGATCTATAGTTGCGGTTGTCGATGGCCACTGTTTTTCTCCTAGAGCTATTAACAGTGGTGTTCCTCAGGGTTCTGTCCTGTCACCCACTCTTTTCCTTTTCTTTATTAATGGTCATTTAATTCGCACTTCCTGTTCTATTCACTCCTTTGCCGATGATCACACTCTTCACCTCTCCACCCGCTTCCCAAAGCGTCCTTCACAACAGACACTCAATGGTTCGCATAGGACGGCTATGCTGCAACCTACCTCTGATCTTTCTACAATCTCTGATTGGGGCAGAGAAAAACTTGTGGCTTTCAATGCCTCAAAAGCTCAGTTCCTTTATCTGTCTACTCGTCACAATCTTCTACACAACTATCCCCTTACCTTGAATAATACACAACTCAATCCTTCCTCTTCTCTTAAAATTCTTGACGTTTCCTTTTTTCGTGATCTTTCCTGAAAAGATCACATGTACGCTCTTTCTTAAACAGTTTCTATTATGTTAGGTGTCCTGTACCGGCACCGCAGTTTCTTCATCCCTTCTCATTTGCTGTCTCTGTAAAGGGGTGTTGTTCACCCTTGTATGGAGTACGCTTCTCATGTTGGGGGTGGCTCAACCTACATTGGTTTACTGGAAGGGGTGGAATGAAAGGCTTTTCGTCTTTTCGTCTCATCAATTCCCCGCCTCTTACTGACTGTCTTCAATCTCTCTCTTTCTCTTCGCCGCAGTGTTGCCTCATTCTCTCTTTATTGTCACTATTATAACGGACACTGCTCTTCTGAATTCTCTTACTGCATGGCTCTTCCATTAAGGAGAGCACGTATTACCCAACTTTCGGCACATTCTCATTCTTTTTCTCTCCACCTCTCTAACGCCAGGGGTAATCAGTATTTTCAATCTTTTATCTGCTCAACCGGTAAAGTCTGAACAATCTTCTTCAATCTATCTTTCCTCTTATGACCTTCAATCTTTCAAACTCAGAGTGTCTAGGCATCTCGAAAACCTTGGCCTTGCATTTTTCTCTCTTCTTCCTCTAAGAGGGATTTTTTTGCCGGTATTCGCCTTTGGCCCCTCCTTTTCGCGTATATATATATATATATATATATATATATATATATATATATATATATATATATCTATTAAGGTGGTCCAAAAAAATGAAAATGAAAGATAGATTTCTCATGACATTTGCCCATATTTCACAACCACTAATGACGTTGGAAATAAAAAACTGGATCGACTTGTGCATATTTAGAGGTGACGCAACTCGAAGCCTTAGTATCATTAGACAGTTTGGGGGTGGCAAATTTCTTTAAATTTGCGCCATCCTTAAATATTAATGGAATTAGCTTAAAATCCGGTTTTAGATTTTGTTCCATATTACAATTGAGAAAATGTATCAGGAGCTCTTATATGTTAATTTTAATGTTTTTATCGTATACTGTATGTGTGGCTCACCCTAATATATATATATATATATATATATATATGTGTCTCGGTGGTTTAGTGTTTAGCATCGCTGACTACGAATACATCGGCCTCGGGATCGAGACCCGGTGACGTCAGGCGGCGCGCAGCAAAACCCAGCTGTTCAGTAGTTTCGGGAATCTTTCACTATTATGGCAACCCCAATAAAGACGGTTCGTGTCGCGACTGACTCGTGGCTCCTTTGAAAAGATGTCTAATTCTTTTTGATAACTTTTCTGACTATTTTGGTAGGTGGAGACACAACCTCATCGAAACAACTGCATAAATTAACATTTGGCTTCTTTCTCAAAGGTTCTTGATCTTCTCGTGAAACAAACTCAGTTGCTTCATCACCATAAGTTATATTACGTGCAGGACTAGCGTTAGGTGATGCAGACAAAATGATTATCTCATTTTTTACAGACTCAGGCACTGTTATGCAAGCAAATTTGAAACGAGAATCTAAAACGTGAGAAATCATGCGAGTAATATCTGCCTTCCACTGCCTGAAACGATTCTGTAAATTTTCTATTAAATCGTTTTTCATAGTATCAACACCTGCATCATCAGTTATGTTAGGCAAAAATACCACCAGACCTGTTACATCGGGAGACACCACGTGAAGACAAGAGAATCAGGGCAAAAGTCATTCGTTAATTTTTCACATCGACTAAGAAGCTTTACAACACACTGATTAGAATCCACTGATGATTATTGAAGGTTGCTACAGTATGTCATAATCAGAGGCGTATGAAACAACCGCAGTTTTTCGTCGAAGAAGTCGTTGTAGCATATAGAATGTAGAGTTCCATTGGGTGATAACGTCTCTTATAAGTTTGTTTTCGGGTAAATTATGTTGCTTCTGGAATTCCTTAAGTCTGTCGAAGGCTGGAGATGAATAATTAAAATGCAACAGATTGGGCGCGCAATTACACGTATCTCTGAAACAGATTTCTGGCTAACAAGGGCTTCATCAACTGCAAGTGCTAAAGTATGATTCGCACAAGCAACAGGAGTAATTTTGAGAACGCTAACAGTTTTAATATTACAGCCATTGTCGTGCACAACTGCATACACACGATCGCTCTTTATTGACCATTCTTGCAATATAGAAGTCAATGCAATTGCAAATTTTTCATGAGTATAGAAATCTGGTAGATTTTTGGTGGCTAAAACATGCTGCCTAATAACCCAAATAAAACTAATATTCGTATGTATAATGTTACACACAGACCATGCATGGAACAAGGAACTCTTCTAGGAAAAATGAATCCACTATAGTCTGAATAAATAATGGTAAATGACAATCACTAAAGTTTTTCTTTTTTGTGATGGAAGCCCAACGTGAGCAACGGGTCATGGCCGGGTCATGATTTAATTTTACCAGAAGAGTTCCTTGTTCCATGCGCAGTCTGTGTAACATAAAAGTTTCTCAGGTGACCAATCTGAGTTGTATCGCGTGTATATATATATATATATATATATATGTATATATATATATATATATAGTGATGTAGCGGATGTCATTTTTTTCACATCCGCGGATGCGGATGCGGATGAGGATGTTTGATTTCAAAATCCGCGGATGCGGATGCGGATGTCTACATTTTCGTTATTTTTTAGGATATATTCGAGATTTGTTGTGTTTAACGTATATAATAAGTTATTATATAGAGAGAGCTGTAGCTATAATGTAATATAATTGATTAATTGTACAATAATTGCTGTACTTTTCTCTGAACATATAAAATAATATCAAGCATCTAACTAATATAGAAATCAATTAGTGAATTCGTCTGCAAATAAATTCGTTATATTTTGTTGAGTTTCAGCCACAATTAGAAACCATAATTGTGTTACCAGGATGCGGGACGTGAACCCAACTCAAATGCACCCCACCGACCTCTTTCCCCAACCTCCACCCTTATAGAAAGAGATCTTTAATTAGCTTGATAACTATTTATATTAAGTTTAAAGTTTTATTAGGCATATTTATAAATGAGTAATTAAAATAAAGTAAACTAAGATGTTCATCGTTTAATGTTCAAACTTAATTATAGGAAGGTTATGCTTAAGGAACATTAATTTTTTCTGCCTTTTCTGCTGCCAGTCTGTTTCTCTTTTCATCATATATTAATCCAGCACTGCTAAATAATCTCTCGCTTGGTACGTTTGTTGGAGGACAGGCTAAATGTTTCCTTGCAAGTTTACTCAAGTATGGATAGATATTCTGCGTATTTTTCCACCAACTAATAGGATTGTCACATGCAGCCAGGCGTTTTTCTTGGTGATAGCTCTCGATCATTTTTACTACATCTTTTGACATCGCGTAGGTCTCGTCATTGCTGCTTGACTCAAGAAACTGAGAGACAGATTCTGTGATAGATTTGCTTGTTGAAGGTGTTGGTTCTGTCACTGAAACTTTTATTCTTTTGGTGGGTGGCGAAGCGACAGATTCAAGAGATTGAAGCTCTTCAACTGCTTTGCCAAGTGATGATTTAACTCGTTCTAATGTACTAGGTGAAAATAACTTAGCTTTGTAACGTGGATCTAAGTAGGTTGCAAGAGAGTAACTTCATACAAGAACAGCCTCTCGTCTTGTCGCTTGCATCACTTTTGCGCACAATGAACTAGTTCTATTAATATAGTAGAATTTGATAATTTCCGCTTATTAATGACGTTTTATCTCAACGGTCCACATCCGCACGACATCCGCAGTCCAAAGTGCGGATGCGGATGCGAGAAAATGTGCGGATGTTCCGCGGATGCGGATGCGGATGTGACCTACATCACTAATATATATATATATAAGGGTGAGCCAAACATATATGGTAAACATTTAAATTGCACAAATAAGATCTCCTGATGCATTTTCTCATTTCTTTTATAGAAAAACACCTCGAGCCTGAGTTTCAGCTAAATCCATTAATATTTAAGGGTGACGCAAGGTTGAAGAAATTTGCCACCACAAACTGTATAATTAATGATACTAAGGCTTCGAGTTGCGCCGCCTCTAAATATGTACGAATCAATCCAGTTTTTTATTACCAACATCAATAGTAGTTGTGGAATATGTGCAAATGTCATGAGAAATATATTTTAATTTTCATGTTTTTTTGGACCACCTTAATATATATATATATAGGGTGAACCAAATGTAGGTGGACAGTAAATGATAACGTTTATTTTGAGAATACATATTTAATTTTTTGTATACTATAATACAAAATAAAATTTAAATAAATTTAGTTATAATATTTAATAATAAAACACAAACACCATAGTTATAATGAACCACCATAGTTATAATAGTAATATAACACAAACCGTATTCAACCTACTGTCCACCTACTTTTGGTTCACCGTGGTATATACACGGTGAACCAAAAGTAGGTGGACAGTTGGTTGAATACGGTTTGTGTTATATTATATTATAACTATGGTGTTCATTATAACTATGGTGTTTGTGTTTTATTATATTAAATATTATAACTAAATTTATTTAAATTTTATTTTGTATTATAGTATACAAAAAAATTAAATATGTATTCTCAAAATAAACGTTATCATTTACTGTCCACCTACATTTGGTTCACCCTATATATATATATATAATATATATATATGAAAATTATTTCACGAAAGTAACACGTGAAAAATATTTATGATGAATAAAACCACGAAGGAAAGGAAACACAAAAAGGTGCTCAAGCGCTTTCGTCTAATGACATCCTCAGGACACTGAAGTACATAAAAGGTTACGGCCTATATATAGGTTACAGAAAGAAAAAAAATAAATAAATAACATACATACACACAAAACTATATATATATATATATATATACATACATATCTACACACATTATATATATATATATAATATATATATATATAATATATATATATATATATATATATGCAATAAACGGAGAAGTAAAAAGAAACTTAAAAATTAAAAATTAGAGGATTAACAAAGAGGCAAACAGATTTGTAAGGAAAAATATCGATTTTTAGCACAAGATCAAATGAATTATAAAAATACAAATTTATACTGGAAATCTGCCCGGGTTTTAACACTTTGCCTTTTAGAGTCAAGTTTCGATATATAAAAATAAAATGAAGATTAAAAGTTAATAAAGTAGCGTACAAGTTTACCAAAGATTTAGCGTCATACCCTTTTTATCTAAATTTGTTTTGAAGGAATTCAAAACAACAGGATCGAGTTGAAAAAGACCTTTGCTTATGTTGAAGTTATTTGAAAGTTGGATAATGGCAGACTCAAGAATATTTCTATTGACAATGTTGCTAGAACACGTATAAAACAGCATCAATATTCCGTTAGAACAGGACAGTTGTCCAGTGCTCTTTTTGTCCATTTGTCAGAGTTATCCCACTGTATTGATTGGAATAATGCTTCAGTTTTATTTCATTCTAGCAACATTGTCAATAGAATATTCTTGAGTCTGCCATTATCCAACTTTCAAATAACTTCAACATAAGCAAAGGTCTTTTTCAACTCGATCCTGTTGTTTTGAATTCTTTCAAAACAAATTTAGAAAAAAGGGTAGGACGCTAAATCTTTGGTAAACTTGTACGCTACTTTATTAACTTTCAATCTTCATTTTATTTTTATATATATCGAAACTTGACTCTAAAAGGCAAAGTGTTAAAACCCGGGCAGATTTCCAGTATAAATTTGTATTTTTATAATTCATTTGATCTTGTGCTAAAAATCGATATTTTTCCTTACAAATCTGTTTGCCTTTTTGTTAATCCTCTAATTTTTAATTTTTAAGTTTTCTTTTTACTTCTCCGTTTATTGCATATATATATATATATGTATGTGTGTATATGTATGTGTATATATATATATATATATATATATATGTTTGTGTGTATGTATGTTATTTATTTTTTTTTTCTTTCTGTAACCTACATATAGGCCGTAACCTTTTATGTACTTCAGTGTTCCTGAGGATGTCATTAGACGAAAGCGCTTGAGCACCTTTTTGTGTTTCCTTTCTTTCGTGGTTTTATTCATCATATATATATATATATATGAAAATTATTTCACGAAAGTGACACGTGAAAAATATTTATGATGAATAAAACCACGAAGGGAAAAGAAACACAAAGTGGTGCTCAAACGCTTTCGTCTAATGACATCCTCAGGAACACTGGAGTGAAAGGAGAGTTCAAGGCAATATATAGGTTACAAAAATAAACATATATATATATATATATATATATATCTATATATATAGTAAGTATAAAAAAAAAAAATTGTGGGAGGAGCAAACACATTTGTATGGAAAAATGATAATTTAAGCACTTTGCCCGAAATTCAACATAAATTCAAATGGCTTGTTTTCAGCCAATTTTTTTATAATTATTGTCTGAATGGTAAACATGTCACAAAAGAATAAAGAAATAAAAATAAATATAAATATAAATATAATTGGAAAAAATTACAAAATAATGCCTTAGTGATATATACGCCACAGCCAAAATAACCATAAAGAAATAAACCAACAGATAAAAAACCAAAAATTGTAAGTGGTCTACAAATTCAAGCTCAAAAGGAAAGTTTACAATCGATTTAATAGATGATGCCAAAATGATATATATGTCACAAAGAAATAAAGAAATAAACAAAAAAAAAAAAAAAATTTGAAAAATAAATTGTAAGAGAGGCACACAAATTTATAAGGGAAAAAATTACCAAAGGTTTTTGTTATTGTCTGAATCATACATACTATGGTCACAAACGAATAAAAAAGTACAAGTAAATATAAATTGGAAAACAAAATGATGCCTAGATGATATATAAAGAACTATAAAAATATATACAACATATATAAGGTATATATACGAAATATAAACGCAATATATAATAGGATATATATATATATATATATATATATATATTATATATATATATATATATATATATATATATATATATATATATATATGCATAAGGGAAAAAATTACCAAAGGTTTTTATAATTATTGTCTGAAAAATCGGTGAAACAAAACTGAAGCATTATTCCAATCAATACAATGGGATAACTCTGACAAATGGACAAAAAGGGCACTGGACAACTGTCCCTTTCTAACGGAATATTGATGCTGTTTTACACGCGTTTGCAAATCCTTTCCCGTCTGACCTATGTAAAAGGAATCACATTGCTTACACCCAATTTTATAGATAATGCCTAAATTATTGGTAGGGCTATTTTTTACTATGATGTTTTTCACAATATTGTTATATGAAAACACTACACTGATATCCAAAAGTTTAAGTACATTAGCAATGCCTAAAAAGCCCGGGAAAAATGGAAGTACTAAAATATTCTTTGACAAGGTGCGAGTGTTATTATTCACACGATAGAAGGTTCGTTTAGCCTTATTAAGACAAGATTCCATGAACGCAGATGGGTAACATAGCTCACTTCCAATACCGTTGATATTTTCCAATTCGGCATCGATGTATTCCGGACTGGCGATCCGAAGAGCGCGGAGAAACATTGAGGAAAATATGGTTTTATTCATCATATATATATATATACTTGCTAAAAATGTGCCTTTATAATTTCCTTTGAGGATTTTAATTAAAAAAAAAGCGATATTCTAGCTGTTATTAAATAAATTCATTACAAGGAAACCGACTATGAACACGAGAAATGAGAGAGAAAGTTTATAATTTTAGCCATTTGTCTTTGTTTTGCTGCCAAGATGCGAAACGTAATTGCCTGTTAATACCGTAATTCTAAACATGCCTTGAATAACAAGCGGTATGTTCGTACAATGACTTTATTACTCTGAAGAACGCCAGAAGACCTCGGCAGGACTGATAAAGGAAGGTGATTCAATCAAAGGTGCTTTTTATGTCCAGACTATAACTTTTGAACCGCTCATCATAAATTGATGAAACTTCACACACAAGTGGATCATGACAAGATGATGTGTCATGAAGCAAATCAAGTTCCTGCATCAAAGGTCAAAGTTATAAATAGGGTAAAATGACAAATGGAACTTTTTCGTTTCTAGGCTAACTCTTGAACCACTTAACATAAATTAAAGAAACTTCACACACACACACATGGATCATGAATAGAGGATATGCCGTGGACAAGAGTCAGGTCCCTGCCTCAAAGATCACGCTCACAAGTAGATGTCCATGCCATAATTTTTGAACCGCAATGTATGGATCATTATTAGACGAAGTGTTCTAATTTAGACTCAGGTCCCTGTATTAAAGGTCATGGTCACAAGTAGGGATCAGAATTCAAGTGGATGTCATGCTATACCTTTTGAACCACTCACCATAAATTATTGCAACGTCACTCATATATGGAATATTGCAAGAATCAAGTCCCTGCATCAAAAGTCACTGTCACAAATAGAGGTTAAAGGTCAAATGGATGTCCATGCCATAACTTTTTAACCAGTCTACACAAATTGGTGAAACTTCGCACACATATGGATAGTCACAAGACGCTAGGTCGCGAACAAGCCTCAGATTCTTGCACCAAATAGAGAAAGGGACATTGATGTTGTTCTGGCATAGTTCTTGTGTCAATATATTTTTAAATAATTTCTAGACATCTGTGTTAAACGCAGTGAATTTGAAGTTCATGCAACGAAAATACAATAAGTCGTTGCAACTCCCTTAAGAGTAAACAATTAAATAAATGAAGATTGTCAAAGGAAGTGTTTTGTTTTTAGGAAGTTCACTGGCGAATCTTAAACGTCGTCTCAAAGTTTCACGAAAGTCTTTACTCCCCCTCCTCCATAAAAGTAATTAATTAATTGTTCACTTTGCAAAGATGATATAAAAAAGTTGGTGAAGTTTTAATTAATTACCTCTGAAATAAGTTTTCAAAGGCATGTAAATGAAGTGTTCTTCTCTAGTAAATCAATCCGCTCAAAACTTGTAAGAATTTGTTGATTCGTACATTTTTATTTCTTAATACCAATACAGTTTCGGCTCCTCGAGAACCCTTTCAATTGGTAATGACCGCATAAACAGAGAACAGCGTTTATATACACACCTGAAAGTTAATTATCAGGGATTAGCTGACTGAGCTTTCCCATCTTCTTATCAGGGGATAGTTAAGTGCCCCCTGCGACCCAGCTTTGACCTGATGGATGTACCTGTGTTGCCTGGGGATTTTTGGAGGGTAATGTTACAAAATTCTTAATTTTATTACATATAATTTTGTTAAAAGAGAATTGACCATCGGATAGATTAAAATTTTGTATGGAGCCTATAAGATTAGATTCAACAATTCTACGCTTAATATAATTATTAGATTTAAAAACAAAGTTGCAATTATTGGAATCTATTACATGGTTATAATCTCTGACATAACAGACTACCACACTTTTTTTATTCCCCACCCTCACATCTCTCTTGTGTTCATAAATTCTTTTACTGAAGTCCATTCCTTTTCTCACTCGTATACATTATCAGGACATTGTTTACATCATAATATTATACACCTGTGTCTTTTTCGTCCTTAGGTTTGTTCCTTATTAACATGTCTTTTATGCAGTTATTATATTTGAATGCCACATTAGTGCCTATTCTCTGACAAGTTTCCTTGAGCCCTTTCAAGTCTTTGTTATAGGGAGGACAATACTTTTCTTGTAATCCTTGTTTACAGTTGACCTACCAGTATCAAAGGTTTTTCTGGCTGCTAAATGAGCGTTAAAAATGACCCATTTCGGATAATACACATTTTTAAATATATTGTTGATTTTTTGTATCTCCTCATCAACATAAGA
Source organism: Bathynomus jamesi (assembly GCA_023014485.1). Classification (NCBI taxonomy): domain Eukaryota; kingdom Metazoa; phylum Arthropoda; class Malacostraca; order Isopoda; family Cirolanidae; genus Bathynomus; species Bathynomus jamesi. The sequence goes on along the minus strand of JAJOZX010000168.1, from coordinate 622,155 downwards.
AGGGTGACGGATTCTATATGTTCTCAGGAACATTGAAGATACAACTGATTTTTTTTACTTGGTCATCGTGAAATGAAAAATAGTGAATATAAGAGATTGAATTGCTCTCCTTCCTATACACAGACAATTTTATGTTGTCATTTTTTTCTATTAATGAAAACATCTAGAAAAGGTATTTTCCTATCCCTTTCCCATTTACATTTGAACTTAAGTGAGTGATGAAGGTTATTGAGTTTGGAAAAGAAGTCATGGAAATTCTTATTAGCTGGCAATACTGATAATATGTCATTCACATATCTTAACCAAATTTGATTACGGAAGGATATCCTAGGCAACAATTTTGTTTAAAAAAATTTCCATAAATAAATTGGGCAAAATGGGGGAGAGGGGATTGATTACCATGGCCATGTCATACTTCTATTTATAGAACGTGCCATCAGCTATAAATATATTATCCTCGACACAGAGTTTCACCAATTCTATGAATTTCTTGGCTATAATCCATGAGCCAGAAGCGTTGCTCGGTACCATTCGGGGGAACCAAACGTCCCTCATACCAATGATGAAGGATGCCAGGTAGATGCTAAAAATGCTTGCTGGACATTTCAAAAGAGTAGCTTTAATGTTTCATCAGCATTTTAAGTTTGCGCCCAATAGTGAAATATTGGGCGCTTATGTTTGATGAAGATTTACACTAAAACGCTACCAGATACAGATGTCCAGCAAACATATTTGGAAACTACAGATTATAAGCTTTTCAAAAAAGCATTGTTTCATCTGGTTCGCCTTAGTGGTACCGATTGGCCAAAATTTGGGGTCTGGCTCACGGACTACTAACAGTAACAGCCAAGAAATTAGAATTGGTGAAAATCTGTGTCGAGGATAATGTATTTATAGCTGATGGCACGTTCTAGCTAATAAGAATTTTGATGACTTCTTTTCTAAACTCAACTTCTTCATACTTCGTCACGACAGTGCGTTATTTTACATCATATATATATATATATATATATATATATATATGAAAATTATTTCACGAAAGTAACATGTGAATAATATTTATGATGAAAATAACCACGAAGAAAAAAGGAAACAGAATGGTGCTCAGTGTTCCTGAGGATGTCATTAGGCGAAAGCGCTTGAGCATCATTCTGTTTCCTTTTTCCTTCGTGGTTATTTTCAGCATATATATATATATACACAGTGTGTATATATACAGTGTGTGTATATTTTTTTCTATTAATGAGAACATCTAGAAAAGGTATTTTCCTATCCCTTTCCCATTCACATTTGAACTTAAGTGAGTGATGAAGGTTATTGAGTTTGGAAAAGAAGTCATCGAAATTCTTATTAGCTGGCAATACTGATAATATGTCATTGACATATCTTAACCAAATTTGATTGCGGAAGGATATCCTAGGCAACAATTTTGTTTAAAAAAATTTCCATAAATAAATTGGGCAAAATGGGGGAGAGGGGATTGATTACCATGGCCATGTCATACTTCTATTTATAGAACGTGCCATCAGCTATAAATATATTATCCTCGACACACTGTGTGTGTATGTATATATAAAAATTCAAGGTCCAATTCAATCTTCTTTAATTTTCTGACAGACTTTTCAAGTTTACGGTGGAGTCTCAAACCCTCTAGTCCCTCCTAAGGAGACGTAGTTTCACATTTAGGATAAAACGAAGACGTAGAGCAAAAAAGTCATTATATTTGGCTGCAGCCGACGTTTCGGGCAACTCTACCCATTTTCAAGGCCTAATAAATAAAAAGCTAAAATTAATGCATGACAAAAATATATGAATGTCAAAAACTAAAACTAATTTACAGTACAGAATAAAACTTCCAAGAATAAAAATTAAAAAGCATAAAACAAGCATAAGCCAAAAACAAAAAGTAAAATTTATATACATGACAAATATACACATGATAAAAATAAAACTTAAAAACTAAAAACATTCAAACAAATTAGTTAAAAACTTCACTAATAAAAAGTTAAATGAAAAAACACAAAAGTGCACCAAGCATACCATGCTCACTTGACAGCCACAAACAACTGAGGCGAAAAGGAGACAGGGTCAAGGGGGGTGGAAATTAGTTTGTAGGTATTTTAATTAATATAAAGGGGGTAACAACTAGAATCAATATTTAAACTGGAGTTCAGAAATTTAATGCACAGAGATTCGTAAATACGGAGAGAGGACGGGCATTTTAATGATTTAAGAATTTTAAAGTTATTAACGGAAATATCAACCTTACACTTAACACAATGATTTCTAATGGCAGACTGTTCCTTTTTAGATAAAACTTTCCCTGTCCTATGGCTAATACCCATATGGGAGCAAAATCTTGCCTGCAAAGAACGAACTGTGCTGCCAACGTAGTTCCCCTGGGAACACCCAGGGCAGGTAAACAAATAAACGACAGAACAGTTCATCGCAGGGGGGATTTTGTCCTTACAACGGAAAAAAATTCAAGGGTATTATTATTTACAAAATCAACCTTAAAATCAGTGTGAAAATAAAATTTCCTCACCACACTCAACAATTGCTTTTTCACAAAAGTGTTAAAATGGTAGAGGTCAGGTAAAACAAGATATTTACAATTCTTAGGAACATCATACGTTGGGATAAGGTTGGGGGAATAAACATTATTAAGAAATTTACCAATAATACCTTGTACAAGATCCCGTGGAAAACCATTTTTAAAGAAAAAATCAGTAAGGAATTCAAACTCATTATGAAGCAGAGCAAAGTTTGAGCAAATATTATAAGCTCTATGCACTAAAGTGCGAATGGAACTTAGTTTGTAATTAAAATCGCAAAAACTATAAAAATTAAAACCTAAACCCGTAAAAGTAGGCTTCCGGTATGTCGAAGTTAAAACAGTCGAGCCTGATTTGGAAACCAAAACATCAAGGAAAGGAATAGAACCTTGAACTTCCTTTTCCTGCGTAAATATAATGTTCTTATGCAGTGTGTTCAGAAAATTTAAAAACTGAACTGATTGATTATCCGTTTGGAATAAAGCAAACGTATCATCAACATAACGTCTGTACAGTTTCGGCTTAAGGTGAGGGGGGCACTCACAGAAGGCCCTTTCCTCAAGATGAGACATGAAAATATTCGCAAAAACGGGACCTAAGGGGCTCCCCATCCCCACTCCATCCAACTGACGGTAAACTACCCCTTGAAAACTAAAAAAGTTATCCTTGACTGCCAAATTCAGAAGCTGCTCAAACTGTGCTCTGCCAAAGCCGTGAAAAAGCAATTGTTGAGTGTGGTGAGGAAATTTTATTTTCACACTGATTTTAAGGTTGCTTTTGTAAATAATAATACCCTTGAATGTTTTTTCCGTTGTAAGGACAAAATCCCCCCTGCGATGAACTGTTCTGTCGTTTATTTGTTTACCTGCCCTGGGTGTTCCCAGGGGAACTACGTTGGCAGCACAGTTCGTTCTTTGCAGGCAAGATTTTGCTCCCATATGGGTATTAGCCATAGGACAGGGAAAGTTTTATCTAAAAAGGAACAGTCTGCCATTAGAAATCATTGTGTTAAGTGTAAGGTTGATATTTCCGTTAATAACTTTAAAATTCTTAAATCATTAAAATTCCCGTCCTCTCTCCGTATTTACGAATCTCTGTGCATTAAATTTTTGAACTCCAGTTTAAATATTGATTCTAGTTGTTACCCCCTTTATATTAATTAAAATACCTACAAACTAATTTCCCCCCCCCTTGACCCTGTCTCCTTTTCGCCTCAGTTGTTTGTGGCTGTCAAGTGAGCATGGTATGCTTGGTGCACTTTTGCGTTTTTTCATTTAACTTTTTATTAGTGAAGTTTTTAACTAATTTGTTTGAATGTTTTTAGTTTTTAAGTTTTATTTTTATCATGTGTATATTTGTCATGTATATAAATTTTACTTTTTGTTTTTGGCTTATGCTTGTTTTATGCTTTTTAATTTTTATTCTTGGAGGTTTTATTCTGTACTGTAAATTAGTTTTAGTTTTTGACATTCATATATTTTTATCATGCATTAATTTTAGCTTTTTATTTATTAGGCCTTGAAAATGGGTAGAGTTGCCCGAAACGTCGGCTGCAGCCAAATATAATGACTTTTTTGCTCTACGTCTTCGTTTTTATCCTAAATGTAAAACTACGTCTCCTTAGGAGGGATCCTATTTCATATGTATCTACGCGTTATGGACTAGAGGGTTTGAGACTCCACCGTAAACTTGAAAAGTCTGTCAGAAAATTAAAGAAGATTGAATTGGACCTTGAATTTTTAGAAATCTGCCGGAATAGTGGCGTCTTTCCTAATTTTATATATATATATATATACACACACACACACACTGTGTGTGTATATATATATATATATGTAAATGGGCACGGATAGGTGACGAGTACAATAAGGGTGAGATATTTTATTGACTGCAGAAGTATGTTGGCATCGAGTAAGAGTGGGAGAGAGTAGGGGGAAAGCAGGGGGAAGGTAGGGGGAGGGGCGTAATAGACTAATTTTTTAACCTAACCTAACCTAAACTCATTTCCACGCTACCCACCGCTATCCTGAATAGAGAGCGCTCTAACCGAACCTAACCAGCCTAATTTTTTTCCGTTTAATACACAAATAATTTTTCAGAGTGCATATGGAACCTTTCCCTTTTCCAACGTCTCGACTCATTGTGTGTAGCAGATAATTAACCTTTTCCCTTTTACAGCATCTCGGCTCATTGTGTGTAGCAGATAATTATCCCTTTCCAGCATCTCGTAATAAACTTTATCTGATAAATTTTTTCAAAGTATGCGCTGAACCCTTCAAATCATTTGTAGGATTTCGTTACATTCATCATTTATAACTCATAGTCGGATACCTTTATAATGGATGTCATTACTCGGTAAACTGTCCTCTTATTAAAAAGTATTACACGGATATATTTTAAAAATAAATAAGGATTAAATACAAACACAACTGTAATCGGTATTAACCTGTTCATGAGATAATTTTTATTAGTAAATTACAAATAATGGTTGAATTAATTACATTCTCATAAATTTATAATCTTATGATACATTCAACATGAAATTAGAAGTAACAGTATATATAAATACAATCAATATTTATTAACATATGAGATACTATTTTTTATTTTTTATCAGTAAACCTACAAATAATAATGGAAATAGATACATTCTCATTGCTCTGTGTTATGCAAGCGATTCTTTTCAGAAATAATGAGCTGCTTAATATTTGAAGTTTTCTATACTCGATATACAAGCCTTTAAAGTTGTTTAGGCTTATTTTTGTTCCTGTTTTAGAATTCGCTGTGACATATTCATGATTCTTGATATTTGAAGAATAAAGTGATTCAAAAGACTGCTCGAGTACACGATCGTTTATTATTACACCGTTATTATGAAATGCGCACTATATTGGATGCGTTCGTTATTGTCTTTTCACTAGTGTTTTCAATTGAATACAAGTCAGCATTCATATCGATGCATAACGAATTCCTCTAAATCGCGACAACACTTGTTTTGTATATAGATAAATAGTTCCGCCGCATGAACGGTGAAGACGAGGGAGGGTTTGTAACGCTCAAGACCGGCGTCCCAAAGCGAATGATACTTCTCTGGGGAAATGTCTTCAAAATATTCCCTAAGATCCAACCCATTCTCGCTTTGCTCATCTCTACATTTCATAAAATCGTCGATTAATGCAGTGTAGGCATGTTCGAGCATGGTATAAAAAATAATGTATATCAACTGCGCCTGCACCTAATAATGACTTCAGATTGAGAAAAGCAGCTATTTCAAATAGTCTATCGAGGACGAATCGGTGCTGAGTAGGTACTAAACCGTTATTAATATTGTTTGTACTGTAAATTTTTAGATTACTTTTCCACATCAATCTTATATCAACGCAGGGCCGAGTTGTATCACGGCTCACAGTTAACATACAAATAATAGAGTATGATGGGATGTCACTGACCGCCACTCTTGTGCCACTCGCGGTAGCTGGTATTTTATAATTCTGCTCCGCCCACTTCTCAACTAACAAAGATTTTCACCATCTTATCAACATCCAAATAAAGAGCATTACGTTTGGCGGAGTTTGTACATCCCTATATTGTTTGGAGTACATAATTAATCACGCCACTGTTACATTTAAATAAACTCACTGATTTGGAAAACGTCATGTCGTATTGAGCGTTTAGGATACTACTTAACGATAGCTCCATCTTTCTTTGTTAGTGTAGACGGTGATGTTTCTTGGAGGTACTGTTGGTGTTGCTGCTGCGAGGAGGTTTGTGGATAGTACGTGACGACGCCCCAAGCTCAGGTGCCGGTGTGAGACTGAATGCACGCTTCAGCTTGTGAGTCTGACCTGGTGATGAGTCATACGGCTAGTTAGGATCGAGGAGGAATCCACTGTTGCCGGGTTGGCGACACGAACGCGATGGAGAAATGAAGAAAGGATATACAACAACATGAAATCACAGTTTCGGATGGCGAAATAGAATGTACACATAACTGCTTTTCACATTAAATGATTCGCGAATAATTCACTTAACACTGGTGGCGCTTTATTCAGTAAATAGTCGTGACCATTCTGTTCCATTTTGGGGGATAAAAGGTGCACAATCCTTTAGCAATAATATCACTAGTCACTTTATGGTGGTAAACGTGAATGTACTGGTTGAAATACTTTAAATTATCTATAATCACTAGGTTCACGTTTTTGTTGCTGGGTGTAATCGGTGAGATGTAACATAACGTAATAAGATTTCTCATACCATTCGTCAACCAGTTTCATAATCCAGAGTCTCTGTTTTTCTTCACTGAGCATTGATTTCTTGACCTCATATTATGCGTATCCTTTCACACAGTTTAAATTGGATACATATTCCAAGACGTCTTTACCATTACGATAACCTTTATTGTTTTCGTTACAATATCCGTAAATCATTTGAATATCCTGTTTCGTCATTCTCGTAGGAATTAAGAACAATTTTAAAAACTACAAAAGACGCGTGAGAGGATGGCCGACGAGTATTCATCGCATCTTCAGATTTCACAGAGTACCATTTTAGAAAGATACTATAAGCAATATCAGAGGCTGCCAACCAGGGCCGTTTCTAGCCATTAGGGGGCCCTAAGCAGTATACCCATTTGAGGCCCCACCCCTCCATCCACCAACTCACGCCTTACTACATCACCTCAGCACACACATACAAAAAATGGCTGTGTTAATAAAAAACAATTATGAAACAATTTTAATGAAACATTTATGTCCAAAATAACAAATATGTACTTTCAGAAGACAAACAGAAAAAATACTCTTCATGAAATTCCTGAAAATTAGCTTATACATTATTTAGAATAAATGACACAGAACTATGTATAAAAAATAATGCAATTATCAACTACCAAACAATTACTAACTCTACGATACAATCGTGTAATAGCTAACAGTTATACAGAACAGTTTATATCTTCAAAATTTTTGCCTCCTAGATTTTTTCTGGGCGAAATCATCAATAACATCATCATAAGAAATCTCCCTGCCAACGTCCAGGTTGATGCTTATGATGCCAAGGCCACTGAGGCGATCCTGCCCCATTGATGATCTGAGGTAGTTCTTGATTAGCTTCATCTTAGAGAAGCTCCTCTCGGCTGACACTACTGTCACGGGTAGAGTGCAGGCAATTCTTAGTGCAACCCAGAGATTGGGGTATAGTTCCTCCAGTTGCTTCTGATGAATGAAGGAGAGAAGCTCCAATGCAGTCATGTTGTGTGAAGGTAAAGTCGGCAAGTTCTTAATTTCGAGGGCCAGTTCTCTTCCATCAATGTCAGAGTCAGCTCCAGAGCTCAGTATCTTAGAGAGCTTTTCACACTTGCAGGACAAGTCTTTCTTGTTCATTGTGGTGAAGTTTAGGAGAACCACAAATATGTCCCTCACATCATCTAATGTTTGGAATCTCTCATTTATTGACCCGATGGCACAATCCACTACCATATTGAAAAATTTGACTTCCAGCCTCCTTAAGGCTTCTGTAAATGGTTCGTCAGGAGCTTCGTAAGCAAAGTGCTTTTTTGTGGATCTGAGCTTCTTCTCCTTCAGCACAGCCTCCACATTCATTTCCTCACATATGTCCCTAGCTACGACTTGTGCTGCAACAAAACCTGTGTTTCTGTAGCTGGTAAGTGAGTCTTTTGTTTTTGTGAGGGGATTGACTGCCACATCAAACTGCATTGTAGGAGACTACAGAAGTTTGCTCACATGGTTAACTGCATGAAGAATGTCATACCATACTACTGTGCAAATCTGAAAGCGATAAGACTCTACCTCCTCTGCAAGTGCTTGTGCTTCAGTCCTGGCTATGGCATCTGTGGCATTGTTTCTGACTTCCAACAGGGCCTCTCTGATGTTGTGGCTCTGGTATCGCACAGCCTCAATGCTCTTAAGCCGGCTCTCCCACCTGGTTTCACTCCAAGACTTGAGTGTTATGTTCACGTGCTTCTTTAGGATTGTCCATCTCTGTGTAGCTGCTGCAAAAAGGTTGTACAATTTTTGTACGTTGTCAAAGAAGCTGATGGCATCTGTGGCCCCCTAGTAGCAGCGGGGCCCTAAGCGGCCGCTTAGTCTGCTTATGCCAGGAAACGGCCCTGCTGCCAACGTTGTTAAAAAGTTAAATCTGGATGAGGGGTATAAACACACGTAGTTAATTAGAAGTAAAACTCTTCAACGTCCACGTCAACAGGACAAGTACGTAATCATGTTCGGTGGCCTGCACATTGAGATGGAAATTTAGAAAACATTCGGAGACTACTTGGAGGCCTCTGGGTGGACCACTGCACTGACCCAAACAGACATCGCCTCCTCTGACACAGCTGACTCCTTCCTCAAGGCATTCCACCTCACCAGGACAAGACGTGCCCATCAAGTGAGTGCTCTGGCCCTGGCCAAGCTCCAGCAGGATGCCTTCACACACACTATAAGTGAAGGACCGCATGATGAGAAGGCCAAAGAAACGTGGAGACAAAATATGATCAGCGAGAGTCCAACATTTCAGTACTGGGATACCATTCTCAAGATGGAAATCTTTGGTCTGATCTTCGTGCGGGCCCACTGAGAACGAGACTTCCCCCTGTATGTGGAATCACTCAAGGTTTTGGTTGGTTGGTTGGTTCTTTGCCCTTAACCATCACAACTATTCCAGATGATTTCTCGTGCACTTACGGGACATGGAGAGCCTACCTACACCCATCCATCGACGACAACGGCCACTGGGTTGTTTCAAAGCCAACCAAGCGATTCTCATCCATACCAATCGACCAGGCTCACGAGCAGAACAATGAGCTGCTGAAGGGTTCAAGGGGTGCAGTGGGACTGACTGAGAATCTTTCAGCTTTCAAGAAGTGGATGATAGCTAGACCTGAGCAAGCACGACTTCTCCAAGAGTTTGAGGAGAAGTACACCTCAGAAGAAGAAAATCAACAACAACACCATGAGGAGGGACTGTCAACACAGAAGACACTCAAAGAGCAAACACTGGGTCTGGTTCAGGCTATCTCTGAGATGAGCAATCCTTTCCTAGATGACAGCGCTGAACTTTTCACATTGGACACACGGAATGTCATCCACGAGTCTGTTGTCAACACAGTCCATGCCGTGGAAGCAGTGGACAGGGAGCAATACAACACCTACCTTCAGTCAGTGCTAACTGACCGTAAATGTTCTATCCATGAGCCCATCAAGAAGAACTCCCTGCCTCTGTTAATCGTCCAACACCCAAGTCAAAGACCAAGCAGGCAGGGCAGATCTCACTGCTGAAGGATGATGTGACACTCTTCTCCAGATTATACATAGTCATGCAGCAGAGGGATGGAGACATGGGTACCTTCTTCAAGCATGAAAATCATCCACATCTTCCATCTCTTTTAGACAGAGGTAAGCTACGACAGGGGAAGAAGTCGGATCTGCTGAGCATTCTGACCTACGAGACAGATGAGCCATAGTCGGAACCTCCTAGGTCCTTCGATGTGAAAATACTTGATGGTGCTGCTGTGGTGCACCTCCTGCCAATTACCAACATCACCACGTTTGATGAATATGCCAGTGGTGTCTTTCTTCCCCACATCATGCAGCAGTTCAAGACCTCTGCAAGAGTTGACGTGGTCTGGAACACCTATGTATCCAGCAGCATCAAAGAGTCAACCAGGGAGAAATATGGCAAAGGCATCAGGAGGAAGGTCGCCGGTCGAAATAAGGTTCCAGGGAACTGGCCAGATTTCCTGCGTGACCCCACCAATAAGCAAAAGCTCTTTGCATTCCTCTCTAGCAAGGTCGCATCCACCGAATGCCCAGAAGGCAAGTAGATCTTCATCACATCTAGCAGCACAGTTGTCAGCAGAGGCACCAGCCACTACATGCCAAAGTGTGACCATGAGGAAGCAGATACAAGAATACTGATTCACTTGCAAGATGCCATGGAGAGTGGTTCTAACATCTGCTTGGTGCCGACTGTGGACACTGAAGTAGTCATCATCCTCATCGGCAAATTCACGCCATCGTCGCCAAATATCTACTTGCAGACATCTGGGTTGCCTTTGGCACTGACAAGAACTTCATGTACCTACATATGAATGCCATCTGCCATGCTCTGGGCAAAGACAAGTCCACAGCCCTTCCCCAGAGTTTCACAGGGTGTGACACAACCTGAGCATTCTATGGAAATGGGAAGACGTCAACATGGGAAGCCTGGAATTCTCACCCTGAGGTCACCCAGGCATTCAACTACATGGCAGCAAATCCGCACACCCCACTGACCGTGGACTCCCAACACTTCCAACTACTAGAACGCTTCAAAGTCGTCATCTGTAACAAGACAAACACTCTGGAATCTGTCAATGAGGCACGGAGGGAGTTGTTCTGCAAAAAGAGCAAAACGATGGAGGACATTCCACCGACTCAGGAGGCTTTGTTGCAACACTCGAGGCGCGCTGCCTACCAAGCTGGAATCTGGACGACATGTGAACTGGCCAAGCAGCAGACTCCTACTTCAGAAGGGTGGGGATGGACATTTGACAGAGAGAGCAAGTCCTGGCTTCCTGTGTGGAGCACACTACCGATGGCCTCCAAAGCATGCAGTGAACTGGTGAAGTGTGGGTGCAAAAGCGTGAGTGGCTGTGGTACAAGGTGTTCGTGCAAGAAGACACATTGGAAATGCACAGAGCTTTGCAGCTGCAAATGTGACATATCACTGAACTCGTTGTGTGTTTTGAATTGAAGTGTTTTTATATTCTGCATACATTATGATGTTTCTATTTTTTGTTTAGCTGTTTAATATGGTGATATATCAAATTAGTGAGTTTTGCATTCTAAATATACTGAATTATAGTGTTTTTATATTCTACATACACAGGATTGACAATCTTATATCCTAATTCTACTATATAGGAAGATTGGAAAATCCGATACCTTTTAGATGTAATTTCATGCCAAGATTAGGGTCAGTATTGCAACGGGTCAAATGGAAGCTCCATCCATGTCAGATTTTTTGATTCCAATAAAAAAGCTGAATAATATAACCTAATAAAGTGTCAGAAAAAAGTTGGTGCTTTTGCCCGGAATGTCCCCTTCATTTTGTTAAGCTACCTGACTACGAGGCATAGAAGGTTCTTAAGAGATGCAAAATATATGATTTTCCGGTTCCCAGGGTTTAATGTAATCCCTTCACTTTCAGAATGTATTTGAACTCGTCTCCGACCTTGACCCGTACATCATAAGATTTCGGACGGGTTGAAACAAATGAGTCCCCGTATGTATTATCCCCATACTCATCCTTAATCTCATCAATGAGACCACTCAGGAAGTCACCTATACGGGGCATATATTCACCATCCCTCGCCGTAAACACCACACTGTCAGTATCAACGTACAGGATCCGGCGCCCCAGATAATGCATTAACCCCCAAAGTTTGATGTGGCCTAAGCTGTTATAAAACTGGCCACAGAGATGTTCCTGACATGTCTGTAGCCACCTGAGTCCTGTTATATCGTATTTCATACGTATTATCAACGTGTACAATGTCAAGGACCTTCATGTCAGCTGTGGCGTAGTCCCATACTTCGTCAAAACTGCACGCTAAATGCACGTTTCCCTTATCCGTATTCTGCGCAAACTTCCCCCAAAGACTGTTCAAGCATAGATCTGCACGAAAGAGTTTGCCAGAATTTCTCGCAATGTGCTCACGGTCATGGTAATGCTGTATACAATATATACCGGTTTTTCATCCTCTAGCTCAACAGCTCGTGGATACTTGGTGCTTCAACTTTATAAGTCTTTAATACTCTATATCCGTGACGAACGGCTAGGTCGAGCTCGAGGATTGTAAAACCACCATGGATTTTTCGGTGATTAACTCTATAATTACACCCTCCGGTGTTTTCCTCTGCAGACTTGACGCACAGGCGAAACATAAGTTTGTGGTCTATGACAACGGGTAAAGATGGGCATCCATAAATCACGAGGGGGAAAGTACATCAACGAAGGATAAGCCAAAATAGTTCTCGTTTAAATTGTCTGAGAATTCGTCAGTGGAGGGTAGGTGGGTCCCACGAGTTTCTTAGCGACACCTGAATTGTTGGAATATGAATTGTTCTTCATCACGTAGGGGTTATCACACTCAACGTTTATACATTCGTCACAGATGATCTGGCTTAGGAGTAATTGCGGGATAATACCTTTCGTCTCGGGGATAGTGTATGTCTCTATGTCATAGTATACAGTAAAACATGGTTTATTTTTTGGCTTGGCATCTTTCATATAGCAAACATGTTTCACCCCATCCGCCTTATATTTCTCATAAAATGAAGGGCAATGAATTTCATCACACTTTTGGTTGAATATACCGCTCTCACCCATCGTATGAAACATGCCACATTCGCATATCTTCATCTTTCTGCATTATTAAAAACTATACGATTATATTCCTTACAATCTTCTTTCTCAGCTTCTATCACACGGCTTAAGCATCGAGCACTTTTTTTTATGCAGAAAGAACGGGCCAACGGCAAATGACTGCAAAAGCATACAGTTAGAGAGTTCAAAAGACAAATGTCCGTTATAATAGCAATATTAAAGAGAGAGTGAGGCAACATTGCAGCGAAGAGAGAGAGGTTGAAGACAATCAGTAAGAGGTGGGGAATTGATGAACCGAAAAACCTTTGATTCCACCCGGTCAAGTACGGTTGTGTGGGTTCAGCCACCCCACACACCAGAAGCATATTCAATACAGGGGAGGCGGCACAGCACACCTAACCTCTTAGAAGCTGTTTTAGAAAGAGAATATATGTGAACTTTTCAAGAAAGATCACGAGAAAAAGTAAATGCCAAGAATGTTAAGAGAAGAGGAAGGATTGAGTTGTGTGTTGTTGAAGGTAAGGGAATAGTCGTGTGGAAGATTGTGACGAGTAGACAGATGGAGGAACGCTTTGGGAAGCGGATGAAGAAATGAAGAATGGAATTATCGGCATAGGAGTGAATAGAAAAGGAAGTGTGAATTAAAAGATCATTAATAAATGAAAGGAAAAGAGTGGGTGACAGGACAGAACCCTGAGGAACATCACTGTTAATAGCTTTAGGAGAAGAACAGTGGCCATCTACAACTGCAGCTATAGATTGGACAGAAAGGAAATTAGAGATAAAGGTACAGATAGAGGGATCGAAACCGAAGGAGGGCAGTTTGGAAATTAAAGATTTGTGCTAGACTCTATCAAAAGCTTTTGATATGTCTAGCGCAATAGCAAAAGTTTTACCGAAATCCCGAAAGGAGGATGACCAAGAGTCAGTGAGATATGCAAGAAGATCGCCAGTAGAGCGTCCTTTGCAGAACCCATACTGACGATCTGAAAGAAGATTCTGAAAGAGAGGTGTTTAACAATCTTCCTATTAAGAACAGATTCAAAAACTTTGAAAAGGCAAGAAGTCAGAGCAATTGGACGCTAGTTGGAGGGTTGAGAGCGGTCACCCTTCTTTGGGACAGGCTGAATGAAAGCGAACTTCCAGCAGGAAGGAAACGTACCAGATAGACAAAGACGAAAGAGTTTGCATAGGCAAGGTGTCAGCAAAGAAGCAGTTCTTAAGAAAAACAGGAGGAACACCATCAAGACAGTACGCCTTCATAGAGTTGAGCACAGATAGGGCAGAAAAAAATAGCTTTCGAAGAGATTCTAATTTTACACATAATAAAGTCAGAGTGGGGAGGAGATTGCAGAACAGTACCGGAATCGTCCAGGGTTGAAATGTGAGCGAAAGTTTGGGCAAAGAGTTTAGATTTGTCAGGAGAAGAGACGGCAACTTAGCCATTGGAATGGAAAAGAGGAGGGAAAGAAGAGGAAGTAAAGTTGCTGAAGAGGTTCTTAGGTAGAAGACAGAAAGAGTGAGAAGAATTAGAATTGGATAGGTTTTCACATTTTTGTCGGATGAAGGAATTTTTGGCGAGTCGAAGAACAGAATTTGCACGATTCCGGGCAGAAATATAAGCTGAGTGAGAGTCAAGAGTTGGATAGCGACGGTACCTTCTGAAAGACTCCTCTCTGTTGCGGAGAGCATTATAACAAGTAAAGTTAAACCAAGGTTTTTTTTGCATTAGTAGTAGAAAAAGAATATGAAATGTACGCCTCCATGCCCGAGAGAATCACCTCTGTTATGCGCACAGCACACTCGGAAGGGTCCCGGCCACGGAAGCAGTAATCAGTGGCGCGAAAGTGCCAAATGCCAAAGGATCCAAAGGCCGAATTGGAGCGATAGGACAGGAAACAGATATAAGATTGTGATCGGAGGGCCCCAACGGAGAGAAATGTTTCACAGAGTAAGAAGAAGGATAAAAGGTAAGAAATAAATCCAGAATGCTGGTCCTATCTCCAAGGCGATCGGGGATACGAGTAGGGTGCTGTACAATCTGCTCCAAATCATTTAGGATAGAAAAGTTGTAAGCGAGTTCACCAGAGATGTCAGTGAAATGGGAGGAAAGTTAAAGGTGGTGGTGAATATTGAAATCTCCTAAAATAGAGTTCAGCAAAGGGAGAGTGGAGTAGAATGTATTCCACTTTGGAAGTGAGGTAGTCAAAGAATTTTGGATAGTCAGTAGAATTAGGGGAAAGGTAAACAGCGCAGATGTATTTAGTTTGAGATTGGCATGTAAGCCGTAGCCAGAGGGTATAGAATTCGGAAGATTCGAGTTTGGGAATACGAGAAGTTAGGTCATTGCGTACATATATGCAACATCCACCTTTGGAATTAAATTGAGTGAAGAGAAAGTAAGAGGGTACAGAAAAGGGGTTGGTGTCAGTCGTCCCAGACACCTGAATTTCAGTGAGGAAAAGGTGAGGTTTTGAGGAGGAGAGGTGGTGTTCAACAGGTTGAAAATTTGATAAAAGACCACGAATGTTGCACAAGTTTAAGAAAAGTGAATGAGACAGAGGTGCAGAACATTTCGAATGGGCGGTAGCAGATCAAGCCCCGCTGTCCGGGTCTGCATTCCCGGCATCGGTAGCGCGGGAGCCAGAAGTGGAGACGTTTATAGCCCCCTCCCCAGGGGACTCCGAGGCTCTTCAAGTTGATGACATTTTTTTTAATTTAAAAGATTATGTAGTGTGTAAGATGCATGTGTATATATGGTGCGGAATAGGGATAGAAGTGTGTTTGAGAGCATGCTGGACTGATCACAGGGTAGATGAGACGCGGTAAAAGATCAGCTAAGGAGGACAGTGACAGGAGAAACGGGGGTTCCAGCACTTCCTATCTTTTGTCTGATGTTCCCCCCCCCCCCGGAGTACTTCCTTGGTCGATTGGTGTCTACAGTCTCCTCATTTACACTTAGAATGTTTCAACAAATCATTCGTAAACTTGAGACATTCTTTTCACAGATCATGATATCTTCCATACTTACGACTTTTATCATAGTTGATGTAAAGAACTCGTATACCTAACAGGAAGGAAGGTTGCACCAACCAACTCCTGCACGATCTATAACTGTAGGCACCCAAATTTTTGTGGTAACATGTTGAGAATACTGATCATGTGTGTTAGGATGACGGCCATAAAACCACAATCACGACTGACGTTTGTATATTTTCTGTAAATTCTAGTGGTGTTAAAGTTTAGATGTATAGTGTAGCATCATGCTCCTCAATACGGAAGACGTGATCAGTATCGATCACAAAGTTCTCCAGTTTAAACTTTGAACAGCTCTGGAATGAATTTTCTATACGGGTTAGGATATAATTAGTATCATCTGCCATTAGGCGCCTGTAAGGTATTACTATCCGAAAAAGGTTGCAGTCCTCACCAATCTCTTCAAAACCAAGTGCAAGCCTCACTCGGGGCTCCCGACACTAATTACGTTGAAGGGCGTATGCCACATTGCAACGAACTACATTCCGAAGTCCTTGTTCGAAACCATAGGCATAAATAACCCGTGAATTAACTGATTATATACCTATTCCTAAGAAGAACTGTGGTATCGCTTACATTATTTAGCAGTTTGATTGATACGCCTCTACCTGAAGGACAAGTTCTTGTTGTGTGAGATGCAGATGGACCAGAAGAGAAAGCTGAAGAAAAAGCCGGGGCTTGGAGCGGTGCGTAGGATGTAGAGGGTTGTGGTGACACAGAACGAGTTAAATTTTTCGAAGTGTGTGGGTGAGGTGACGAGGAGAACGGTGATTCAGTGGTGATATTGTGTCCCCAAAGCTGCGTGAGGTATCGAGTCTTGTTCGTTTTGAGGGCATACCTGATGTAGTGGTTTCATCAGAGTCCTCCTCCACCAACGGTCGTTTAACTATCGCGGAGGTCGAGTTGGTTAGTTCCTTGAGGCCGTCTTCCTACAGACGAAACTGAGGCTTCTGGAACAGGGTCAACACTGCCCTCAAACATCAACCGATGAAGTTGAAGCTACTGGCGAGGTGGGAGGCGGGACTTCTGATACCTCATCAGCCTCAACACGTTCCTGATGGTCGGTGGTACCACTCAACATCCTGGAAAAAAAAGAATATAACGAATGACTTAAAAAATCTTTATATTTGACAAAAACATCACTTAGGAGCATGGCACGTAAACGATGGAGACTAGAAAATTTTAGGGTCCATCAACATTTACTATAAGTGGTTCCAAAGGGTGTGGTAAAACTGTGTTTATGCTTAAAGTTATTAAAGATAAAGACGCTGTGTTCTCAGAACCTGTACAAACCGTTATATGGTGTTATTTAAACTACCAGATATTTTTGACAATTAAAGACGTTGTCTTATTCCATATAGGGATTTATGGCGTTATATCATTAAAATGTGATAAACATACGGTGATTGTGATGGATGATTTTATGCTAGAAATGAATAAAACAATTGCTGAGACGTTTAGAGTATTCTCCCACCATTTAACATAAGCGTGTTTTTCATCAATCAAAACCTATTTTTGAAGAACAAGTTTATGTGGGATGTTTCTTTAAACATGTAGTATTTCGTCTTATTCGCTCAATGTCGGGATGTATCGCAAATGAAACTGGCACATTTTATTTACAAGTGTAAGAACAAAATCATTAATTTACAATGGGTAAACAGATATTTTATAACTTATCAAGAAATCCACTCGTATCAGACCAGAAATAGATCAAAGCATGTTATACCTCAATTTAGATTGTCTTCATCTCAAAACTACCCATTTTTACTGGATTGAAACTATTAAATGATTTAAATGCCGATATAAAAAATATTGTGAGTGTAAATTCGTTTAAAACCAAGTTGAAATCCCAATTAATAATGGCATACTTACAAAAATCTAGCATTAATGTCCATCACTAAATTGTTTATTAATTTCTCGTGTGTAATCTAGTATTAAAGACACATTTCTTGTGATTGTTCAGTTCTTATCTCTCATATATAATATTGGTTTCTTTGTATGGTATTGGTATAATACTTCAATAGTGACCTTGCATTTGTCGTATCATTAATGATATTTTAAGATTAATACATACTTTAACTTAATAATAGTTATTTACTTATTTATTTATTATTAATTAATAACAACTAGCTGTTTATTTTTAATAAGAGTCCAGTAAAGCCTAAAGCTTCAGCGCCAAATTAAATAAAAATAAATAGTCCAGCTTCACAATTATTTCAGTCATTGTCAATTGTAAAACTAATGTATTTATTTTATTATTAATAAAGGTTATTCAATTCATTTTAATTCAAAATTAATATATTAGACGGCCAACAGTTTCTGGGTCAACGTAAATTCATTGAATGTTCGATACGGATATTTGCTCTGTGCCCTTCACCCGCGTAACATTTTTAGGGTACTTCTGAGAACAGACATATTTCTCAACAAGGTTGAAACAAAATACATATCAGAATGACGAAACGTGTAAGGAAATATCTCAAGTTTATAAAAACGTTCCGACAGTTACATCCCACTCTTCAGGAACTGTTTGTAAATAACTTCGACCTTGACTTTTTAAAATGTACCTGTAAAGTCTATCTCAATGTTATAAAATGCAACGTGCCAATGACTGCGGCGCAGAAGGTTCGTCATGCCCTTACAACAACATAATACGAACGCATGCTCGTGAAAAGCAAACTGTGTCAAAGAAAAAACGTCTTGTACAAATAGGTGGATCATTCCTACTTTTCCTATTTTCAGTGTTAGCCTCTTTATTATCTAGTTATATAAAATGTAGAAGGTTGTAGTGTTACGTTAGCGGGGGTGTACACTTTACTACAAAATAAAAAGAAGGATGAAACATCTCTAGACCAAAGTAAAATACAGACTAAAAAGAATGGAGAGTGAATTGCTGAATATATTAAACAAACTGGAGAAAACATTTTTATACCAAGAGACAGGGACATCGAACATTGAAACTAGAATTTAACAAGCCCTTAACGAACCTTATTAGTGTACTACTTTACCTTGGGTCACAGAGTTTGATTGAAATTCACCGATCTAGATCGGTGATAACAGACTTTTAAATGGATGAAGTGGCACTCAGAAGGTACAAAGAAAGATTATTTTTGCGAAAAAAATTCATAGACACATACGCAAAAGATGAAATATTGAAGATGCCCAAGGTAAAGTCTCATTCGGATTTATACTTAACACGGAATTCTCCTCAGGATCGGGGATACATTGGGTGGGTGTTTATGTCGACAGGTGTCAACAAACAAAGTAATATAACTCGCTTGGACTGTCACTTTTTCGTCCTAAGTACAGTAAATTCCTAAAGCAATTGCATGTACCCATGATCATATAGAACGCTTACCGCCACCAAGGTCTTTACACAATGTGGACAATATTGGGTGCTACTATAGCGTGATTCCTACCGGTGACTTCGATACTATAGGGTGATTCCTACCCGTTTTGGTTCGAAACTACAGTACTGTAGAGTGTGATTCCTATCCAAGTATAAATGAAAATATAATAAATATAAAATGCTATTTATTATTCAATTTTATTTATTTAAAAAATAGTTTCGGTGCTACTATAGTATGTGGTCTACCTACGATTGGTTAGGTTTAGTCACGATATTTTCGTTAAAACTAACGAAAATATCATGACTAAACCTAACCAATCGTCAAGGGCGATGGACATTGGAATGTAAACAAGCAATTAGTAAACAAGGTAAGAAGCTATAATTAAAAGATAGACCGCCGAATCGAGGTAGGAATCACGCTATAGTAGCACCCAATATTGTCTACTGTTTCTGCTTCATATGGCTAGAGCAGTAATGCCTAACCAGGGCCTGCGGGCCGAGTAGTCCTACCAGTAGTTTCTCTCCTGCCCTCCATGAATCCAAAAATAAAAATGTAACAGATAGTTCGCAATCGAGTGGTGTTGTTATGATCACAAGAAGAGGGTGCGAATGGTGAGCTGTTGCTTTCTGGATTTATGGCAGAACACCATATGCCTTACTTTATTGTCTAAACTTTAGACCCACTTTAGGACCCACATATATCTGATAAAATATTTTTTTTCTTTTCGTTGGCTGGATGCACGTAACGGGTGAGGGCATGGTGTAGAAAATCTGATTTCTCTTCTTAATTCTTGTTTCCATATGTTTAATGTTTTTGTGACGATACCAAGTGGTCGATTTGCGATCGGCATAAATATATTATTGGTTAGTTTATACAGTGATGCTATTTAGTGTATGATCTCCGTGTGCATAGGGTAAATGTAGAGTAGTGGTCGGCAACCTCTGACCCGCGGGTCAATTGTAGTATATAGTATATATAAAATAATAAATATTATTACATGAAGAGTGTTTTTTACTTCAAAATGTTCCGAAAATAGTGTATTTTGATTTAAATTTTGAACACTGAACCATTATCAAATTACCAATAAATCAAATTGACCCAGTTTCAAACAAGGTTGCCTACCACTGAATTGTAGAGCAACCTTATATATTCTCCTCTTTCTAGTAAAATTTCTGTTTCCCAGGGTGAAGGTATTTTTTTCAACCTTCTTCCATACCCGCTTCTGGCGAAGGAGGTAGGGAGAGCGCCTTTTGCTTTTCTATCCAGTTTTCTACTGTTGCTACAATAATTTAAGAAGAGGAACCTCCCCGAGTGTACTGAAAGGGCTCTGAGGCTTCTGTTTCTCCGTGTAACTCCTTGTATCTCTCTCTCTCTCTCCCTGCCAAATCATAAATTATTATTTTACCCGTTTCGGAATCGGTCAACGATGAATATTATTTTTATTATTTTTCTATCCTCTATTCCCCATGATCAGCTACTTCCACACACACACACTGTCTGTCACTCCAATATATATATATATATATATATTATATATATGATGCAAACCCACAAGCTAAAAGAAAAATGATTCCAAGGCCTTTCGTGTATTCAGAAGTACACCTCGTCACTCATTTCACGTGATTAATTGTGAAATTCGTCCTCTCTCTCTCTCTCTCTCTCTCTCTCTCTCTCTCTCTATATATATAATTATATATATATATATATATAGAATACTGATAAACGAAGATTACTCATTATCAGGCAACTTCTATTTTTTACATAGAGATATATACATATATTTACATAAAAACGGGTCATGCAGGTAAAATATTGACATGTAGTGTGTAAATGAATTGGAATTGCCGTTGTAGAGATAAAGCTGTTGTACATATATTGCGCTGTTCTATATATATATATGGAGTAGTTTTCAAGTGACCTATATTAAATACGACAACTTACCAGTATTTCAATTGATTTTGTTTTTCTGCCAAAAACTACCAAAAACTACGGTCCATATCGATTGCGGACCAAGTCAAAATTTACCACCATATACATATTGTAATGTATATGGTGGTAAATTTTGACTTGGTCCGCAATCGATATGGACCGTGACTTATTTTTGGTTGGAAGGTACTAGTATTGATGGATACCATAATGAAATTGACTGGATTCTTTGGATCTGATATATTTGCATGTCGGTTATAAATAGATATAGAGTGTAACATATTTGTTGATAGTAGTCTATTATGACTTGATCCTCTGGATCCAGAGATTCTATCTTTAGTTTTAAATCGATAATTAATTAGTTTTAAATTGATAAAAATTGGTCGTTGCCAATGTACAGGCAATTTTACATAAATTTCTTATGTTCTTGTGGTTCGGAACCCACGTAAAATTGTAGGTCCCTTCCGCCACCACGGAGGACATACACAATAGTACACAATTACGAACATAGTTAGGTTGACCAGTCATGAGTGGATCCTAGGGTCTTTCTTGGTCTGAAACATTATATATATATATATATATATATATATATATATATATATATATTATATATATATATATGTTATATAAGCGATTCAAATTGACAGAAATACGCTTTACATTCATTTTGAAAAATTGGCAAAAGACATTAAATTTGATGCACAACCAAAATGGAGACCAAGGATTTCTTAGCGTCGTTATCCAATTTTGCGGGCTTTACATACACTAGTTTCCAATACCCATTTTCAATTACATATATATGTTACGCCCAAACGTCGAAATCGCTCAGTGAGCGAAAAAAACAGCCACAACGCGTTGTGGATGCACCTAAGTGGCCACGCACCGATGTTAGATATTTTTTCGCTTCATGGCCGTTCTCAAACAACCACAACGCATTGTGGACGATTCGGATATGACCACAACGCGTTGTGGACGATTTGAAAATTATTGAATGCCCGGTTAGGTTAATTGAATGCCCGGTTAGGTCAACTGTACGCCCTTGACCATTGGTTAGGTTAAGTCGTGATATTTTCGTTAAAACTAACGAAAATATCACGGCTTAACCTAACCAATCGTCAAGGGCGTATAATTAACCTAACCGGGCATTCAGTTGACCTAACCGGTAACTCAGTTGACCTAACCGGCCACTCAGTTGACCTAACCTGGCACTCAATTGACCTAACCGGGCATTCAATTAACCTAACCAGTTGGTTAATTTTTACATTTACGTCTCATTTTAAAGTTGCTTAAAATTAATCGAAACCTACGGGAAAATTATTGATAATCATTTTTTAAAGGACTTTATCTTTTTTCTAGCATATCTGCTTAACTTTGCTTTTTAATCGGTGAATACGTCGATAAATATACGTCGTGTTTATATCATTTCAATATACGTCGTGTTTAAATAGAGTTTGATGAAAGATATCAGTGTGTGGTCGTTTCAAATCGTCCACAACGCGTTGTGGTCATATCTGAATCGTTCACAACGTGTTGCGATTGTTCGAGAACGGCCATGAAGCGAGAAAATATCTAACATCGGTGTGTGGTCACTTAGGTGAATCCACAACGCGTTGTGGCTATTTTTTTCGCTCACTGAGTGATTTCGATGTTTGGGCGTAACATATATATATATATATATATATATAGTGGCTACGGATCACAAGATTGATGTGGCCAAGAAAGTAGGCTTACTATAATTAATGAATGAATTATATTGAAATTAATAATTAGGGGTTACCAGCTTGGGGGATACAGCCCAAACAAACAATATTTAACAAGGAGAGAGAAATTACAGTACTTTGTTGTTTTGTGTTTAATTAGAAAAATAAATGAATTATTTGTACACAGTGATTAACAATTCTATAATGGTACACAGTATAATCGTTAAGTAAGTACAATGATGATAAACACTAATTTAGGTAGGCTAATTAAATATGCAGCAGTGAACGCACAATAAGTAATTTAGCCAATAATAACCGAGATAATGAAAGTACGGTATGATACAGTAAATGGATTAGGCAAGTAAAATGAAATGCATAGATGAGCAAATAAACAAGCGGATACAAATAGAGTAAGATAATTGAATACGGTAAAATAATTGTACAGGCCTACCGCAGTCGTAATGAGAGAGTTAGTTTGCCGGTTGTTTGCGTACACTTTTGAATATAGTCTATTCGCTAGGCTGCGTTTACACTATGTAGACTACATGGAAATTGTTTAACACGAAGGCAAAGGTAATCTTGTGGCTTGTAGCCTACTAGAAGGTTTACGGACCTAGTCTTCTGGTGATTGCTTCTGCAGGCGAACTGGCTTTACAGGCGAGAGAATGAGTGTTGACTGTTGAGGGCCTGTAGAGACTTGTTGAAAAGGGGCACGGCGGAAACTTCTGCGCAGTGATGTTGCTTTTTGCTAGATAAAATTGTAGAGGGCCTAACTTGGTGATAGACTTAGTGTATGCTCGAACGGAGCCTTGAAGGAACAGCGGGCCCCGTCGGAGAGCGGGTGGCGTGACAAATGGTGTTACTGACGAAGGCGCTGAGAGAGAGACGTAACGACAAAAACGAGAAGATGGCAAGTGAGGGTGATTTGAGAGAGAAATCGCATTTTATAGGCCTTGGTCATGTCCTCTGGTGGTCATTTCTGGAAATATCGCAAAATCTGTTTCCTGTGTGTGGGTCTATTTCATGCCCACCTGTATAGCTTTTATTTTGATTCCATGATGTTTGAAAACGGCGAGGAAAGCATTTTCCGGTCGGTCTCTACACATATATATATATATATATATGCATATAACTGCAATGACCGCGCAGTATATAAATGAATAGAAACGACATAAGTGTTAAGGAACGTCTCTGCACACGAGGAGGAGAGATAACGAATAATGAAAAAATCTCTCCTCCTCGTGTGCAGAGACGTTCCTTAACACTTATGTCGTTTCTATTCATATATATATATATATATTTACTTTTGTTACTTACTTACTTACTTTTGTTGAGTTGAACGACAGTTCAGGATCGAGCTGAGGTCGACCCCTCTGCAGCATCCCGCCTCATTTGCTGGACTTGGTGAAGGAGGAATTGCTCTCTGATCGCCTCCTGCCCTCGTAGCCAGCCACGCATGGCTGGTCAGGGACTTTGCACAAGAATCTGTCCAGCTGGTTCTTGAAGTTATTCAGGTTGGTGTGCTGGAGATTCCTCACTTCTTTTGGAAGGACATTGAAAAGCTTTGGGCCCCGTATTCTGAGGGTATTTTCCATCCTCGTTTTCATGGCTCCTTGTCCCACCGCAGCTGGGACCGTACAAAATCTGCCTCTTCTCTCATTCCAGTTTGTTTCTATTTCATTTCTGAGGTTAGGGACAGAGCCCTCAAGTATTTTCCATATGTATATTATTGTGTACCGCTCTCGCCTTCTTTCAAGAGAGTAGAGTTCCAGGGATTGTTGTCGAGACCAGTAGTCTTCACCTTCCGTTTCCTCTATCTTAGACGTAAAAGTCCTTTGTATAGCTTCAATGCTCGCAATGTATCTTTTTCTGTGTGGGCTTGTGAGTACTGAGCAATACTGAATTATTGGTAGGACTAGACCAGGGGTGGGGAACCTTTTTCATTGGAAGGCCGCATTTCATTTAACCAAGACCCTATTAGGCCGCATGCTGAGAATTTAACATATACAGTACAACAAAATGTCATATTTTAGTCTACAATCTACATATTATTAATTTTAAATCAACTTGATAATACGTGAGGGCTTTTATAATAAATAAAAAATTCAGCAAGTGCACATTTATTTTTGTGGGGAATAATTAACAATATAACTAATATTAAGTGAAAAAGTGATAAACCATTTAATGACTTTTTTGTGACTGCTTATTGCGGGACAGGAGTCGTACATTTGGTTCCAATATCGTTGACCGTAGTTTTAGTTGGTCCTCCAGGTGAATATTCGTCATCTGAGATTTCAAGCGCGTTTTGATTTGAGTCACATATGAAAACGTTGATTCACAACAGTAGGTTGTGCCGAAAGAAGGCAACATTCGACGAGCATGTTGGCGCAGACGTGGGTATTCAACGCCATTTTTCCATATTTCAACAGGATCCTTCTTAGTATCAAATAGAGACTTAAGGATATTATCTTCTAATAGCTCAATCAACTCCATCTGTAAATCTTCAGGTGCTTTGGAGACGCCAACCAGGTGTGGTTGGAAAGCTAGTTTCAGTGTGAAGTCATGTTTCTCAAAATCTTCAAATCTTTCATCGTATTCTTCAATCAGGGAGTCTAGGACAACTGTGTATTCTTTCACATCGCATTCCCTTAATGATTTGCTTGTATCTTCTTCATCAATTACCTTTGCCAGTTCAGGGAAGTGTTCAGCTGAAAGTTCCGATCGGGTAAGGATAGTTTTGAAAAAGCGCAGCTTCCTCCGAAAAGCCTGGATTTTTTGCCACATTTCATATATGGATTTAGTTTTACCTTGCAAAGAAATATTCAGGTAATTTTGCTTGACATTACGTCACACAAAAATGCAGCATTTCTGCAGAAATCCTTTTTTGACAATTCACATGGTTCATTGAGTTCCTCAGAAAATCTTGTGATTTGTTTTCGCAAAGACAAAAGTTTTTCAAAGACTTGCCCATTGTGACAACCAGCGCACTTTAGAATGATACGGAAGATCCACACTGAATGTTTCATCATCAAGCATAAGCATATTGCGAAACTGGCGATGTCGTGATGCATTTGCTCTAATGTAGTTCACAATACGTATAACTTTACTTAATATGTCACTTAAAACAGTAGATTTGGCACAGAGATTCTGTTGATGCAAAATACAGTGAAAGGAAATCAAGCTATCTGGATTGGCAGTTCTTTTGTAGTAGCGCAACAAATCCTGCACATTTTCCTCTCATGGAAGGTGCACCATCTGTGCATACACTTACTAAATTACATAAATTCAGTTTCGCTTCACGGCATTTTTCTTTGAAGAGAGACAAGACGTTAATTCCACGTGTCTTCCCCGTAAGAGTACCCAAAGCCAGTAACTCCTCGCAGCATTGAAAATCTGCAGTTATAACACGAATAAAAAGTGACACTTGCGCTGTCAGTAATATCAGTGGACTCATCCAAGGTAATCGAATAATAAGTATTTTCGCTTTGGCATATTGTATGAAGTTGTTCAGTTGCATTGAGGGCTAATTCATGTTGCCGATCAGTTATGGTCCTTCTTGAAAGAGGTAGTTGTTTGTATTTGTTAACCTTGTCTGAATCTAAAGGGGCTACAACTTCAACAAAGCATTCTTTTATGATTTCCACATCACTATATGGCTTACCTCTTTTTCCAAGTATATATGCTACTTTATAAGTTGCTGCAGTGATTTCAGTCCCTAAGCCTGACATCGTTTTAAATACTTGCTGTTGTTGCTGCTTTTGAAGTTTCATCTTCGTAAGTGCAAACTTTCAGGGTTCTTCTTCCAATATAGCATACTTGCGGTTCTTATGAGTTGCATAATGCTTATATGCATTGTGTTTCTTCACTGTTGCAATTATGGCGTTGCAGAGCAAACACATCATTTTATCTTTCTCAACAACTATGAAATACTGCAATTCCCATTCTTCATGGAATATTCTGTTCTCTTCATTCTTCATGGAATATTCTGTTCTCTTCATTCTTCATGGAATATTCTGTTCTCTTCCTTTAATTTTCTTTTCACAGGTTTTGACATGATTGGGGTACCAGAAGATTTTTAAATAAAAATGGTACACGAATTGATCAAAGATTTACAGTTTTAAAGGAAACAAGCGTGCGTGTCACTATCGGAGAATCGTCGGTAACTGTCATCCAGTCAGCCAGTCGAGTTGATCGTTGATAGGTAAGGGCGTAAGCCGTAAGGCAACTCTGCCAGTTTTAACTTGCAACGTTGCCATATTTCCTATTGTTCAAGCCATAAAGAAGGCTTGTATGTGTAAGAAGCAGTGAAGCTGAAACCATGATCTAATGAAATAGCCTAAAGCCCTAAAGGGATATCAGTTGCTGTCCATTATCGTACGGTATGAATTCTGAATGTCAAATAGGCAGAAGGCCGCAACTAGTACCCCAAAAGGCCGCAGGTTCCCCACCCCTGGACTAGACTCTTCCATAATTTGAGCATGATGTTTGCTTTTCTGCTGCGGCAGCTCCTCCAGATGATTCCCATTATTTTTCTAGCCGTTTTGATTTTATAGTGCTCTCTGAATTCTGCATCCGACGACATTATTACTCCAAGATCCCTGACTTGTGGATTTAGTGTTATCTGTTTGGCTTGCAGAGTTTTGTACCGTTTTTTCTGTAGCTCTTTGTTATTACCATATCTTAGAAGTTGGAATTTTTCTTCGTTGAACTTCATATTGTTGTCTTCTGCCCACTGGAATAATGTTTCAATGTCGTTTTGTAATTTTCTTATGTCATCTTCGTTCAATATTTCCTTACATATCTTTGAGTCATCTGCGAAGCATGAGACAATACTGTCCTTAATATCTGCATCACTATCTGCAATCTTTATTATGAACAGCAAGGGAGCTAATACTCTCCCTTGTGGGACAGAGCTCACGACTTCCGAAACTTCCGATTTAACTCCGTTTACCACCACTCTTTGCGTTCTTTGAGTCAAGAAATTAAATATCCACCTTCCTAGCTTTCCAGTAATTCCTGTATCCTTAAGTTTGTGTGCTATGATTCCATGGTCACACTTATCGAAGGCTTTAGCAAAATCAGTATTATTACATCAATGTTTTGTCCTCGACACAATGTTCCTAATATTTTCTCCTGGTGGTCTAGTAGTTGTGACAGGCATGATCTACCCGCCTGAAGCCATGTTGATTTGGGTTGTATAAGTCTTTTTCTTGTAGGTAGTAGGTAGTTTTGGCTCTAATTATGCGTTCAAAACACTTATAAGGTGTGAGGTGAGAGCCACTGGCCGATAATTTTTGGGCATTGCTCTGTTACCACCTTTAAATAGGGGGGCAATGTTCGCGTTCTTTAAGGGGAGTGGAATTTGTCCTGTGTCGAGTGATTTCCTCCATAGTAAATATAGCGGTTTTGCAATACTCCTTTGCATTTCTTCAGAAATGTGGTACTCCATGTGTCTGGCCCTGGCGCTGAATTGTCTCGCATCTGTGATAAGGCCGTAATTACAGCTCCTTCCGTGAACTCGAAGTCCATTAATAGGTTTGTGCCGGGATTTGTTCTTGGTTGATCTGTTTCAATGTCGAAAAAACTCGTCTGGGTTTTCCACTTCCATCTCGGACTTAGGGGTGCTAAACACAGATTTAAATTGTTCCCTAAGCAGTTCACTTATTTCTTTCGGGTCATTTGTGTATTCGGCATTTTCCTTTTCGCAAAAGTGTAGGAGTATTTTGGGTTATTTTTTATGTTTTCTGCTACCTTGTTTTCCTCCTCGTTTGTCTTATGTATGAATGTTTGCTTTAGGTCCATTTCTATTTCGCCAAGTTTCCTCTCTAGTTTGAGTCTCTTTGCATCAGTTCTGCATCTGTGGAGATGTTTTACGGTTTGTCTTCGTTGCCTGAATAGAGTCCTGATTTTCCTCTCGAGCTTGCTACGTTTTCTTTCCTGTCTCTCTGGAATATGTTTCAGTATTATAGGTTTGGTTTCCGTCTCTATTATGCATAGTATTTCTTGTGGAGTCTTCTCGTGTAGTAGCAATTCCCAATTTACCTCCTTTAAATCTTTATTTACGTTTTCCCAATTTACTTTCTTTGAATTTATGTTTAAGCCTTCAAATATTCCATCTGCCTCTCTGGGATGTGTTTTCGGACCTCTGGGTGCTAACTTCAGTTGTATATCGATGAGGTTATGGTCGGAGAACTTTGTGTGCGTTAATTTTTATTTATTATTATCTCGTTGTTATTTGTCCACATTAAATCCAAAACGTTCTCCTTTCTCTTGGCTTCACAGATTTCCGGGTAAGGGCGTAATGTTCCATAATATCTAATAGCTTTGTTGCTTGGGTTCTGTCATCTTTACTAATGTTGCCATGAAACTTCTCAACATATATAACTTCGTCATTTTTCTTCCATGATAAGAATGGGAAATTAAAATCTCCGAAAATTAGAATATTTGTTGCTGTAGTTTCAAGTAATTTTAATATATATTATATATTATATATATATATATTGAACATATATATTATATATATATATATATATATATATACAGGGTGAGTCAGAAGTAGCGCCCGATTTCTGTCAGTTGATTGTTTGTTTGCCATTTGTATTACAGTGTACAAGAAGGTAGAAATAAATGAATGACATGTTTATCTAACCATTTATTCGGGGGAAAATTATTACGGAACTGTACCAAGCTGTTTTACTTGCAATTTTCAAAGTGCCCTCCCTCGTGATCGATGCACAATCTGACAGCCGAAAAAACAGAAATGGGCGCTACTTTTGACTCACCTGTATATATTATATATATATATATATATATATATATATATGAAAATTATTTCACGAAAGTAACACGTGAAAAATATTTATGATGAATAAAACCACGAAGGAAGGAAACACAGAATGGTGCTCAAGCGCTTTCGTCTAATGACATCCTCAGGAACACTGAAGTACATAAAGGGTTAGAGGCTTACAGCCTATATATAGGTTACAGAAAAAAAAAAAACTATACATATATATACAGTATATATATATATATATATATATATATATATATATATAATATATACAATAAACGGAGAGATAAAAAAAAAATTAAAAATTATTAAACATTAAAGGATTGTGGGAGGAGCAAACAAATTTTTAAGGAAAAAACTACCGATTTTTAGCACAAGATTAGCACAAGATCAAATTAATTGTTTCCAACCAATATTATAGAAAAAACAAAATAATAAAATAAAAAAAATAAAAATAAAAATAAAAAATACAAATTTATACTGGAAATCTGCCCGGGTTTTAGCACTTTGCCCTTCTTGTTTAGGTTCGATGTATATAAAAATAAATTTAAAAAAATACAAGTTATTTGAGTAGCATACAAGTTTACGAAAGACTTAGCGTTCTACCCTTCTTATCTAAATCTGTTCTGAAGGAATTCAAAACAACAGGATCGAGTTGAAAAAGACCTTTGCTTATGTTGAAGTTATTTGTGAGTTGGATAATGGCAGACTCAAGAATATTTCTATTAACAATGTTGCTAGAGTGAAATAAAACTGAAGCATTATTCCAATCAATACAGTGGGATAACTCTGACAAATGGATAAAAAGGGCACTGGACGACTGTCCTGTTCTAACGGAATATTGATGCTGTTTTATACGTGTGTGCAAATCCTTTCCCGTCTGACCTATGTAAAAGGAATCACATTGTTTACAACCAATTTTATAGATAATGCCTGAATTATTGGTAGGGCTATTTTTTACTATGATATTTTTCACAATATTGTTATATGAAAATACTACATTAATGTCCAAAAGTTTAAGTACATTAGCAATGCCTAAAAAGCCCGGGAAAAATGGAAGTACTACCTTCACACATTGTTTTGGAACGTATTAAGCTTTGCATCAAAGACTGTAAATTCACTTTCAATAACGAGTATTATCAACAAGTTTTTGGGATGGCCATGGGCAACCCCTTGTCGCCCCTCGTCTCCAATATTTATATGGAGTTTTTCGAGATTACTTACATTCCGAGAATCCTGGGGGTTGGCATCCCTTGGTTGCGGTACGTCGACGATATTTTGTGTATCTGGCCCATGAATCGTGACCTGGATAACTTCCTCCTTCAGTTAAATGATCAAGTCCCCTCCATTAAGTTTACTTTAGAAGTGGAGCAAGACAACTCAATCCCATTTTTGGATGTGCGTGTACATAGGGAAAGCTCAGGTTTTAAGTTTAGTATCTATCGGAAAAAAAAAAAATTTGTCCTACGTACATTTTTACTCGGGACATGACACCCCCACTAAGAAGGCCATTTTTTCTTCAATGTTTCTCCGTGCCCTTAGGCTCGCCAGTCCGGAATACATCGATGCCGAATTGGAAAAAATCAACGGTATTGGAAGTGATCTGTGTTATCCATCTGCGTTTATGGAATCTTGTCTCAACAAGGCAAAACGAACTTTCTATCGTGTGAATAATAACACTCATACTTTGTCAAAAAATATTTTAGTACTTCCATTTTTCCCGGGCTCTTTAGGCATTGCTAATGTACTTAAACTTTTGGATATTAATGTAGTATTTTCATATAACAATATTGTGAAAAATATCATAGTAAAAAATAGCCCTACCAATAATTCAAGCATTATTTATAAAATTGGTTGTAAACAATGTGATTCCTTTTACATAGGTCAGACGGGAAAAGATTTGCACACACGTATAAAACAGCATCAATATTCCGTTAGAACAGGACGGTCGTCCAGTGCCCTTTTTATCCATTTGTCAGAGTTATCCCACTGTATTGATTGGAATAATGCTTGTTTTATTTCACTCTAGCAACATTGTTAATAGAAATATTCTTGAGTCTGCCATTATCCAACTCACAAATAACTTCAACATAAGCAAAGGTCTTTTTCAACTCGATCCTGTTGTTTTGAATTCCTTCAGAACAGATTTAGATAAGAAGGGTAGAACGCTAAGTCTTTGGTAAACTTGTATGCAACTCAAATAACTTGTATTTTTTTTTAAATTTATTTTTATGTACATCGAACCTAAACAAGAAGGGCAAAGTGCTAAAACCCGGGCAGATTTCCAGTATAAATTTGTATTTTTTATTTAATTTTTTTTTTTAAATTTTATTATTTTGTTTTTTCTATAACAAATGCAAAAAACCACTTTTTTCTACGTGAAGGTCAAAATATGAAAATAAAATTAGAGTGAGTTTTTATTTTCATATTTTTCTATAACATTGGTTGAAAACAATTAATTTGATCTTGTGCTAATCTTGTGCTAAAAATCGGTAGTTTTTCCTTACAAATTTGTATGCTCCTCCCACAATCCTTTAATGTTTAATAACACTGGTCAACAACAATTTTGTCACAAGGGTTTTGATGGGTGTTCTAAGTGTACTTTTTCATGCTGAATCTAAATATGAAATCAGATTTTTTCTATCAGACTTCGTTTACTTGTGACGCTATGTTCATTTTTTCCTCATTTAGCATGATCACCGGATAAAAAAATAATAACATATTATATAAAATTAAGTATATAACAATATTATAATATAAAACATTATAAAAATAATAAATATAATAATATATTATATTAATTAATATAACTATAATAAAATATATTAATATTAATATATATGTTGTATTAATTTTTCTGTAAAATTAGTACAATTTATTCCTTTGGGGAGAAAGTTCTGATAATGCTGGCAGGTTAAATTTGGTCGGAGCAGCAGACTGTGCAGGTTGAAACATGTTTGTACCTGTTCAGACATGAGCCTAGTTTCTGTGTGTAGAGCAGCTCCAAGTCAGTCTGCTTGTAAATGTCACAGTGTTAACAGCTAGTGTCTGTGCTTCTTGTTAATTTTACACCAGTGTTGTATTCATATAGATGTTTTGTAATGCCGCGGAACTGTCTGAATCATCCTAATTCCTTTTGTTATGTATGTGGTGATCTAACTTTAAAATCCCAGAAACGTAACTTTACATCATTAGTAAAAAAATGCTATGAACTTTATTTCGGATGTAAAGTAGGCGATCAGGACAAGAGTTGGGCCCCTCACATTTGTTGTGTGACATGTGTAAGACTACTTACAGGATGGCTAAACGGTTCACGTCACATGCCATTTGCTATTCCAATGATTTGGAGGGAACTCAAAGATCACACAACAGACTGCTATTTCTGCCTGGTAAATACAAAGGGGATCACTTCAAAAACAAGAGCCTTATGAAATACCCTAATCTACCGTCTGCAATGAGACCAGTTCCCCACAGTGCTCAACTTCCAGTACCAATCCTCATGAACATGTACGTTTAAGTGATGAGGAATCAAACGTAGCTGTAGCATATCACGAGGAAAAAGATGAAGACATTCTGATCCAACATTCCAGGCTACCTGTTCCTCCAATGAACCACATTTACTGTCACAAGGAGATCTAAATGACCTAGTTCGTGATTTGAAATTATCTAAGAAGCAGGCTGAACTTTTAGGTTCAAGATTAAAGGGTTGGAATCTACTGCAACGTGACACTAAAGTTTGTTTTTTCCGCAGCCGCCATGATGAATTCAAAGAATTGTTCTCCCATGAAGATGGACTTGTGTTTTGTAAAGATGTTAATTCAGTCATGGGGGCTCTTGGTCATGAACATAACGTGGATGAGTGGCGATTGTTTATTGACTCCTCAAAAGTCAGCTTGAAAGCAGTCCTTCTTCACAACGGAAATAAATTTCCTTCTGTACCTATTGCACATTAGGGCGGCTCGTTTTTACACTTTTTTCGATATTTGATTGGGGGTAGTGCGGAAAAGTTGCGATTTGGAGAGAAAATAAAGTGTATACAATTTTTTTGATCTACGTCAATACCTTCCGGTGGCGGCGAGTCCTTAAAAATCGAAAAATAGGCCTAACGGGGTAGATTGGAAAATGGTTTTAAAGACTTACAAAATAAACAATAAAAATTTCAGCACAATCTGTTAATAACTTCCGGTGGCGTCTTAGCCGTTAAAATATCCAAAATATTGATTTAAAGCAAGTTTTAACAAGATGTTATACAAATGTTAATTCCGGTATATTTCTGTGCAAACAACCCTGAGAACACTATTATAGGCTTGAATAAATTAATAGCAGTCATTGAACAATGAACATTATATAAAAATTATATAAAATTATATAAAATTTTTGTGTTTTTAGGCCTATTTTTCGATTTTTAAGGACTCGCCGCCACCGGAAGGTACTGTATTGACGTAGATCAAAAAAATTTTACACACTTTATTTTCTCTCCAAATCGCAACTTTTCCGCACTACCCCCAATCAAATATCGAAAAAAGTGTAAAAACGAGCCGCCCTATTGCACATGCTGCAAACATGAAAGAGTCATATGACAACATGAAGTTGCTTTTAGAAAAGTTTCAGTATCAGAAATATAAGTGGAATATCTGTGGAGATCTGAAGGTCATTGCACTTTTGCTAGGGTTGCAGCTAGGTTACACCAAGTACTGTTGTTTTTATGTGAGTGGGACAGTAGGGACAAGCAAAACCACTACGTTAAGAAGGATTGGCCGAAACGCACCTCACTTGTTCCAGGCAAGAAAAATGTTGTGAATAGTTCACTTGTTGACCCTGATAAAGTGTACCTTCCTCCTTTGCATATCAAGCTTGGACTTATGAAAAACTTTGTTAAAGCGATGGATAAAGCGCAAACAGGATTCACATACTTGAGAAATAAGTTTCCCCGGATCAGTGATGCCAAGATTAAAGAAGGCATTTTTGTAGGCCCTCAGATCAGAGAATTGTTAAGAGATGAGAGATTTGAAGGAGAGTTGAATGAAGTTGAGAAAGCTGCGTGGCGAGTTTCAAAAGTGTCTGCACAAATTTTTTGGGAAATCACAAGGCCGAAAACTATCCTGAAATAGTAGATCTTCTTAAGTCTAACCAAGCAATGGGGTGCAATATGTCATTAAAGGTTCCTTTCTTGGACTCTCACTTGGACTTTTTCCGGAAAACCTGGGTGCGGTAAGCGACGAACATGGTGAGCGTTTTCATCAGGATATTTCTGCCATGGAAAACCGTTACCAAGGCAAATGGAGCCCCAGTATGCTGGCTGACTATTGCTGGATTCTTAAGAGAGATATGCCTGAGGCAAAGCACAGCAGAAAATCAAAACAAGCTACTTTTAAACTACAGGTATGTCTTTTCGATCATATTTTAATAAGTATGTAACTATATGGGTTTTAAAAATTAAATTGCATGTCACACAAAACCAGACCTGATAGAGAAATTTTACAAACTTATTTGGATTCAGCACAGAAAATACTATAAGAATAAGGTATTTCATTCTTGGGACACGAAAAATTTTTTTTTTGTTGCCCAGTGTAATTTTTTATTTTTTTTTATCTCTGCGTTTATTGTATATATATATATATATATATTATATATATATATATATATAGTTTTTTTTTTTCTGTAACCTATATATAGGCTGTAACCCTTTATGTACTTCAGTGTTCCTGAGGATGTCATTAGACGAAAGCGCTTGAGCACCATTCTGTGTTTCCTTTCCTTCGTGGTTTTATTCATCATATATATATATATATATATATATATATGTAATTACATATATATATTATATACACAAACTCAGAATGGTTCCCTGAGAACATTATATGTTAAACACAGACCGTGCATGGAACAAGGAACTCTTCTGGGAAAATTAAATCCACTATAGTCCGAATAAGTAATGGTAAATGACAAATACCACAGTTTTTTTCCTTTTTCATGATTTTAGCCCGACGTGGGCAACGGGTCTCTCGCAAAGAGATCCCATAAATATAGCTTCCCTCACCAGCTATCTGCAAAGCAGACAGGATCCAGCTTTGGGACGTGGATCTAGGGTTTAAAGCAAACCTAGATCCCTACACTCAGAACCTCTATATAAGTAAAAGACTCGTTGCATTCACGTCGTGTTGAATAAATCAAAGAAAAAAGGGGGTAACTATTGTATTTTTAGCCAAAAAACCAAAACTTAAACCTCAACCGGGACATTGAGCGTCCACTTTTCAAGGCACGAAACACGTCCGTTTAGTATACACACTCAGAATGGTTCCCTGAGAACATTATATGTTAAACACAGACCGTGCATGGAACAAGGAACTCTTCTGGGAAAATTAAATCCACTATAGTCCGAATAAGTAATGGTAAATGACAAATACCACAGTTTTTTTCCTTTTTCATGATTTTAGCCCGACGTGGGCAACGGGTCTCTCGCAAAGAGATCCCATAAATATAGCTTCCCTCACCAGCTATCTGCAAAGCAGACAGGATCCAGCTTTGGGACGTGGATCTAGGGTTTAAAGCAAACCTAGATCCCTACACTCAGAACCTCTATATAAGTAAAGACTCGTTGCATTCACGTCGTGTTGAATAAATCAAAGAAAAAGGGGGTAACTATTGTATTTTTAGCCAAAAAACCAAAACTTAAAACCTCAACCGGGACATTGAGCGTCCACTTTTCAAGGCACGAAACACGTCCGTTTAGTATACACAAACTCAGAATGGTTCCCTGAGAACATTATATGTTAAACACAGACCGTGCATGGAACAAGGAACTCTTCTGGGAAAATTAAATCCACTATAGTCCGAATAAGTAATGGTAAATGACAAATACCACAGTTTTTTTTCCTTTTTCATGATTTTAGCCCGACGTGGGCAACGGGTCTCTCGCAAAGAGATCCCATAAATATAGCTTCCCTCACCAGCTATCTGCAAAGCAGACAGGATCCAGCTTTGGGACGTGGATCTAGGGTTTAAAGCAAACCTAGATCCCTACACTCAGAACCTCTATATAGTAAAAGACTCGTACTTATATAGAGGTTCTGAGTGTAGGGATCTAGGTTTGCTTTAACCCTAGATCCACGTCCCAAAGCTGGATCCTGTCTGCTTTGCAGATAGCTGGAGGGAAGCTATATTTATGGGATCTCTTGCGAGAGACCCGTTGCCCACGTCGGGCTAAAATCATGAAAAGGAAAAAACTGTGGTATTTGTCATTTACCATTACTTATTCGGACTATAGTGGATTTAATTTTCCCAGAAGAGTTCCTTGTTCCATGCACGGTCTGTGTTTAACATATAATGTTCTCAGGGAACCATTCTGAGTTTGTGTATACTAAACGGACGTGTTTCGTGCCTGAAAAGTGGACGCTCAATGTCCCGGTTGAGGTTTAAGTTTTGGTTTTTTGGCTAAAAATACAATAGTTACCCCTTTTTCTTTGATTTATTCAACACGACGTGAATG
Source organism: Bathynomus jamesi (assembly GCA_023014485.1). Classification (NCBI taxonomy): domain Eukaryota; kingdom Metazoa; phylum Arthropoda; class Malacostraca; order Isopoda; family Cirolanidae; genus Bathynomus; species Bathynomus jamesi. The sequence continues at coordinate 584,926 of JAJOZX010000168.1, read as the reverse complement.
CAACGAGTCTTTTACTTATATAGAGGTTCTGAGTGTAGGGATCTAGGTTTGCTTTAAACCCTAGATCCACGTCCCAAAGCTGGATCCTGTCTGCTTTGCAGATAGCTGGTGAGGGAAGCTATATTTATGGGATCTCTTTGCGAGAGACCCGTTGTCCACGTCTGGCTAAAATCATGAAAAAGGAAAAAAACTGTGGTATTTGTCATTTACCATTACTTATTCGGACTATAGTGGATTTAATTTTCCCAGAAGAGTTCCTTGTTCCATGCACGGTCTGTGTTTAACATATAATGTTCTCAGGGAACCATTCTGAGTTTGTGTATACTAAACGGACGTGTTTCGTGCCTTGAAAAGTGGACGCTCAATGTCCCGGTTGAGGTTTAAGTTTGGTTTTTTGGCTAAAAATACAATAGTTACCCCCTTTTTCTTTGATTTATTCAACACGACGTGAATGCAACGAGTCTTTTACTTATATAGAGGTTCTGAGTGTAGGGATCTAGGTTTGCTTTAAACCCTAGATCCACGTCCCAAAGCTGGATCCTGTCTGCTTTGCAGATAGCTGGTGAGGGAAGCTATATTTATGGGATCTCTTTGCGAGAGACCCGTTGCCCACGTCGGGCTAAAATCATGAAAAAGGAAAAAAACTGTGGTATTTGTCATTTACCATTACTTATTCGGACTATAGTGGATTTAATTTTCCCAGAAGAGTTCCTTGTTCCATGCACGGTCTGTGTTTAACATATATATATATATATATATATATATATATACATACTGTATATTATACTGTATACCTACTGTATATTAATTTTTGTACATATATATATACTGTATATTACATATATTACATATATATATATATATATATATGTATATATATATATGTAAAAATGAAATGAATAATCAATATTCATTTTTACATAAGAACCAAAATCGCTTAACGCGAGTTTGGATAATAATTTTACTTGTGGCTACCTATTTTTGTTCGTGTCAAAACCCTACGATCTACCATACCTATGGTTTAGTCGTATCCATTTTTATTTGTTATAGAAGTTATTAATTAATTATGATTGTCTTGCATCTCACCCTCGTCCCTAGATTATGCATACACATTGCATATAACAGGATTGGAACCCGTAGTTGTACTTCTTAGTCATTAATGCCCACTCTTTGCCTCTAATTCGTTCTTGTAAATCTTCCTAATAATGATTTGTATTATACGTACAAAATTCAATAACTATGACGTCATAAAGTAACTTAATTCTCTTCACGTTTTCCATACCTTGAACACTGAATCACGTGTTTAGTATTTGGACATCTTCCGTATTGAATGTATGGTAAATTCTTTAATAATAATAATAATAATAATAATAATAATAATAAAAAGAAAAAAAAACTTAATTCTCTATACATCATTATTTATGTTGTTTCCTACCTATTGTCTACTGATACCCATCAACCTATCAGTCCATATTTTACGCGCGTCTATATTACGCGCACAACCTATTCAGTTATTTACATGTAAAATACGTCCACATGTATTTTTTTTCTTTTTTTCTTTTAAGTGCGTTCACCCTCACAAGACATTCATTAGGCTTACAGTAGTTGAGTGGTCGAATTCGCGAATCACAGCAGAATTGAACGTTTCTAAGATAAACAACATCTTTCGCTCTGATCCAAATTCATAACATATTAAATGTAATATAACATATTATGTTGTATATAAATTATCTTGTCATGTCTCATGTACTTGTGTTGTACTAATAACCATATATAATAACCATATATAATCTAACCATATAATCTGACCATATAATCTAACCATATAATCTAACCATATATATATATATATATAAACACTGTAAGAATGGTAACGACGTAATGTACTTCAATGAAACTATAATTGAATGTAATGACTTTATATATAATGTAAGAATGTACTTTAATAGAACTGTAAGGGACAATCATAAGCGAATGGGAAGTAATCCATAATCGAAATCATAATTGTAATAAACCCAAACAAAAATGTATTCAGTCGTGAAATGATATCGCCTTCAGAAATGAAGAAGTGGCAAAAAAAAAAAAAGATTAGTTTTTATTTTTATTTATTTATTTATTTTTTTATTTGGAAACTTTCAAACACCTGATCGTGTTTAAAAGGGGGGAAGCTTAACCTCCAACTGCCGTTCCCCAACATTCAGGCTTATATATTATACATGTATTTGTAAAATGAGGACACTTCATTACGGCTCTCTGCTTTGGTCACTGCTAAGAGACTCCCCTTGTTAGCAGCCTCGCTGCGGGGAGGGGGCAGAGGCCCCTTGCCTCCTTAATATTTTTAGATTCCGGCCTGAGCTATGGTCGAAAGAGGTCGAACCTCTACCCCTGTAAAATTCAGACCACTACCTGTAAATTTTTAAGAAGAAAATTACAGTAAGAGAAACTTTTTTATTTTCCCCCTCGATTTGGGCTATCTTCAGAGGAATTTAGTCAAGAAAGTAGAAGTATCAGAGTATTATTGAAAGAAAAGAATTAACAGTGTCGACCCCATAAAGCGAGAGAAAAGAATTAGAAAGTTATAGAAGAAAAGTATATACAGGGTGGGCCGTAAGTTTCCATACATAGGAAAAATAAACATTTTTTTATGGACAACCATTTTTATTTATATAATATGCTCTACATGGTTGCCATTGTTTTGAAAACACATTTCAATACGTGTTCCCCACTGTTGATGAACACGCATTAGCACAGTTGACGTTATGCTTGTAATGGCGTTGGTGATACGTTCCTTTAGATGATTTATGTCTCGTATCTTTTCCTGATACACCATGGCCTTCAAGTGCCCCCAAAGATAGAAATCAAGGGGGGTGAGATCTGGGGATCTGGGAGGCCACTCCACAGGACCAATTCAATTCGTTGCTCTTTCGTCAAACGCATATTCTTAGGGTATCTGAAACATAAAAACAAACGTTTAATTTTTCCTATGTATGGAAACTTACGGCCCACCCTGTAGAAGAAATATCCGTTGCTTGCCTCCGTAACTAGAACCCCCGTCGATCCGAACCAACCCAGGGCCATAGACGGAGTGGTTAACATATATACATATATATATATATATATATATATATGTTTATGTATATATAATATATAGTACAGGGTGAGTCAGAAGTAGCGCCCGATTTCTGTCAGTTGATTGTTTGTTTGCCATTTGTATTACAGTGTACAAGAAGGTAGAAATAAATGAATGACATGTTTATCTAACCATTTATTCGGGGGAAAATTATTACGGAACTGTACCAAGCTGTTTTACTTGCAATTTTCAAAGTGCCCTCCCTCGTGATCGATGCACAATCTGACAGCCGAAAAAACAGAAATGGGCGCTACTTTTGACTCACCCTGTATTAGAGGAGTCGATCTCCTGACCTCAGTATTCGTTATATTTATATTTTTATGATAAATAAAATAGCGGCGTTAAGCTTCCTCAATCAAAATGGGCGTATTTACAATGCACATTTTATATAAGCACTTCAAGATACATTTGTGTTCATTAGTTGAAAACTCGGTGATTTAAGTTCCTTATAAGCCCTAACGTTTGTGCTAAATTCAACATGTCTACTTCCGAGCATCTGATACAATGAGAAAACGGACGGACAAACAAGTTTTACTTCTGAATCCGTGTAAGTTTTTTTTTTTTTTTACATTTGCCTAAATGTGTGTAATTAATTTACTTACCAAATTTTAAAAACAACAATAAGTGACGGTGCTTTTTTAATTTTTTTTCTGTTCATCAGTGTAGTGCCCAGGCCCAATTTCTCAAGGTTATTCAAAATGGCATCATATCCGATGAAGCTCTAATAGAGGAGGCAAATAAAGTTTTCTAACCTTCTGTAAGTAAATGTATTATTATTTATAATTTTTCTATTAATTGCTTTCTCAGAACAAAACACTTAATGTTATTTCTTGTTGATTCAAAATCAAACTTCATTTTCTCATATATATATATATATATATATATATATATATATATATATATATAGTGGGCCTAGTATTAGTCGAGTGAGGTGATGATGATTAATTTAGTGCTAATGGTTAATTGATGGAATGATTGATTGTTAATGACAGACTGGGTCAATAATTTATGATGTCCTATGGTATCACCGGTTTGAAGGTGGCTATTGAGTAGGCCTACTATAATTACTTCTGATTGATACGAATTGGTTCGAGGTCACCAGCTTATATTACACCCAAGCAAATAAGGTTATAAAAATCACTTGTTGTTTTGTGTTTAATTAAGAAAATAAATCAGTTATTTGTTCACAGTGAATAACAATGAAATAAACAGTAATTGTAGTGATTAACAATTATATAACGGCATTTATAGTATGATAAATATGACTGAGGATTAGCAAATAAGGAAATGGTTAGACAGATTAAGTGTTAAGTAATACACTCATTTATGATAGGCTAATGGTATGCAAAAATGGGAACACAGCATGAAATATGAAGCCTCTTGATAACAGAAATTATGCACGTGCGTTTGGTGCACTGAATGGATTACGTAATACACTGATTTAGGTAGGCTAGAGTTATGCATATATGGAACATGGAATAAATGATGCAGCCTGATAATAATAGAAATTATGCACGTACGTTTTGGTACACTGAATGGATTAGGGCGTCTAGAATAAAATGTCTAATAGAACACGTAGACAGTAGGATACATGATAAGTAAATTGTACGATGATCACAATAACAGGGTGATACAAAATTACGGTATTTGATACAACCCTAGAACTATGCCTACTGCAGTCTTAACGGGAAAGTTAGTTTGAACGGTATTAAAAGCACTTTTAGGTATAGCCTAATCACGCCGCTGCAGTAACGCTCTGCAGGCTTAGCGAGCATTGCTTAAGAACGAGGTACAGAGAGCTTACCGACAATGTTGAAAATACCTCTTGAGACGAAGAGATGCTTGAAGGTTGACCCTGTGGAACGTAGGCCCGAGGTGAAGTTGACCGTCGTAGTGAAGCTTGTTGAACGGGCGCCGCTGACTTGAAATGAAGGATGAGTTAAACCAGAGTCAGAAAGATGTCGCCTCAAGTGTTGATTCGCTGCGTGTCGTGTTGAGATGTTTCTTGAGGGACTGAGGCCGGCTGAAGTCGAACGGTGATAGGTTTCGAAGGATTGCTTCTGCAGGCGGTCTGTAGAAGGTCTTACTTGATGATAGACCGGAGCCTTGAAGGAACAGCAGGTCGCTGTCTGACGAAGGCCGGAGAGCGGGTGGCTTGACGTGTGGTGCTGCTGACGAAGGATGCTGAGACGTGACGAACAAGACGAGAAGTGATGACTGCTGAGACGAAGTGAATGAGGGAGAGTTTCAGTGAATTTTCGCTTTTATAGGCTCTTAGGACGCCGAGTTTTCGCGGGTCTTTCTGAGACGCCTACCAGCGTCCTGTAGTTTCTCTGTCCTTGACAACCACGTGTGTTCTTCGATCTTGATGATTCCAAGATGTTTGAGAATGGCGGTGAAAAGAATTTCTTTGGCTGTTCTTTGTCTGTTTTTCTGTTTCTTTGTCTGTTTCACTATATATATATATATTATATATATATATATATATATATATATATATATATATTATATATATATACAGGGTGTCTAAAATGACGTAGTAAACTTTTTGTGTTTTAAAATTACCTAGTAAAGTTTTATATAAACGCAATATCTTAAAAATTATGCAATACTTAACAATTTTATTTCAAATACAGCAAAAATAAGAAAAGTTACAACAATTGTTCATTTTAGATGTTCGAAGTATTTGTTTCAACTTGAACACATTGTTCACAACGTCCCACCACTGATCATCAAACATAAAAGTTTACAGGTAATTTTAGGACACCTTGTATATATATATATATATATATATATATATATATATATTATATATATATATATATATATAATTGGGTGGAGTGAAACTATTACACCGTCTTGACTCACTCATGATTTGGTGTATTCACACTCTAGAAGTTCTATAAAGATAATATTTTCTTTTTAGGACCCTCCACCCGCCGCATTTTTGCCGAAAACAAAATGGCGGAAAGTCATATTTTGAAAGACCCCTAGTATAATATCTATTGGTTTTTGAGAGACGATATCGCGTTATATTGTGCGTTATTTGGTTATAACTATGATAACGAGTAAATATATTCACACAACACAAGCGATACTTACTAATCACCAACTACTTAAGAACACACAGACGTTTATCTAAACATCAGTCTCACTCGAGGCCAATGGCATCTTGCATATGGATGATAAGGGATGGGGGTAGGAACCGCATGCTGCATATTGTAGCGTGGGTGGCTACAAAGACTATTGAGTAAAATATGTTTACATTTTAGTTTTAGAGCTTATAAATAATTTGTTTTGACTAATTCCGTGTTTTGTATTTTTTCAGATTTTCATAATGTGATAGTCCTGTAGAAACTTAACCTCACATCTAAATATGGCAAAATCCCTACTAACTAGACAGTCAGTGAAGCAACATTTTCTGTTCGGAATTTCAAGTGAATTGTCACATAATGTCTTACACTCTAATATGCAGGTTGGGAGATATTTTCTTCTCCTGAAGGAAGGCTCATCTGCAAAATTGACAAATAATGATATTCTCGAAACGATAGCAGAAGCATTGGTCGAAGTGTGGAAACGTTCATCAATACCCTCACTGAATAAAAAATCCATAATTACCAAGCTGAAACGCTTTACCGATAAGATTACGCAACTCAATCGATCCAAAAGCAGTACGAAGCTTATTGAATTGTTCAGAAAATCATTGGTAGAACTCTTTGACATTTGTGCTTGTAAATGCAACTTCGTTTCGCACCAAGATTTTGGCTGCCGAAAAAGCGGATGAAAAGAAATACATATTATTTGTGTTTGTCCAAAAGAATCAAGAATACCCAAAGAAGAACTGGAATTCCTTGAGGATCAGAGGACTATGCGAAATATGGTGACTGGAAGTGTGGATGTTACCGTTTCAAGATCTATAGCAAAAAGAAATGCAAGAAAGTTGAAGGAGCAACAAGGAGGTAAGCGAAGAAAAATATTCATGCATGAAGAATTCGAAAAGGTAGTCATTGATGATATGCTTTCACCTGATACTAATACTGATCTCCAACATTCAAATGAGAGCCCCTTTACCCAATCTCGCCATGGAAGCCGACAGATTTGGTGTTTCAGATAGTGCTGCATCGGCCATTGCTTCAGCTACTTTGGTGGATTTGGGTATCATTACCGAAAAAGACAGTGACTTTTTTATTGATCGAAGTAAGGTGATAAGAGAGAGACAGAAATTGAGAAAAACATTACAAGTTGAAGCTGCACAAAGTTATGGTGAGGTTAAAGCTTTATATTTTGATGAGAGAAAAGACAAGACGTTGGTGAAGACAAATAAAGTGGTAAATGGTACCAGAATATAATTGTTGAAGAACATTATGTACTATTGAGTAAGCCTGGTGGAGAATACCTTAACCATTTGAGCCCTGAATCTGGAAAAGCAAGTGATGTATTTGAATCGTTGTTCGCTTACTTGAATGAAGTGACACTGACCAGAATCTCCAGGTGATAGCGTGCGACAGTACGAATGTCAACACTGGGTCTAAAGGTGGCATAATCCATTTCATCGAGCAGAAGCTGAACCGACCATTGCAATGGATCATTTGTATGTTACATACAAATGAACTCCCTTTAAGGCATCTGTTTGAGCGAATCGAAGGGCAAACAACTGGGCCAAGATCATTCAGTAGATCTATTGGTAGTGCTCTTAAGATTTGCCATGAGATGCCTGTTGTAAAGTTCTCCACAATTACGGATGAGCTCAAAGAAGATTTAAGTAATGATCAACAATACATGTCCAGAATAATTGGGGCCATAAGAGAAGGATATGTTGACGGAAGCCTAGAGAAACTCAAGCCTCGTCCCCTTAACAACTCTAGATGGTTAATTCTAGCTAACAGATTATGTCGTTATTATGTCTCCCAAAAGAATCCCTCCAGAGAGGGTATCCGGCTAGTTCTTCGCCAACAATTCATCCCCAACAATTCATAGCCAACAATTCATAGCCGTATACAAATCAAGCCCAACAATTCATAGCCAGGAAAATTAATAGCGGCTTTAACTTAACCTTAAAAAGTTACTTAAATTACAGAAAGAGAGAAATAAATATAAAGATAAATTGAAAAATACTGACTATGAATTGTTGGCTGACATATAAAATTAAGAAGACGAATTGTAAATACAAACTTGTAAATTGTAAATTGTTACAAATCGTAACCTTAAAAAAAGTTACTTAAATTACAGAAAGAGAGAAATTACAGAAATTTCAAATTGATAAATACTGACTATAACATAAAATTAAGAATACGAATTTTATGTGACGTCATTGAAGTCCTTGAAACATAAATACAAATTGTTTAGTTTTCTCAACTGTTCCGCAAGAAAAGCAGTGTCTGTCTCTTATTCAAGCATTGTATGAGCCCACAATGCCTCTTACTTATTTGGAAACTGAAAAAGGACAACGGAAATTAATTCACGATGGCCATTGCTTTTACAAAGACAAAAGAAGTGATGAGAGAACGCACTGGAAATGCGTAAATTGCCAGAAGACAAGATGTCCAGCTCGTCTGACTACAAGCAACAATGAAATCGCAAAAACATGGAAAGAACATAATCATCTTGCTGATGCTGCAAACGTAGAAGCCGGTAGTGTTATTGACAAAATACACCATGCTGCTAAGTGTATAAATGACTCTCCCCATTCAATATTATCCAGCGCTCTTGTAGGATGTAGCCAAGCAGCTGCCCAAAAACTTCCAATGCCCCAAAGCATGAAGAGAACTATAAGGCATATCAGGCAGCAGAATAATTCGGCCCAGCTCTCCCATTACATCGCAGTGATATTGTTTTCACAGAAGAATACAAGACTACGTGTAAAGGAGAACAATTTCTACTTTACGATTCTGGCCCAGATGAAAACAGACTGATAATTTTTGCTACGAAATTAAATATGAAGTTACTAGCACAGTCTGATCACTGGTACGCCGACGGAACCTTCAAAACTGTGCCTTTATTGTTTCATCAACTTTATACCTTACATGGCTTAAAAGAAAATAAATCCTTGCCTCTTGTATACGCACCGTTGCCTAATAAATCAGAAGTAACGTATACAATGCTTCTACAGCAGCTAAAAATATTAGAACCTTAGCTTCCCCATTGACTATCACTATCGACTTTGAAAAAGCCATGATTAACGCATGTGAAAAAGAGTTCTCAAATGCAAATCTAAGGGGTTGTTTTTTCCATTTTTCACAGTGCATCTTTAGAAGTATGCAAGCTGACGGATTAAAACAACGCTATGAAACAGACGCCAGTTTTGCACTTGATCTTCGTATGTTACCCGCTTTGGCATTCGTACCCTTCCAGGCCCTAGTAGATGCATTTGAATCCTTGTGCGATAGCAATATCTACCCTCCAGAAGCGCAGGGTGTTCTGGACTATTTCGAGGATACTTGGATCGGTCGTCCATCAAGGCACCGTAGACGACCACCTAAATTTGAACACGAAATATGGAATGTGTATGAATCAGTTTTAATGGATCTCCCTAAAACAAACAACGCCGTTGAAGGATGGCACCGAAGATTTGAAACGCAAGTTGCAGCGCACCATCCAAATATTTGGAAATTCATAGAATGCCTTAAAATGAGCAAAATTATAACGAGATTCAAATAGAGCAGTACTCTTCTGGACGCACCATCACTCAAAAGAAACGCTATAAAGAGACGGCTGAACGTATAAAAAATGTTGTTGAATGTTTTGGAGATGTGGATATCCTTGATTATCTGAGACGAATTGCGCATAACCTATCTTATTAATAATTATTCTTAATTTTTTTTACCAAATTTCCCCACTTGTAACTATTTTATGTTTACTGTTACTACTAATAAATGTTTACTCTTAATTTCTTTGTATTAATCTTTTATTAAACTATTAATTATTAAATATTATTATTAGTATTAAAAAACCATTCACAAAATCAAACTTTTTTTAAAATAAATTTTTACTCTTACTTTCTTTGTACTCCTAAATCTTCCTAGCTATTAATTGTTGGGTATGAAATGTTAGGTATGAATTGTATACGGCTATGAATTGTTGGCTATGAATTGTTGGGGATGAACTGTTGGCGAAGAATGTTCCGTAATCCCCAGAGAGTTACTATGATCCTAACTGTTTCAATATAAAATTTAAACCGTATCTGCCTGATGGACCAAAACATATCTTTGATGCGATAAAAAGGTTCAATCTGTTACCGTAACCAAGATATACAAAAAGATGTCCAACCTTATATATCACGGAATGCCTATTTTGCCCACTCAGAAAATATTCTTCTGTCAATGCATGCTGTCAGATAGTGAGCAAAAGCTGCGCAAAGTTGCAATCGATCGAATAATACAGATCAGAAAGTGTAAGGAAACCAATACAAGGAAAATCAGAGAATTTAGAGTACCAGAATTGAACTTCAAAGCATCACATTGGACAGACATCATCTTCTGGGATAGGATTCATATCAGTGAACCACCTCTCACTTCTAAATTGTGTGATGAAGAATTGCTTGAGTACGAAACAAAATGTTTCAAAGTTGAGCAATACCTCATTCACACACAGAACGTCGAAAGAGCCGTGAAGTTGGTTACAGATGCATCAGCATCAGTAATATCACAGGAATCAAGAGACAGATTTATTAGGTCAAAAATAAAAAGTCGCTCTCTGCTTCCCTCACTCGAAACCAAAAAGGATCTGATGCCTCTCCCGAAAAAATAATAATATTTGAGATGAGCGGGTTTTATATCGCGTTCAAATGTAATTGATTTACGGCATCAAACCAAGTGAGACCAGATACAATTTTATTTCAATACAATGTGTGCATAATGGTGTTTTAAGTATATTTTTGCATTATAAAGCGTTTTTCTTCAATTATTTTTTTTGATAGAACACTTAGTTTTTATGTTATGAGCATATTTTTATTTATGGACAACCGGCTGATGGCCATTTTGCTTTTGTATAAAAATGCGAAAGATGGTTTGAATTAGAAACATTAAATAACTGAATACATCATTTTTATGTTCTAATACACAAAAAAACAAGTGAGGCAAATAAATTTTAAATAAAAAGTTGTGTTTCACTCCGCCCTAATATATATATATATTATATATATATATATATATATATACAGGGTGGGCGGAAAGTAGCTCCCTATTTTGGATTGGTAAAAAAATACGTATATTATCCATTTATTTCAGAAGAAATAATATGAAAAGGTAGGCATACATGGTAGGTTTTCTCTAAAATTCAATGTGGGCTCCAACTCTTTCCACCAGCTTCTGAGCCGCCCAGGAATGGCGTCCACTGACTTTAGCAGGAACTCCGGCGGGATGGAGGACATGACTTCCCGAATTCGGTCCTCCAGTTCTTCCAATGTCCTCGGTTTGGTGCGGTAGACTTCTTCCTTTACCCACCCCCAAAGAAAGAAGTCGCACGGTGTCAAGTCGGGGCTCCTGGCTGGCCATTGATGTGGACCACGACGAACCATCCAACGCCCAGGGAAGTGGGCATCCAGCCACTCACGGACAACAAGAGCGAAGTGCGGAGGGGCGCCATCTTGCATAATATCAGATCGTCGATGTTCTCCCATGTGCTGACAACCGGCCAGACCTCGTTTCGCAACATAGCAAGGTAACGCTCAGCATTCATGGTGTTGCGCAGAAGGAACGGGCCCACAACCTGATCTGAGGTCATACCACACACACCGTTACACTGAACCGATTCTGCCGTTTTTCAGCGGTAACCGTGCGACTTCTTTCTTTGGGGGTGGGTAAAGGAAGAAGTCTACCGCACCAAACCGAGGACATTGGAAGAACTGGAGGACCGAATTCGGGAAGTCATGTCCTCCATCCCGCCGGAGTTCCTGCTAAAGTCATGGACGCCATTCCTGGGCGGCTCCAGAAGCTGTGGAAAGAGTTGGAGCCCACATTGAATTTTAGAGAAAACCTACCATGTATGCCTACCTTTCATATTATTTCTTCTGAAATAAATGGATAATATACATATTTTTTACCAATCCAAAATAGGGAGCTACTTTCCGCCCACCCTGTATATATATATATATATATATATATATATATATGATAGAAGATATAAGATCTCTACAAACAGACATGAGTAGTATAGCCACAAAAAGGTAGAGTGCAGGAATGTTGCAATGCTGCAAGAGATAATGATCAATGTTGCAAATGGGAGTAGGGTGTTGCAAGGGGGGGTATGCAACAATCAATGTTTTCAAAGGGTTGGGGTATGCAACAACTCATATTGCAAAGGGGGTGGGATGCTGCAGGTGTAACAAGGGGTCAGGAAACTTGGAGGCGGCGTTATCCCCATAGAAAGACAGAGAGGAGAGAAAGGAAGAGAGGTGCTCACTGGCAGGAGCCAAGTACATAATAAGACTTCAGCCGACCCGCCGTTGTCTTATAGACTCCTAATCACCAGTTGGCTTAGAAGGCGTAAATGGCTTGTTCAGGTTGAGTTGTCAGATACCACTTTTTTATTTTAATTGTTCAGGTATACATTATAGGGCGAGTTGCCAGATACCATTTTAATTGTTCAGGTATAGATTATTAGTTGCCAGATTTGTACCATTTATTTAATTAATTCATAAAAATTGGCTTAGAAGTCCGCTAGTAGGTTTAGAAGGCGTAACCACCATTTGATATAATTTGTTTACAACCAAAAGAATTAAATAAAACAACATTACTCATTCTGTTATATTATAAATATATAGAAAATAATATACATTTGAACGATCAATTAAAATAATAGTTTTAAGAATATGAACGAGGAATATGCATATAATCAAAAATATATCCGTCAATATATCAGTACGGAGAAATATATATATATATATATATATACACACACACACACACACAATTATATTACGGAGATATATAGAAATAAATACATTGGAATGATCAAAATAAAAAAACGAAATAATATAACCATCAACATAACAGAAATATATACACACAACTAAATAAATAAATACATACACTTTATTTTCTACCGCGCAGCATAAGAAATAATATAGCCATCAATATAGCAGAAATATATATATACACACACACACACACACACAATATGTTAAATATATAAATACATTTCACTTTTTTCAAAAACACTAAATTCGCACTTAATCTATCTACAATTACATCATTATTTGTCTGCATTACGCAGTATACACGCGTTTAATAATATTCACCGCTTAAAGTATAGGGAAAACTGTACTCGATATGAAGGGCCTTCATATCGTTCAGTACTATTTTTGTTCCCACTTTACAACCGGTTGGTAAGTTATCTTTAAATACGTCTAGAATACAATCAAAAGCACGCACAAAGAGTCATCGTTAGCTACATTATTAAACAAAGTTTTAAACACGCCTTTCCATCGAGGGTTTATTTCTACCGACGCGAGCTTTTCATTGTGAACTCATCTCACTCAACAGCGGCAATTGAAATAATCTTCTAAGTCGTTACGACAACTGCTCGTTATATAAAGAAATAAGTTCTTCAGGGTGAACGGTGTAGGTGAGCTCAGCCTTGTACCCGATCAATTGCTTTGTACCAAAGTTCATGATATTTCAAGAGTCTAAACTTTTAATAAACGTCCAGCTCTAGACCATTCTCACCTTGTTCAGCCCTACACTCGGTAAACCCATCGGTTGTGGTGTGTGCGTATTCAAGTACTGTAATCAAAATAAAGCATATCCGTCGCACGCGCGTCTAATATAGGTTTCAGCTTGCGGAATCCGACGATTTCAAACATTCTGTCGAGGATGAAACGGTTTCGCGTAGGAACAAGAGCGTTATTATCAGAAGCATTCTTCCACATCAGACGTATATCAATGCATGGCCGATCGTTATTTATACACAAGTACATACAAAGGCGTATGAGGGTGCGTCACTATCTGCTCTTTTCTTGTATCTACGTTAGCAGGTATTTTATAACGATCTTCACTCCACTTCTCAACTATCACGAAGATTCTATTAATTTCCTCGACACTTAAATAAACAACATTCCGTTTGTTTGTTTGTCTACGTTCCGTTTCCAGTACATAGCTAACGGCACCGGATTTACGCCTGAACACGCGCAACGATTTCGTCACGGACACATCGTACGAGGCGTTGAGAATGCTGCTCAAAGGAAGTTCCATCGTATTCGAGGAGCGCACGTCCACTCGGTTCGAGCTCTGAGATAACTATGAGCCGTGTGAGGCACGCAGGTAGGCAGGAACGGTTCGATGGGCGGTTGACTCACCCTGATGATACGTGAATGGGTTTGTTCGAACTCGTATGATCCGTGAGGTGCGAGTGATCATCCAGGTGATCATCCAGTCCAAACACAACTATACGAATATTCACTTCCTGTTCTACCATTCTCAGCTCTTCATGGCCCATATTACAGTCATATTCAAGTTCACAGTGTACAGCTAGTTTACGGGCACGTTCCACGACCGTAGGCAGCCAAATTTTTGGAGCCCGTGTATTTTGTACAGTAAACATGCGAGCCAAGACTATTGCTATAAAGCCGCAACCACGATCGACGTTTATATGCCGTCTATAAATAGCTTGAGAATTGAGGTTAAGAGTATACGGTATGGCACTATGACCCGCAACACGGAATACACGATCAATATTTACCGTGAAGTTGTCCATATTGAAGGCTATACTACTTTGGGCGGCTTCCATTATACGTCCTAATATATATTCTACATCTTCAGCCGCCAAACGTTAAATGGCACTACTACCCAATAATCATCTACATCACCGTCATCTGACCCGAATCCGAAGGACAGACTTGTCCTGACTTCACGTCGTCGCGGTTCTGAAGAGCAAACTCTACAATACGCTGTACAACCCGGCGTAGCCCGCGCTCAATTCCATTGCTATACATGGCTCTAGGGTCGACCCTGACTCTATACCGATTTCTAGTCAAGGCTGGGGTGGGGGCTGCGGAGCGCACCACTCAAACGTTATATCATCCTCAACAGAACGGTCACTGTGGCGGATGAATAAGGGGATATTTAGCGGAAGGTGCTGTGGTGGCTTGTGCGTAAGAGGTTGAGGGTTGGGGATCTATTATTGCAGACTCAACAGAACGGGGACAGCTGTGGAGGATGGACAAGGGCTATATCGGCCAAAGATGCTGATGTGGGGATGGCAGCGTAAGACGTGAGGGCCTGGAGTCTATTATTGTAGACTCAACAGAACGGGGGGCAACTGTGGCGGATGAATAAGGGGATATATTAGCGGAGGTGCTGCTGGGGGGCTTGCTGCGTAAGAGGTTGAGGGTTGGGATCTATTACTGGTGGTTGGCTAACAACAGACGCGTATTTCGGTCGCTTTATACCTGACGTGGGGTTCTCTTCATCATACCTCCGCTTTGAACGTGCTACCGGTATCGCTGGTGAGGGTTCGTCGGCAGGGGAGGATTCTGTGATCACAACTACACTGTCGTCGGGGTCATCCGTAATGTCGATGATGGGTGCTGTACCTCATCGTCATTCACGGTTCTGTGGGAGAAGAAAACAAAATATAAGGAACAGCACTCAAAATTTGTAATATTTTGTAAATGATCCACTTAGGAGTGTGACGTGTTAGAAATGGACTCTGTAGAAAAATTCAGATTCACGAGCCCATCCACATGTATTATATCTGGACCTACAGATGTGGTAAAACTGTGTTTATGCTTAAAATCATTAAAGAAAAGGGAGAGATGTTCTCGAAATTTGTGCATAAAGTTATATGGTGCTATTCGACGTATCAATCAGTGTTCAACGAGTACCAAGATGATATTTTGTTCCACAAAGGTGTATATGACGTTAATTCGTTAAAGGGAAATGAACATACAGTCATTGTAATTGACGATCTCATGTTGGAGATGGATAAACGTTTGCCGAGACATTTACAGTATTCTCCCACCATCTTAACATAAGCGTGTTCTTCATCAATCAGAATCTATTTTTCAAAAATAGATACATGCGCGATGTGTCGTTAAATACACAATATCTAGTCTTATTCGCACAACGTAGAGATGTATCACAAATTGGGGTATTAGCCAATCAAATGTTCCCGAATCAGCGTAAGGAGTTTTTGGAAGTTTATAAAGAAGCTACAAGCACGCGTTACGGATATTTGCTTTGCGACCTTCATCCGCGAAACACGTTTAGGGTGCTTCTAAGAACGAATATATTTCCAAACGAGCCTGAAACGGTGTATATTCCAGAATGACAAAGAGACTAAAGAAATACCGTGAATTAATAAAAATCTATCATCGACTGCCCCGGGCAATGCAGCAGATGTTTATTAAAAATATCGACTCCGACTTTTTAAAATGCATCTGTGAAATCTGTCTTAACGTTATAAATTGCAATGTATCAATGAAACCCCTCAGAAGGCTCGCCTACGCCGTTACAAGAACATAATACGTGCACTCGCTCGTAAAAGTCAAACTGTAGCGAAGAAAAAACAATTATTGTACAAACAGGAGGGTCATTTCTCCCCATCTTATTTTCAGTTTTGGGTCCTTTACTGACTAGATTAATATAATGAAGAAAGTGGTAGTGATTCCACACGAGGTGTACGCTTCACTGCAAAGGAATCCAGACACGGATCTAGATCCCCGTAAAAGCAGACTTAAAAGAATGGAAAGCGATGAGAAAAGAATCTTATACCAAGAAGCTCTGCAGAAATTTCTTCACGAGTACGAAAATTATAAGAACCCGACAGAGATTCCTGTGGTTATTAGGCACAGCACGGGGACGATGGACATGGCGACATAGGACTGTACCCGACGATACAGCTGACCAACCAAAATTAAGGGATCAGCCACACAACATATCGAGCATGTATTAAAAAGCACCCTCCCACATACATTGAGGAATAAAGGTTTAAGTCTTTATAATCTATTGAATGAGGACCCAGCCATACAATGGACCGATACAGGCGAGATCATTGTGGAAGGATCAAAGGTACAGGGGTCGAATATCGTAGACATTGTCCATGATCTGGTGAGAAAGTGGGATAGGCCATCACCATCAGGATGGAAGCATATTAAAGCAAGACTACAACAAATAAATGTCCCTAAAACGTTGATAGGAAATCTGAACAGGTTAAAAGACTTGGAACATGCAACGCATGTGGCACAATTGAAGACGCCGTCACCCCCGGCGGTAACACCTTTGAAGAGGAGAAAGAAGAGGATAAACAACGGTCAACCCTACCCACGTGCCTCTAAAATACGCAAATGGCTAACGTATTAAGTAAACGCTATTATGACATTTCTAACCCAGCCTCCTACGGCGGCGTAGATAGACTGTACAGAAGTGTTTACGGAGTAGGAAAAAAAGATGTTGAGAGATTTTTGCGGGAGCAGGACGCTTATACGCTTCATAAGCCGTGAGAAAAAGGTTTAAAACAGCCAAGACAACGGCTTCTCGATTGATTCTATTTGGCAAGCAGATTTAACAGACATGCAAAGATATTCTGTGTATAACGATGGTTACCGTTACATTCTATTCATAATAGATGTATTCTCTAGATATCTGTGGCTAGTTCCTCTGAAAAATAAATCACCTGAAACAGTTGCTAAAGCCACCAAAACGCTAATGTTAAAAGAAAACAGGGTTCCTGGCTATTTTTGTACGGATATGGGGAAGGAATTTATAGGCCGTGCTTTTCAGAACATGTTGACAGAGTTTAATATCAGCTATTACACAACCAATTCTATACATAAGGCTTCTTTAGCTGAAAGAGTTCAACGTACCATAAAGGAACGCATGCACCGCTATTTTACACATAAAAACACATACAGATTTCTAGACATTCTGGAATCATTGGCATCATCCTACAACCGCTCACACCATCGCACGATTGGGACAACACCTAACGAAGTTTTAGAAAGAGGTACGCTCCCGAGAAGAGATGGATCACCAACACACCACACTCGCGCGCTTCAAAATCAATGATTATGTAAGGCTGTCGCGTTCGGGAAATAAATTCGCAAAGGGTTTTGAGCAAGGATGGACACGTGAGATTTTTAAAGTTAGGGCTATGAGACCTAAAGGTGAGATAATGATGTATTACGTTGAAGATTTGAATGGGGAAGAAATCTCAGGAGGCTTTTACCGCGAGGAATTGCAGAAAGTGGCATTTAATTTAGGAAAAAATGTGTTTAAAATTGAGAAAATTTTAGGAAGCAAAGGTTCAGGAAAGAGAAAAATGTACCTGGTGAAATGGCTAGGGTACCCAGAAAGCTTCAACACCTATATAAAAGCTGATGCAATAATGAAGCTTAAATAGTATGCAACATGGCTCCTAACCATTTCTACGTCACACTCCCGTCCTCCTCGTCCCTGTCTGTACACCCTAACAACACACTAGCCAACTTTGTATCAGAGCTCCATGGACCCATTGAATTGGGTCGTGATTCGTATGAGGTGGGGTTATGTGAACTCCAGTTAACCACCAAATTTTTAACTCTTGAAAAAGCACAGGTCATATTTCTGATCCTTAGAAGCACCGATGAATGCGAAAAATTAGGCATAATCTTAGACAATACTGTACGCTCAACCCTGTGCGGTGAGGGACGGTTCTATAGCATAAATGTTTCGTTAGGAATCGGGCATTATGATACAGCCATGGATATTGTGGAGGGTTTAAACAAGAGTCTTGAAAATTCGTACTGACAAACGATTTACTTTTTGAAATCGTAAACATAGACACGCCCGCATGCACATTGAGGTTAAAATCAACGCTTAGTAAAAATATTAGAGATAAAGAGCTGTTCACAATTGCGGCTGAGGGCCGATATAGCGCAGTCTTCCAAAGAGAGACATTTCACGAGGCACAACGTGACTTGTCCAGCTTAATGTTTCAATTGAAGATGGAGAAATTTGCTGAAAGCTCTCAGTCCCCAGACATGTGCTATATTTACAGTAATATAGTGGAGCACCAGTTTGTTGGGGATACCCAGGCACGCCTGCTGCGCATTGCCCACATCCCCAACCATAGAGGAAGGAGTTTGAGTATTACATATGACAGACCCCATTATGTGAATGTCGCAACTAATTTAATAACCAATATCTCAATATATATAAGAACGATTGAGGGTGAAAACTTCCCATTCGGTAACGGGAGCTTAACAGTGAAGCTACACTTTCGACGCACTGAGTTATAATGGATAGAAAGCCTTTCACCGTCTATCGAGGGGTGAGATACCAGCGCGGTAGTGGACTTGGGTCCATTTTTTCATCCATACTACGTACGGCTGTTCCTTTGCTGAAGAGGGGTGCCAGATACCTCGGAAGGAAAGCGCTACAATCAGGTCTTAACACTGCAGAAGACATATTGGCTGGGGCTAAACCTAAAGAAGCTCTAAAAAAACATTTAAAGCGTACACGGGACGAAATCATCAAAGATGCAAAGAGAAAAATGCGTGGTGGCGGGAAGAAGAAGAGGGCTGTCCGGAAGAAGGGGTCACGTGGTATTAAACGTAAAAGGATATCAAAAAAGAAGTGCTGTAAGCGAATGAAACCTATGGTTGACCACTTTTTTGACTGATATAAGCTAAGGACATTGATCTCATGAATCATAGTTTGTTTACTACTTGTCGAGAGAGGAGGCACTATTTCTAACTCGTCATGGCACGCTTCATCCACCCATGTAGTTCACAATGCTGTAAATCGGAGCTATCCCTTTTTGAGATGCCTCCAACTCAAGTTTCTATTGAGCACAGTGACTTTATTACAATTAACCCTTTAAACACAATTAGTTCCCCGAGTGCTCCTATAGAATTCGTGATACCCAGCTCAGGCCCTTACTTTTTTGATCCAAGCTGTGTGCACATGTACGCTAAGCTACGTATAGCCCATTCTGATGGAACGGACTGCGATGACAAATATGCTGTATACCCTGAAACAAACTTTCTGCACTCCATATTCAACCAGTGTGACGTATATTTAAATCAGGCCAACATATCGTCAGGCACGGGATACTATCATCTACGAGCCTATCTGGAAAATGTCCTCAACTTTTCCAAAGAAGCGAAGGCTACCTTTTTAAGTGCCGAGGGATATTATCAAACTAAAGACGAAAGTAGTATAAAGGACAAATTTAAAAATTCTAAAAAGAAGATATACGAGTGTTTTGGACGTCTGCACACAGATTTCACTTTCCAGGAGAAGTTGCTTGTCAACGGGGTGGATATGAAAATAAAGCTCACCCGCACGAGTCCTGAGATCTGCTTAAATCTGGATGCTGATCAAGAAGAGGGAGCAAAGCCCGTTATGGTTCACATTATGGACACATACCTCCGCGTACGGCGAGTGAAATTAAATTTACCAAAACAACTAGAAATTGAGAAAAATTTACTAAACGCTAAAGTGAAATACCCTATTAACAGAGTACAAATCAAACTATATACGGTGCCTGCAGGGTTGGCATCGAAGCAGATAGAAAACATCCCCCTGGGAAATCTTCCTAAAAGGATATTAATCGGAATGCAGGACCATGCTTCGGTGAATGGAAAATATAAAAAGAGTGCCTTTAAATTCGAGAATTTCGGACTTAAAAATATAACTCTATACGTTAATGGCATTGCTTTGGGTGGAACATTGGATACGGACTAGTCATCAGACGCTGTGTTACCTCTTTGCGCGAGAGCCTATAGTAATCTGACCCATATTGCAGGTGATTATGATGAGCTTGGTAATGAGGTAACGCAGAAAGAATTCATTGATCAACTTAACCTTTATCCGTTTGACATTACACCTGACTTATCTGCTAGCGTAAATACGCATTTAAGCCCACAACAGAACGGAAACATCTCACTGAGGTTGGCATTCACCAAGCCTATAGACGCGCCTAATAGTGTACTAGTATATCTCGAGTCGCAAGCCCTAATAGAAGTAGATAGATTTAGGAGCGTTATCACTGACTTTTAAAATGGATGCTAATACACTTCAGAGAGTAGTGAATAGTGAACAGTCACACGTTCCAAATGTATCGGCGTGTTTGCGAAGAATGAAACATTGAGTTTGCCAAGTACGTGAGAATGCGGTAGTCTTATTGTGAACACAGATGTTATCGGTAATGAAGGGATTCATTGGATTGCAGTCTATTTTAAAAATAGACACCGCCTGTACTATTTTGATTCACTCGGTACTCAACCCTGGAGTGACCCTGTTATTGTAAAATTTCTCGCTCAGTTAAATATTCCCGGAGTTGTATGGAACCCGTTTCGTATACAAGGATATTTTAGTAATACTTGTGGAATGTACTGCATCTCATTTCTCATGCATATGTTACGTGATAAAGAATTTATAAATTTTTAAAATTTATTCGTCCCGTGTCACACTCGACGAAACGATGAAATGATATGCAGACAGATAAAAATCCGTTTTCCAATTGTGCTTACTCGTTGTATAGTATAATGTTTTTGTTCGTGTGTATATTTGTAACGTTAGTTTGTATATTCTGTAGTTTAAGATGGTTATTGTACTGATTTCTTTCATTTAATAAATTGATGAAAATATATTGTCTTTTTCCCCCAAAAAAGATCGAAAAACACTTAAATTATTTCGGTGTGACATTCATTATGCTGACTGTTCAGTATATCCTCCGTATTCATGACACGAGGTTCTTCAAAAGATTGTATAAAACGTGTCAAATCCTCATCGGACCTTAAAGGAGAAAGAATAATGTTCATATTGATTCTTTTTTAATAAAAACATATACAGAGTATACATATTGTAAGACAGACCCCATTATGTGAAGATATCTTTGGTTCGCTCAGAGAAGCTCATTTAAGAGTAAATCCGAATAACATTTATAAAAAAAAACATGCAAAAGATTGCCATAAAAATTTCGGTTTTAGCATAATGGTGAGTATCTAAGTGAAGTATTTGACGAGAGACTACATCCCTCCATATATATGAAATCATCTTTCTGACAGTTTGTGAATAAAAAATAAAAATAAAATTATAGACACATTTCTATGGTAGTCCCTTGCGTCGGATTGTAAGGAGCGTCATTGCAATTATCATCAACGGTTTGCGTTGGAAATAATCCAGTACGGTCAATCGCGTTAAAAAGATTAATTGCAGACAATGCTGCAGTGTCACCTTCATACAAATCCGGAAAAATGTAAAGTTCGTGGTCCATGGTGGAGGGAATGTTTATGCACTGTCAGAGGGAATGTATATTCACTGGCGCGAAAATAGCTACTGTTACTCCCAACTGAAAAATATTTCCTTTTATATGCACAATCACCAAGCTCCGCCCCAAAAGATCAAGAGCAGATGTTCATAATGATTGGTTGGCAGTGTAGCTGGGTGGAGCTATAACGGGTCCATGCTTTGGACGACTAATGGCATCTTTATATTTTCTCCAATAGATTTAATGCTCGTATTACCCCTTGCATTCTCCGTCACGACAATATTTGTATCTATACTTGGTTTTCCCCCACTATTCCCGGATCAATAATCACTAATGTAATCGTGAGGATTTTATAATAAAGAAATTATAAATATATCCATTCCTTTAATTATATTTTTTAAAAAAGAAAAGAGTATTCGGTTTCCACGTTAAACTGTGGGTCTAAGGCGGAGTGAAAAGCTTAACCATTGTTACAATTCGGCGAAGAGTTAGTTTTATTATTATTACTAAAGAGAAAATCTACATTGTTTTTGTACATATCACATTTTGCAGCCATACTATTCCCGGATCAATAATCAAATGATCCTGTTATTTTAAATCCGGATCAATAATCAATGATCCTGTTATTTTAAATGTTGAAATTATGATGTGAAAGAGTGAGCAATGATTCCCTGACGATGTATTTCTGATTCGGCTTCCACGTTAAACTGTAGGTCTAGGGCCGGAATGAAAAGCTTAACCATTGTCAAAATGAACAAATCAGCGAGATGATGTGAAAGAGTGAGCAATGATTCCCTGACGAGATGTATTTCTGATTCGGCTTCCACGTTAAACTGTAGGTCTAAGGCCGGAGTGAAAAGCTTAACCATTGTCAAAATGAACAAATCAGCGATGATGTGAAAGAGTGATCAATGATTCCCTGACGAGATGTATTTCTTATTCGATTTCCATGTTAAACTGTAGGTCTAAGGCCGGAGTGAAAAGCTTAACCATTGTCAAAATGAACAAATCAGCGAGATGATGTGAAAGAGTGAGCAATGATTCCCTGACGAGATGTATTTCTTATTCGGTTTCCACATTAAACTGTAGGTCTAATGCGGGGTGAAAAGCTTAATCTTTGCAATTCGGCGAGGAGTTAATTATTATTATTACTACATAGAAAATGTGTGTGTGTGTGTGTGTGTGAGTGTGTGCGCGCGCGTTAATTTTGAAAAATGTATAATAATAATAATATACCTTTCCATTTTTTATTCATACATTTCAATAAACTAAGAAGATGATGCCATAAATAATTGCAAGTAAAGAGAAATAATCAACGCATTTAATAAAAACATTTTTTATTTTATTTACAAAACAAACGCATGGAAAGCACAAACGCACGGAAAGCTAGAAGAGGTGGAATTGAGTCTTTGAGAGAGAGAAAGTTCGAACCAAATTCCTTTGCGTACCTTTCAAAAAGGTCTCGGGGTAAACAGGTGTGATTCTTTGGCGTTCTGCTCCACTCACTCCTCGTCTGAGCACTATGTTAAAACAAAACATTCTAAGAGTTAATATTTTGGATTCGTTTTAATAACTGAAAGAAAGTAAATAAAACGGCGTTTAATAATTAATTTCTTATATTGTTAATATTGGTTTTAATAATTGATTCTCTTAAAAGGAGAAAATTCATTAATATACTTTTGGCATTTTTTCTGATTTCCATTCACATAATATATACAGAGGTGTGTGTGTGTGTGTGTGTGTGTGTATAGATTTGAGAATATTAATGGAACGATTTCTTTTGCTAAGCCAATTGTTTTGTGAATTTTTTAATGTTAATATTGTTTTAATTCACTTTAAGGTGAAAATCCGTTTATAATATATATATATATATATAAGGAATGACAAAATTAAATAGACAGTTAATATGATTCTTTCTATATATATATATATATAAGGTAAGGAGAAAGTTGTTCAATTGTGTGTGTGTGTATTTCGTCTGAACTATTATTTTGACGATTGTACGTATTATATTATTTTTGTGCAGTAGAAGGCAAATTCTATTTATTTAATTAATAATCATTTTCTTATTGTCAATTTCGATTTTCAAGAGAGTCTATGCTTTGGTAACGAATTAAAATGGTATCTAGCAACTCACCCTAATAATGTATACCTGTACAATTAAAATAAAAAAATGGTATCTGGCAACTCAACCATCATCTACATAAGACCCGCTTGGCTTCGGAGCTGGTAGTTTGATGCGAACTTCGGCCGAATAAAGAACTCTCTCCTTCCCTTCTTAGGTTAAGACTTAGCTTAGTTTCCCTTTGGGGGGTTAGGACATCCCACCTTGTCCCCCCAAAGTCCTCCTCCGTCTATCCTTTCACTCTTAGGCTAAGGCAACCCCTTTGGGGGAGGTCATCCTTCCTTCTCCCCCCGAAGATCCCTCCCCTCTCCCCCCTTCAGGTGTACCCCTCCCCCCTTGGTTCCTTCTAAGCCAACTGGCTGATTAGGAGTCAATAAGACAACGACCACTCGGCTGAAGTCTTATTATGCACTTGGCTCCTGCCAGGCGAACACCTCTCTTCCTTTCTCTCCTTCTCCTGTCTTTCTCTTGGGGGATAACGCCGCCTCCAAGTTTCATGACCCCTTGTTGCACCTGCAGCATCCCTCACCTCCCTTTGCAATATTTAGTTGTTGCACACCCCACCCCCTTTGCAACATTTAGTTGTTGCATACCCCCACCCCCTTTTGCAGCATTGAGTTGTTGCATACCCCCACCCCCTTTGCAACATTGAGTTGTTGCATAATTTAACGGATGAGTTCTGCATATTTAGGGATGGGGTCAAATTTTTAATGTTTAGCGACTGTGTGATTTTTCTATCGAGTTCAATATGCTGGGAGGATAGAACAGAGAATTGATTGGGGTTAATTGGACGATCAGCTAATTCGCTGTGATTTCGAATCGCTTTGATTTCGAATCGCTGTGATTTCGAATCATTGACCGTCCCCATCTAATCCAGAGTACTGGATATGCTTGGTACTTGCAGAGCATAAGTGTGGGTGATTGGGAAGAGTATAAGAGGAAGAGGCGAGAAGTAAAGAGAAAAGTGCGAGAACTGAAAGAGAGAGCAAGAAAATTTCAGGGAGAACAAGATGTTTTGGAGAGAAGTGAATAGTGTGAGGAAAGTGACAGGATAGATGAGCATGACTGTGAAGAGTCGATGGGGAAGTGACAATAGATAGAGAAGATATGAAGACAAGGTGGAGTGAGTATTTTGAGTGATATTGAACGTGTCGGAAGATAGGGAAGCAGATGTGGTATGTTTGGACAGAGAGGGGGGTTCAGAGTATGAGAGTTGTGGCGAATGGGTTGGTCCGTAGGGAGGAGGTGGTGGGGGGCCCTACGCAGGATGAAAGGTGGAAAAGCAGTAGGAGTGGATGGGATCGCTGTATAGCTCCTGAAAAAAGGCGGTTAATGTAGTGTTCAGATCTGCAGATCTACAGAAGCTAAGGCTAACAAAGACCCTAAGATCCACTCTATGGTTAGTCTGAGAGAAAGAAGAGAGTAGGGGGTTAAAAGAAGAGAATAAGGGGTTAAGTATGTAGCAAAACCTATCATTCGTGAGTTAACATTCATTCAGAAAAGGAGAGAGAAAGACTCACCATCATCATCCGTCGGCCACTGCCGACAAGTCGGAAAAATAGTTGAAGAGAATAGGAAAGGGGTGAAAGATGAGAAGAAGTAAAATAAGAACGTTTACAAACCATGCAGACACCGTCTTAACTCAAAGAAACACTGTCATACCATGCAAACTACAGACATGCAAGTAAAGAGAGGATGAGAAAAGAAAAAAAGTATGAAGAGTATAACAAAATGTGGGTTAGTTTACGCTACGAGCTACATCTAAGTTCGTGTTAGTCTAATTTTTAAAATTTATTTATTTATTTTTTTTAATAATATAAATTTAACGCTGGCATGTCACACGCTGGCATCAATCGTCAACAGACTCAAACCTCGACTGTCACTCCCAGATCTCCTGTTGCTAATTGTTTTAAACGGTATTTTTAAAACGCCTATCTAAACGGTTCTTAAACATATTAAGCTGGGAGAATTCACGACGGACGCGGGAAGTATTCCATTTAACAATTACTTTAAACGTAAAAAAGTTTTTAGTGATGTTACTAATGAAACGCCTACCACGTAATTTAAATCCGTTATTACGAGTATTGCTATTATCGAAAATGAACAATTTGTCAAAATTTACGTTATCGATTTTATTAACGATTTTGAAAACTTCAATAAGCTCCCCCCTTAATCTCTTAGTCTCGAGTGAATGCGAGTCTAACTCTTTAATCCTATCTTCGTAAGACTTGTTGCGTAGTGACGGAATTAGTTTCGTGGCGCGTCGCTGAACCCTTTCCAACCTATCAATATCCTCACGCAAATACGGGCACCAAAACTGAACAGCATATTCTAAGTGAGGCCTGACTAGGGACTTGTATAGGGGCAATATAATATTCTTCGATTTAAATTCGAAATTACGCGCTATGAAGCCTAACATCCTATTAGCTTTTGCGCAAGACTGCAGGCACTGGTTCCTAACTTTTAAATCCTTAGATACGCGTACGCCTAAATCTACTTATCTACTTCCTCGTCAACGCTCGCTAACTGTCTATCGTCCATCGTGTACGTGTAATTATTGTTATAAGAACCTATATGCAAAACTTTACATTTGTCTACGTTAAATTGCATCTGCCACTTATCCGTCCACTCCATAATCCTATTTACATCGTCTTGGAGCCTATTTCTATCGTCCACGTTAAGAACTATACCGCCTATTTTAGTATCGTCCGGGAATTTTGACACGTTACTGGTCAAACCTACATCTATGTCGTTAATAACCTACATCTATGTCGTTGATTGGTCAGTGCGTCTGTTTAATGTGTGTATGGACAGAGGCGAGCTGCCTCAGAACTAGCGGGGTGCACGTATCATCTCCCCCTGTATAAAGGCACGGGGGACAAAAATGTATGCTCGGATTATAAAGGAATTAGTCTGCTGAGTGTGCCAGGAAAGGTGTATGGGAGAGTGGTGATTGCAAGTGTGGTGGCATACACGAAGCAACAAAATTGGGAGGAGCAAGGGGGTTCTTAGAAGAGGTAGAGGGTGTGTGGACCAGGTGTTTGGGTTGAAGATGTTGTGCGAGAAATACTTGAAGCAAAAAAGGGATTTGTATGTGGCGTTTATGGATCTTATAAAAGCGTATAATAGGGTTAACAGAAAGGCGTTGTGGCAAGTGCTGAAGATGTATGGGTGCATGGGTTGAATGGGTTGAATGCTGTGAAAAGTTTGTACCGAGAGAGTAGAGCATGTGTGCATGTGGGAAGAGAGGAGGGTGAGTGGTTTCCGGTGAAAGTGGGTCTACGACAGGGTTGTGTGATGTCTCCATGGTTGTTTAATGTGTTTATAGACGGGGTGGTGAAAGAAGTGAATGCAAGGGTCATGGGGAGGGAAGCGGGGGTGAAGCATTTTTTGCCGGGGTGGAGGTTCTTGCGAAGTGAATCAGTTGTTTTATGCAGATGATACGGCTCTGGTGGCGGACTTGATAGAAAAGCTACAGAGACAGGTAACTGAGTTCGGGAGGGTGTGTGAAAGAAGGAAGATAAGAGTAACTATGAATAAGAGTAAGGTTATGTGGTGCTGTAAGAAGGAGGTTCGTGAGCGACTGAGTGTAAGTTTGTTTGGTGAGGAAATGGAAGTAGTTGCATGTTTCAGGTACTTAGGGATGGATGTGGCGAGGAATGAAACTATAGAGGTGGAGATGAGTCACACGGTGGAAGAAGGGGAAAAAGTACTGGGTGCTTTAAGAAGTGTTTGGAAGGCGAGATCAGTGTCTATGGGTGAGAAGATGGGTATGTATGAAGGTATAGTAGTGCCAACAGTATTGTGTGGATGCGAGGCTTGGATGGCGAATGCGAAGGAAAGGAAAAGGGTGGATATACTGGAAATGAAATACTTGAGGACGATCTGTGGTGTCAGGCGGATTGATCATGTGAGAAACACATGAGAGGTGTGGGAGTCGAAGAAGTCTTGTGAAGAGAGCAAATGAAGGGGTGTTAAAATGGTTTGGGCATATGGAGAGGATGAGGAAGGAGAGGATGGTAAAGAGGATTTACGTGTCAGAGCCGGAGGGGGAAAGGTGAAGGGACAGACCGAAGAAGAGATGGAGGGATGACGTAAAGGAAGAGTTAGATTAGCGGGGCCTGAACGTCTGGGAGGGTGAAAGACGTGCGCCGGATAGAAAAAGTGGAGCGATGTGGTATATGGGGAGCGACGGGCTGGCAATGTGGCGCCTCAGGGCTTATGAAGCGGTCTGGGTAAACCGTGGAGTAGTCTGCGGTGCTGGGCTGTGGAATTGTTCCCCTGAGGCAGATGCATTTTGTCATGAAAGCTGATGAAGTGAATGTGAGCGATTGAAGCGCTTCCTGCCTGTTCCTGACGCGACCTCACTGCGGTGGGAGAGGCGGTTGGGTATAAAAAAATTAAAGATTTTGTATGCTCAACAACTGCGTTTGGCGTTGTTAAAGAGTAGGAGGTAACCGTGGCAGTGGCGTACTAAGGGAGGTGCGAGGGGGGCGGTCAGCCCCGGGTGACAGCCAGGAGGTGGGTGCCATCGAGAGAGTTGAAATACCAGTACAAGTTTTCAAGCCAAATGAAAAATTCGCCAAAGTAAGAAAAAAAATTTAAAATGTTCAAACTATTACAACAGCTTAATGTTAATTTCCACTATAAAATAAATTTTTATTTTATTGGCAATACAAAATTTACAAACGAAAAATTAAATATTTGATAAAAATTACATCGAAAGGCGAACGTTTGTTGACGTTTTAGTCATCAATTTGTTGAGCATAGCCAGCTGGCTGCAACTGACATTCCAATCTGTTCACTTGACACTGTGACTCCACATACTTGAGGTATGTTTCATTAAATAATTATGATAAAGCATAAAGTGCTGGTGTTTATAACAATATCATGGTACTTATACCAGTGTCCAGTAATTTTTGACAATGTGGTATCATAGTGATGTTTAAGTGTTTATAAATGCATCGTCGTGATGTTATAATACCCGGTAAATGCATCGTCGTGATGTTATAATAAATTTGTTCAGTTAACGTATTTCAAGTCATAATAGTTCATGCTTGTTATGCATGTTCATGCTTTATACCTTTTGATTTTAAAATTTTGCAGAAAACATCCACTATGAAGCGAAATCGACCCAGTGGATTCCAACAAAGAAAAATGAAGAAGGCAAGAGAAGAGGTGGCTCAGGCAATGTCCGGATCAATTTTGAAGTATGTGACGCCTTCAACATCAAGTGCAATAGGAGAAAGTCCTGAAGATATTCAGCCTGGTGAATCTGAAGGGCAAATACAAGAAGCATCTTCACAAGAGGATTCAAATGAGAGAGAGCAAGGATTGGAGGATGGCAATTCATCTTCTAAAACCAGTGAAACTGATGAAGAAGAAGGAGACACCAGCAGAAGTCCATGCCAACAGGAGGAAGACTCTGATGAAGAAGAGGAGACGAATAGATTTTGAATTTATTCTGATGTCGCTGCTTGGCCAATCCCGGTTCCAAATGAATTGAGAGTTGATCTTATTAAGAGGGAAAGTGAACCCTTCCAAAATAGGGATGGACCTTTCAGTGCAGTTCAAAGACAAGGAGAGAAATCCAAACGGAAGAGTCGACAGCTGACCACTGCATGGTTCTATAAGGCTCTGCCAAGTGGCGAGAAAGTTTTGAGAACATGGATGGTTTACTCTCCATCAAAAGAAAGTTTGTTTTGTTTTTGCTGCAGACTGTTTGCTCTTCATGACAAAGGAATTGGAACATCCAGCTTTGTCACTGGGTTTCAAGCATGGTGGAAGCTAAACCCAAAGGTGTCTGACCGTGAGGCTTCTGAGCAGCATCTTTCATGCCTGGAGAAATGGAAGACCTTGGGAGCAGGCAATGGATCAAATTCTGTCAATCTTCGCTGTTATTCAGCCAAACACTTTGGTTGTTGCAACAAAAGAAGAACTTCGGAAGTATATTCCAAATTTAACTCACATTTTCGATGAATTCTCTGATGAAGATATCAATGTGGAAATTGGACGACTTCGGAGGCATTTGGAAGCTGCCAAAATCAGCGTTGAAGAGGCAAGGAAATGGACAGCATTGCAGTTTCTGGAGTTTATTGTGAAATGGAATTTTTGTGAATCTTTGCCAAGCTTGTCACCGTGTTGAGATTCTTTTTGACTGTCTGTGTGTCTATTGCTTCATGAGAAAGAAGTTTTTCCAAATTGAAATTGACAAAAAATTTCTTTCGATCGACTATGAATCAGACAAGATTGACAAATCTGGCTTTACTTTCAACTGAACATGAATATGCAAAGAAAGTGAATTTTGATAAGGTCATTGATCAATTTGCAGAAATTAAGGCTCGAAAGCAGACACTGTGAATCCTCTCTATTTACCTTTGAAGAATAGGCTGAGCGTTGAGACTGGATTTCCTGTTTTTTGTATAAAATAAAATGCAGTATTACCTGTTCACTGAATTTTTAATGTCCTGCATTTTTCTTATTTCCAATTTGCTTATGACAGTACTGTACTGTTTAAAAATCTACTTGCAAACATAATATATTTTTCTGTGTTTAAATTTTAAAATTATTTATGGGGGTGCCAAAGGAAGGATCCGCCCCGGGTGCCAAATACTTTAGGTACGCCCCTGAACCGTGGGAACGTTTTTATAAACTTGAGATATCTCTTTACCCGTTTCGTCATTCTGGTATACAGGGTGTTTCAGGAGGAAAGGTCAATATTTCGGGAGGTGATAGTATCGGTCATTGTGAGAAAAAAGTTCATATGAACATGTCTAATTCTGAATGGTTACGGAGATAGAGCTGTTTGAATCTACAAATACAAAAGCATTGTTAATGGTAATCAAGAAAGAGAAACCAATTACTGTTTCTAACATTTAATGTTTAAACATTGGCATTTTGAATGGTATCAGATACAGAAAT
Organism: Bathynomus jamesi; assembly: GCA_023014485.1. Taxonomy (NCBI): domain Eukaryota; kingdom Metazoa; phylum Arthropoda; class Malacostraca; order Isopoda; family Cirolanidae; genus Bathynomus; species Bathynomus jamesi. The sequence continues at coordinate 553,559 of JAJOZX010000168.1, read as the reverse complement.
GACAAATTTGTTAAAGTTTACAATACGTTTTCGAAAATCCCACCGTCAACCTCAATGCACTTTGCAACTCGTGTGCGAAGATCGCATGTTGTTCGTCTGAGTTGATCTTGACGTTCCTTTATGCGGGCAGCAGCATCCAAAATGTGCGCGAGCAATTCGTCTCGTGTATCCACCTTTCTTTTGTAAACTTGACTTTTCATCCACCCACACAAACAATAATCTAACGGAGAGAGGTCTGGAGACCTTGGTGGCCATTGAATGGGACCACCGCGGAGGGAGGAAGAGCTGCGCGCGCATCAGATTCAAACAGCTCTATCTCCGTAACCATTCAGAATTAGACACATGTTCATATGAACTTTTTTCTCACAATGACCGATACTATCACCTCCCGAAGTATTAACCTTTCCTCCTGAAACACCCTGTATATTTTGTTTCAACCTCGTTGGTAAATATGTATGTTCTTAGAAGCACCCTAAAAATGTTATGCGGGTGAAGGTCACAGAGCAAATATTCGTATCACTGACTCGGTGGTTCTTTACAAACTTCTTCCAAAAAAAGCCTTATGTTGACCCGAAACATTTGGCCGTCTAATATGCCAATTTACGATACATCCCGACATTGAGCGAATAAGGAGATACTACATGCCTGAAGAAACATCCCACATAAACTTGTTCTTGAAAATAGGTTTGGATGATGAAAAACACGCTTATGTTAAGATGGTGGAAGAATACTCTAAACGTCTCAGCAATCGTTTTATTCATTTCTAGCATAAAATCATTAATTACAATCACCGTATGTTTATCATTCTTTAATGAACCAACATCATAAATTCCTTTATGGAATAAGACAACGTCTTTGTAATCGCCAAAAATAGGCTGGTAGGCTGAATAACACCATATAACGTGCGTACAGGCTTTGAGAACAATGCATCTTTATCTTTAATAACTTTAAGGATATACACATTTTTACCACACCTTGTAGGACCACTTATGTACATGTTGATGAACTTGTGAACCTGAATTTTTCTGACGACTCCATCTTTTGCATGACACGCTCTTAAGCAATGTTTTTATCAAATATAAAGATTTTTTAAAAGGCAATCCTTTTATTCACTAATCTTCTCTTGTTTTTTTTTCGGGAAAGATGAATGAAGCCTCTAGCCACCAAGAACTTGTAGAACTTGATGAGGTTTCAGAAGGAACTTGAGACGCCTCATTGGAACCTTCAACTTCATCGGCTGATGTTTGGGTGGGATCGTGGGACCGGTCCGGACCCCTCCGTCTCGGATGTAGGAAGACTGACTCGAGGATCTAGCCAAGAGCCTTCCAACTCCGCAGGAGTTAAGCGGCCGTTGGTAGAGGATTCCGGAAAACCCTCCATATTAGGTATCCCTTCAAAACGTATAAGATTCGAGTCGTACAGCTCTGAGAACACAATGTCGCCACTAACATCCCCTTTGTCACCATCCCACACGCGTCAGACAACTTAATTGTTCCGTGTCACCGCAACCTTCCACTTTCTCTACAGCACCCCAAACACTTCTTCTGTCATATCTACATCCAAACAAACAAAAACAACTCATCCTTCAGACGGGGGTGTATCAATCACGCTGTTACACAATGTGAGTAACACCTGTACTGTTCAGGAACAGATACAGCGTTAGGGTTGATCCACGGATGACTTATGCTGGTTTCGACCAAAGTAGTTCGACGCATCGTCGGATACGCCCTTCAACGTAATGAGGGGCGGGAGCACGGGTGAGACTGGAACTTGGAATTGAGCCTAATGATGAGGATGGTGATCTGTTCTGGGTAGTTATACCCTACAGACTCCTGATTGAGGAGGATATTGACTACATCCTCTAACGTATTGAAAAATCAATGCAGAATGGGTTAAAATTCAACCTGGTGTATTTCATGATCGAAACTGAACACGTCTTCCGTGCTGAGGGCTATGACGCTTCGCCGTACACCTTAAATTTTAACTCCAGTAAAATTTACAGACAGCACAAACAATGGTCGTGGTTGCGGATTTATGGCTGTAATTTTAGCGCATATGATCGGTGTTCCAAACATGGTATCCAGAAATATTTGAATAGTTGTGGTTATAAACTAAGAGCAATAGCTAGCTAGATCTTGCGGGCTTAATTTTGAGTGTAATATGGGTCATAAAAAGCTGGTGAAAGTGGAGCAGCAGATGAGAGTACGAATAGTTGTGTTTGGTTTGGATGAGGAAGGTATGACAACGTGTTTTCAAGAATCGTGTGACGGATCGAACAAGACTTTTCTTTATTTTAGGTTTGGTTGGAGAAAATTAGACATAGACATGCGCCTCGGTGGTATAGTGGTTAGCATCGCTGACTATGAATCCATCGGCCACGGGATCGAGACTCGATGACGGCAGGCGGCGCGCAGCCAAATCGAACTGTTTATCCTTCCACATAATAAAAAAAATTGGTTGGTAGATAAATGGGTACCCTGGGTAGCTTATTAGATAAGACGCTGGGCTGCTGAGCGGAAGGTCATGAGATCGAGCCCAGACGATGTCTTTGTAATTTCTAACTGCCTGTGGTGGGGCTTGGTTCGGATTCCACGTTAAACTGTAGGTCTAAGATGGAGTGACAAGCTTGACCTTTGTCAGAATGATGGCCAATGATGGCATCCCAACGATGCTGCCAGACTAAGCGGACTGCAGCTCGAATCCCTGGAAGAAAGTCCACATAAGGAAGTGAACAGACAAGCCCAGGGGGACGGGACGGAGCGTACTTTGCCGACTGGTCCGCATCTTTATTACCCCTAACGGCAACGTGGGCAGGTACCCAGCAAATGGAAACCTGCCTCCCACGACGACCAAGTAAAAGGAGCCACTTTAAAATGTGTAAAGTTATGGAGTGAACAGAATTAAATACTACAGTTCTTGCAACGCCCTTCTGGAGTCGCTAAAAATGCAAAAAGAGGGGAGAGGGTTGGGAAAGGTAAAAATTACTTCGAATGCCAATAAAATGGCGGAAAGTTCCGCAGTAAAAATGGTTACAGTGGCATCTAGGCTGTCGCTGTGGGTAAAAGTTGGAAAGACGGCTGCAAATCCGACGCCAGCATCGGACTTGGAGCCGTCGGTAAAATTTGATACTGAGTCTGCATGTAGGGGAGAATGCTCCAAGGTGACGAAGTCCATCAACGGCGATATTAGACCTGACACCCGTGATATACCGGCAGAGAGACACCTGCGGTAATTCTCACGAGGGAACTCACAGGCGGAATCGGCTCATGGAAAAGCTCAAGCCAGTCGACCAAAGTGTGCTCAACAACCGAAAGGCTGGGAAAGACGAGGGTGACGTTCGTAAAGCGGGAACAGGTACCCCCGTAACACACGAGTGCAGGTGGGTGATTCCGGAAGCCGCTGGACTCGGTACCAGCACCGAATGGTCAATAACTGGCGGTGCAAATCCAGAGGAGCCTACCGAGTATCACTCATAAGACTCCAAATAGGAGAAGACCTAAACACTCCTGTAGCCAAGTGGATACCAAAATCCGAAGCACAAAGAGTGTTGACGAGGAATAGACCTCGCAGCCATAGTCAGGCTTTGATTTAACCAGTGCCTGATACAAGCGAAGAAGCGTTGTGCGGTCAGTAAACCCAAGAGGCGTGAGCCAGAACTCGCAGCAGGTCCAGCACTCGGAGGCGCGAAACCTCAAGGAACTAGAAGTGTGGAAGCTACTTCAGCCGTCAATCAAACACCAGTCCCAGGAATTGTGTCTCGTCTACGCATGGAATCCGGTGACCACACAGGAAGAGGACTGAGTCCGGTGAGTCCCTCGGATACGGCAGAAGTGCATGACTACTGTCTTCGAAGTAGAAAAATGAAATCTGCTCACCGAGACACCCGATCTTGAGAGATCTTTAAGCGACTTTCAACCACTAACATCCTGGTCGTGGTAAAGAAAATCGATAAGTCGTCCACATTTAGCGTGCTTGAGACCCAGGAAGAAGCGCCGACACAATGTCGTTAATAGCAATTGCAAAGAGAGTGACATTAATGAGGGGTGCCTTGAGTAAAAGTCCTAGATACGTAAGCCAAGTGGTAGAAACTGAGAAAGGGATCATAATGACTGTAGACGTATGTTCTCCAATAATGAATGCTTTAGTATCCATAAGACGAGTCATAAGTGCAGAAAAATAAAGATTTGCGAATGTGGAATGTTCCATACGATGGATACTTGGGGGCATTTCAGACAAAGATGCGATGTAATTCATTGCCCTACGTGTAATGAGAAATAGAAGGCGAATGGGGTGAATCATGCTTTTATATGAAAGATGGTAAACCTAAAATAAATCTTGTATTACTGTATACTACGACAAAGAAACATACACTAACCCTAAGATGAAAGAAATTATCCCTCATTTACTTGTGAGCCAATCCCTCTGCAACGAATGTTCGAATGTTGAGTGTGATAAGTATCGCAATTGTGGTAAACGTACCAATATTTTTAAGATGACTATGACAGAATCACCCGTGAAGTTGTTTGTTGAATATTTAGTCTGGCTAGCCTATCAGTTAAAAAAATGACTGTGTATATTTTACCACATAATGCCGCAAAGTTCGATACACAGTGTCTTTATAAGGAACTGCTTAAACATGAGAAAAGGGGTAATAAGTTCATACAAAGGTAAATAAGAGATAATGTTCAGTTCAAAGACACATTGTTGTTCATACCTTGTAAAGTAGCTAAGCTACCGAAGGTGATAGGGGTGGATGCTCAGGTTTCAAAAGGATATTTCCCTTGCATTTTCCTCGCTCGTGACACTTTAAACTACATTAGACTACCAACACCCAGACATTACTTTAACTGCAACAGTATGAGTGTGAACGAACTAGATGTCTTTGGTCGTTATTACAACAGTTTCACTGAAGAAACTTCGGACAACAGAGCGAATGAGTGTGAACGTTATTATGTGAACGATGTACGTGTGGTTAGAGTGATCTTCCAAACTCTTAAAAATATGTATATTATCTGATTCATTTGCGATCCACTACAGGCTGCAACCACGATTGTGTCCCTTTCCTTCACTGTATTTAAGAAAAGTTTCATGCCAAAGGACACACTTACCATCATTCCTCGAAACCAACCACGCAGTTACGGTTATAAGGCCCTTTACTGGCTCACACACTTACAACAACAGACAGGTGTACACATAAAACGCACGTGCAACACGGAAGTGGCCATCAAGATCAATGGTCGTAATTTTTGGTTTTTGGGCTGACGGTTTGAGTGAGGATTCCCTGCACCGGTGAGAAGACAGTGTACTCTTTCCCCGGTTGTCGTTAGTACCACTGCCCACGTCCTGAGTGTGGTGTCACAGGTGCTTCTACGGTAGATCCCCCGCCCATAGTCTGGCATCGACCCGTACTCGCGACCAGCATAGAAGTCCTGAGTTCACTTGTAGGATATTATAGAAATACGAGTATCATGAGTGGCTGGAGAGCAACGAGCTGTACGTGACGAAATAATGGCAATTAAATGTTCAGCGGTGGTGGACCCTTTCGAGTGTGGTGACAGTTTGTTTGGAGGGCGTACAAACCATTCAAACTATGCTTTCCACCTACGAAGGGTGTAAAGATTCACTACTTTGACTTTTGCTAGTTATACCTCTACGTGGTAAAGAATAACCCATACCGCGTAGGTGCCCATGAAAAGCTTGTGGGACTCGCCCTACCAAAGCATCGAAGAGTTCTTAGGCAATTTAAACGAGAACTATTTTCATCTAACATTTGTTGATGTACTTCCTCCTCGTGATTTATGGATGCTCATATTACCCATTGTTATAGATCACAAGCTTATGTTTTTTCTGTGAGTGAAGTGTGCAGAAGAGAGCAATGGAGAATGCAAGTAATCAGCGGAAAATCCGAAGCATTTTTACAAGTCCTGAGTTGGACCTAGCCATTCGTTCACGGTTACAGATATTAAAGATTTACGAGGTATGGAGATTCCAGAAGCTTGATGACCTCTTCACTCCTGAAAGATAAAGTTCAAGCGTCAGGTTATCCACGAGGTGTTGAGACCGAGGACGAAAAAACGGCCTATATTCAGCGTTCCCCTGACCATGAGAGGATACAACTTGAGCGGGAGCATATTGCACGAAACCCTGACAAGCGCTTTAATACAAAGCTTTGTTTAAACAGTCTTTGAGGCAAATTTGCACAGAACACTAAAAAGGAGAACGTGCATTTAGCCAAAGGTGACGATAAAGAAGTCTTTGAAATTGTACACTTAGGTAATACGTACATAATACTTTACAATAGGACCGAGTTGGCTACAGTTACATCCCGCCTCACAAACATCCCTGTGACTAGTTTTACAACGTCTTTTGGGCGTATTAAGTTTTGGGGCTAATGCATTCTCTGGGTTAACGAGATCTGTACGCCGATACCGACAATGTAGTGTTTACGGCGAAGGAGGATGAATATATGTCTCCTGTAGGCGAGTTCATCGGTGAACTCACTGATGAGAGTATGGGGACAATGCTTACGCTGACTCCTTTGTTTCAACCGGGTCAAAAACTTACGGAATACGGGTGAGGATAGGGGAAGATTTCAAGTACATCGTGAAGGCGAAGGGTATCACTTTAAACCTAGCAAACCGTCAAATCATCAACTTCACATCTCATAAAGATCTGGTGAGTTTAGAAGAACCTGGAAATACGATGACGATGCCGCGCCTCCTCACCTGGTTGTGGAGATGTATAACTTTCGCGCTAAAAAATTTGGCGGTATGAAGGAGCTTAGAGGGACGAAGGTGTGTCGCAGTACCTACATGAAACGTTACCAATTACCTGGCCCTATGATACTGTGCCCTTTGGTTTCTGTGAGGAGTGATTAAATTAAATCAAAATATGTACACCACGTAAAGTGTATATTTTGATTATAAAGTTTTTACTGTTTATTTATTTTATAAATTATTTTTAAGTTTTGACGCGTTATTTAATTGTTAGTATTATTATTGAATGTTTATTTTACTTGCGTTATTTATTTATTAATTTTATTTAATCGTGTACTTTAAATAAATTTTTTTTGGATTTTACTCTGTGTGTATCATTTTCTTTTAATCTTTGAATAAATATGCGTGGGTGAAGGGGGTGTAACACCCCCGTTTGAACAAGATGAGCCTAGAAATAGTTATGCTTCATTTGGATTTCCTCTCTCGTCATGCTGTATAGGATGCGCCCACAAACTGGTGTCATCATTTGCTGTGTTTAATAAGTCCAGGAAGATCGTAATTCAAAGAAATTTTTTTCTGTTTAAATTTTTATGGAGTTCTCATTTAACTGATTAATTGTTTCTTAATTGTAAAACCATCTTCTCAGACAGAAATTAAATAAAGGTATAAAACAAGGAGGAATTCTCTCTCCACTTCTCTTTAACTTTAACCCTTTTCTCCAGGTGTGGCATATAAACTACACGTTCAATTTGCGCTCAGGTCCGGGTGAGGTAAATGAACCAACTCCTAATCTTTTCTGAACTCTGGGTGTAGTTTATAACCAAGGGTATATCCCTCTCTTTCTACTCTCTGGGGTTGAAAATGGGGGATATATGTATTATAATTCGAATTCAATAATTTGAATTTATATAATTCGCTTCAAAGCTATGCCCTAGTGAAAGGGTTAATGTTAAAAAATGAGTTCATTAATAACACTCGAACTTGCATGTACAGTGTAAGTTAAGTATTTTGAATTGTAATACTGTTGTCTATGCCGACATATACTTTTATTGTCTCCATCATCTGAACAATTTCAGTTGTTAATTAACAAAATTTATGAAGATTTAAAAATTTATGAAGACATATACACTTGGAATAAGTTAATAACGCTGCATTTGATAGTGCGGTACGCAAATAAAACGACAAAAAATTATAGGACAATTATTTTCGATGACACGACCAAGACGCGAATAACGCGGTATTTTTTTTAACTAAACGGAGCTTGAGACAGTGTAGTGCGACGTAGAGCTGTTATATTTTATTATTTTATTTGCCTTTACATGTCTATTATGTGTTTAATTATTAAGAAATGTTATTTACAGGTCACACACTACCGTACCTCGCTTTAATATTTTAGGTAAAAGTAATATATTTTGGAGGTGTTCGGAATCTAACCAATTTTTCCCATAAAATCTTTAACAACAGATAATGTGGACCTCATTATCGCGGGATACTCATGGAACGGAATCTTACGTTATTAGCGTATTCTACTGTATAAATAAAACAAATTGTATCATATTTAAGGATAATAAACATAATAATAAAGCCCAGTAAAGCCTAAAGCTTAAGGGCCTTATGTCATTGTAAAAATTGTAAATTGTAAAAAGACTACTGTATTTATTTTATTATTAATAAAGGTTATTCAAAAAAATACTTAAGAGTCGATTTCAGATATATGAAATAGATTAAAATGAAAAAAATGCAGGTTTTATTTTAAGTGAGGATTTAGAAATGAAGTTAGTTATTAAAAATGTAGAAGTAAATTTCTGATGAATTTAATTGTAAAAACCCCTGTAACTCTTAAAGTATAAGTCCTTTTATAAAATCATACGCATCATTCGAAAGAGGATAGTTACAAGTTTGTACAGGATTGTATAGGTTTTGACAATACAAGACAAGATACAAAACAAAATAAAAGTGTTAGTTAAAACTAACCCTTCAAGATGACTGCATGGACTGTGGAACAGCTGCGTTTCATAACTGAGCAATATTATGAGCATGGAAGAAGTGTAGTTTCAGCTCAAAGATCTTTCAAGACAAATTTTCAGATGTCAAAATCACCTTCTAAGAGCTGAAACTACACTTCTTCCATGCTCATATATTGCTCAGTTATGAAACGCAGCTGTTCCACAGTCCATGCAGTCATCTTGAAGGGTTAGTTTTAACTAACACTTTTATTTTGTTTTGTATCTTATCTTGTCTTGTATTGTCAAAACCTATACAATCCTGTACAAACTTGTAACTATCCTCTTTCGAATGATGTGTATGATTTTATAAAAGGACTTATACTTTAAGAGTTACAGGGGCTTCTTTTGGGTCCCATTTCTCTGGATCACCCTTTATATTAAGAAAATGTAATAGAAGAAATGGATCTTTTCGGTTTGACGGCAGGCGGAAAAAAAATACATTTTTTATTTAGTTAATGGTTATACATTTCAGAATAATACATTTTAGTTTAGAGAAATGAAAAATATATCAAGAAAATAGAGTTGAAATTGGAAAAAATAACATAAAAAATAAGACATTATAATGAGAATTTGGAAATATTCTGTTTGTGCCACCCTAAAGACAGCCGCGGAAAAAACAAGTCATGGCTACGGAACCGTCAAACTCTACCAACTTTAGGTTAATTGAATACCCGGCTAGGTCAACTGTACGCCTTTGACGATTGGTTAGGTTAAGTCGTGATATTTTCGTTAGTTTACTGTCAAACTATCATAACTTAACCTCACCAATCGTCAAGAACGTACAGTTGACTTAACCGGATATTCAATACTTTTCCTGTAGGTTACCCCTGTTGATTGTTTAAGGGTAGTATTTTTACCACGGGCTTCCTAGTAATGTCTTATTTTTTATGGTATTTTTGCCACTTTCAACTCTATTTTCTTGATACTATTTTTCATTTCTCTGAACTAAAATGTATTGTTCTCAAATGTAATAAACATTAACTAAGCTGTTTCTTGTTTTTTTCCCACCGGCCGTCAAACCGGCAGTAATAATAAAAAAATTCTTACTGTGCCATATAAATTCAGTAATCAAGGATTTTGGTTGTGATGGGGTTGTTTAATTTCTTTCGCAACATCTAAGGTGATATGACGTAGGGGACCTATAGCTTTACGTGGGACCCAAACGGGTCTCTACCTAATTTGGACGCAGAGAACGGCCCTACATTTAACTAGTACCCATACCTAATGTCGCTTAACTTCAGTGACAGACGGTAAAATGGTATTACATTGTCCACGACGTAGCCCAGTAATGAAGGAATATGTGAGAAAGCAGATATGTTTATACATTTATACTCGTACATGGAGTAAATTATGACCAGATAAGAATCGTACGCAGAAGGATGACTATATATATATATATATATAAACAGGAGCACCAGAGAAAAAATAAACATCCTTCAAGGTTTAATCAGTACCAACGTTTCGGAATGCACTAATTCCATCTTCAGGGCTAAAACAATAAAAGGCCAATTCACATACAAAATACAAATCGCAATTGTAAGTTGCTTAATAACAATTTAAAATAACAAAGTTAAAATTATAAAAAGTAGCTAAGAAAATGTAAAAGCATTAAAACTAAAAGGTAAATAGATGAAATTAAATTAAAGTTACAATTATAAAAAGTAGCTAGGAAAAATATAAAACATTAAAACTAAAAGGTAAATAAATAAAATAAACAAGTACCTTAACTACAACAGCAGATCTACCGATGATTCATCAGAATTGAGGTCTGGTTTTAATTTATAAATGAACAAAGATTCCATAATTTTAAGCTTAAGGTCAGAGCTTCCGGCAGCAAGAACAGCGAAACTAGATTGATTGATTGATTAAGTTTAATGATGCACCAACCCAATGGGTTATTAACACCAGAACGAAGACAGTATATGCTGCGAAGTTAAGAGTTAATCACAAGTGTTCAGGGCATAGTAAATGGGGAAAAAAGGACATGCGAGTAAGAGACCCATCATCTCTTTTGGCGCTTGAAAAGAGGGCCTCTAGCTACATAGACAGGGAAAGTGAAAAAATCTAAAATAATAAATAGATAAATAAATAAAGAAATAAAATTAAATGAATGCATGCAATTGGTACTCCATCAAAAAGCTGAGTATAGGATGAGGAGGAAAGTATGGGCTGAGAATGGAACTTAGTTGAAAAGGTAGAGTGAGATCTCGGCACACAGTCCGGAGAAGCAAAAGGGCAGCATTATATGCCAGACATTCAAGGAGTACATGGGAGAGGGTAAGTGAGGCATGGCAAGGGTGACTAAAAGCAGGAGGGCTATTGGGCGTAAGGCGACAAGTACCAAGGCAGAGCCTAGCCAGGATCACCTGTTCTCGTCGGAATAAATTAGGTGATGGCCAATGGAGAGGAATTGAAGGGGCCGCTGTAGAATAAAGGGCAGGAAGTGAATCCCAAACCTCCTGCCACCAACTGTAGAGAAGACAGTTTGAGCCGTACTCGAGAGCCAAAGATCGCTGCATTCCTGGCACAACGTCAGCAGCCTCATTTCCTGGGATACCGACATGGCTCGGTATCCAGAGGGAGATTATAGAGATATGGTTGGGAAGCAAATGTAGCAACCGTAAAATTTGGTGGATGAGGAAATGTGGAGAAGAGTTTCTTTCCAGGGCTTGCAAAGCGGAGAAGGAATCAGAGCAGATAACAAAGTTGTGATGATGCTGTGTGATGCGAGAAATGTGGCATAAAGTTCTGCCGTAAAAATGCCACAGGTAGATGGCAGCTGCCAAGATGTGGTGACAGTGTCAATGACAAAGGCAGATGGTGCTTGTCCATCTAGAAGTTTAGAACCATCTGTGTAGATCAATTTGGAGGCTGGTAAGTACTCTATGAGGGCAAAGAAATGACTTTGTATGACAACAGAGGTTACCTGAGACTTTGAGTACTTAAGGAAGTCATAAATGAAAGGGAATGGAGTTATCAAATAGAGGGGGTACAGCCCGCTGGAGTGTAGGTCATGAGCAGAAATGTTAAAAGCAGAGAAAATCCTTTGAGCAGCAGCAATGAAGGGCAAAAGATGGGGGCGTTGCAGATAAAATTGGAACAAGTAAAAATCTAGGTACAACCAGCGGACAGGGTGATGAGCTATGCTGAAGGTGCGGAGAAGATAACGAAGACCCAACAGTAAACGGCGGAATTTTAAAGGCATGATAAGAGCCTCTGCTTCTAGGAGGTCCACCCTGGTGCAGCGCAGTGCGCCCACAGCAAGTCGAATGTCTCGATACTGGAGCCTATCTAATTTAAGGAGATGATAAGAAGCAGCAGGGGAATATAAGAAACTTCCATAGTCAATTCTTGATCGAACCAGAACTTTGTACAGCCGGAGTAGGGTATCCCTGCAGGATCCCCACGTCGTGTTGGAGAGATATCCCAGGATAGAAAGAGGCTTGATACACCGATTTTTGATGGAGTCAATGTGGGATTTCCAGGTCAGACCTTGACCGAAGACCATCCCTAAAAATCTATAATCAGTTACTCGGGCAATGGGAAAGGAGTCTAAGTGTAGTGGACGATGGTCAAGAATAGGGCGTTTGATGAAGACCATATGCTTCGTTTTTGCAACAGAAAAGTTCAATCCCCAGTCATGAGACCAGTCGATTAAAGCGTCTAGCATGTCCTGAACATATTTTAAGGCCTCATGGAGGTCACCTGACGATACCCAAAAGGCATAATCATCAGCATACATGGAGTATGAGACAGAAGTGGGTACAGCAAAGATGTCATTGATCATAGTCAGAAAGATGTGGGGCTAAGTACACTGCCTTGAGGAACCCCTGTCACAATCTCAAAAGTCTCTGAGAGATGGTTATCAGAATATACTGATACACATCTGTGCAGCAAGAAGTTGGCAATAAAGTTACCTAAATAGCCACGCAGTCCCAGATTGTGTAATTTAAGCAGAAGACCATGATGCCAGACTGAGTCAAATGCCTTGGAGATATCCAGAAACACAGCCACAAGGTATTCACCCCGTAAGGCAGTCTCCCGTACACCACATTCCAGACGGGTAAGTGCATCATAAGGGGAAAAGCCCCTGCGGAAACCACTCTGATGGAGATCTAAAAGAGAGCTATCCTCCAGGTAAAGAAGAAGCCTCCTGTTGACCATCCTCTCAAAGACTTTGCACAGGCAGCTGGTGAGAGCAATAGGGCTGTATGACTGTGCATCAGTTGGAAGCTTTCCAGGCTTGAGAAAAGGGAGAATCAGAGCCGACTTCCACTGAGTAGGGAAGGAGTCAGTAAGCCAAAGTGAGTTATAGAAGCGTAAAAGCTGAAGCTTACCAGAAGAACTCAGGTGTTGCAAAAAGAAATAATGGATACCATCCTGTCCAGGGGATGAGGAGCCAGAATGATGTAGAGAGTCGAACAACTCAGGCAGAGTGAAGAGAGTGTTATAAACTTCCCCATTATCAGAACGAAAAGAGATATGCGAGAGCTCAGTTTCAGCCATTCTATAAACAAAGGGTTCAGTGTAGTTTCGAATGCTGGTGACAGTAGCAAAGTGCAAGATGAGCATGTTGCAGACCACTGCCGGGTCAGAGTATGGAATGCCATCTTTAACTAAGACCTTACGTGACAGCATAGAGGAGGAGCCTTGAAAGGCTCGGATTTTTCTCCAGACTGCAGATGAGGGTGCACCAAAGGAGATGTTGTTAACATAATTCCTCGAAGAGGTTCTCTTTGCTAATTTTACAGTGCGCCGAGCAAGTGCTCGAGCATGTTTGTAGTTGATAAATAGACGTGGAATTGGGTTCTTTCGAAAGCTACGGAGGGCCCTCTTACGTGACAAAACAGCAGCTTCACATTCAACAGTCCACCATGCTGCATTATACTTAGGATTAACGGTAGTTGACTTCAATGGAATAGAGGCAGAGGCGGCTGTGAGTATGGAGGTACAAATGGCTGTACAAGCAAGATTGGCATCATGAGAGGGAGGAGACAAGTTGGCTAAACGGGCATAAGCACTCCAGTCAGCTTTTTTTCAGATAGAAGCGGAAACGTCGTTGAATGGGAAGAAGGGAGGATGTAGACTGCAGAAAGATAGGGAAATGGTCACTATCACAAAGGAATAATGGATACCATCCTGTCCAGGGGATGAGGAGCCAGAATGATGTAGAGAGTCGAACAACTCAGGCAGAGTGAAGAGAGTGTTATAAACTTCCCCATTATCAGAACGAAAAGAGATATGCGAGAGCTCAGTTTCAGCCATTCTATAAACAAAGGGTTCAGTGTAGTTTCGAATGCTGGTGACAGTAGCAAAGTGCAAGATGAGCATGTTGCAGACCACTGCCGGGTCAGAGTATGGAATGCCATCTTTAACTAAGACCTTACGTGACAGCATAGAGGAGGAGCCTTGAAAGGCTCGGATTTTTCTCCAGACTGCAGATGAGGGTGCACCAAAGGAGATGTTGTTAACATAGTTCCTCGAAGAGGTTCTCTTTGCTAATTTTACAGTGCGCCGAGCAAGTGCTCGAGCATGTTTGTAGTTGATAAATAGACGTGGAATTGGGTTCTTTCGAAAGCTACGGAGGGCCCTCTTACGTGACAAAACAGCAGCTTCACATTCAACAGTCCACCATGCTGCATTATACTTAGGATTAACGGTAGTTGACTTCAATGGAATAGAGGCAGAGGCGGCTGTGAGTATGGAGGTACAAATGGCTGTACAAGCAAGATTGGCATCATGAGAGGGAGGAGACAAGTTGGCTAAACGGGCATAAGCACTCCAGTCAGCTTTTTTTCAGATAGAAGCGGAAACGTCGTTGAATGGGAAGAAGGGAGGATGTAGACTGCAGAAAGATAGGGAAATGGTCACTATCACAAAGGTCAGAGGATACGAACCACTGGAACTGGTGGGCCAGTTCTTGACTACAAATGGTCAGATCAATGGAGGAGAAAGTCCCTGTAGCATCAGAGAGGTAAGTGGGGGTGGGGAGATTAACCAAAAATAAGTTGTCCAAAAGGAAGTCAGCAAGGAGGACCCCTCTCTCGTCACAAAAGGAAGAGCCCCAACAAGATTGATGGGCATTAAAGTTCCCTAATAAGATGAAGGGAGTTGGTAGTTGCTATACAAGATCATCAAGCAACTGTAAGGTGAGAGAAAAGCCTGGGGGGATGTACAAAGAGCAGACTGTAGTCGCTCTACCAAAGAGCGGAACCTGTGCTGCAACTGATTCGAGTGGAGTATGTAATAGGAGGGGAGTGGGGAGTTCCAGGAAGAAGGGCATGAAGCAGTAAAGCAACACCACCCCCATGGGCATTCCTATCTTTTCTATAGAATGTCTAGTGTTTGAAATAAGGGGAGAATGGTTGGGATAGGCGAGTTTCCTGTAAGGCAATTAGGGCAGGAGAATAGGTGCTAATTAAGTTCTGCATCTGGGGTAGTCGTGCACGGAGGCTCTTGACATTCCACTATATAAACGTGAAAATTAAGGGGTGAAGAGGAGACGCATCCCCTCGGCGGAAGTAAGTTTTTTATTCAGAACAAGATTATTTGTATTAGCATAAGAAGTAAGTCTGTTAACAATTTGTTGAGGAGATTTATTCCTGGACATAAGTTCACGAACATCCTTCACCAGCTGCCAATACTGGGAGCTGGTGAGACCACTGACAGCCCGAAGGCTCTTAGAATGAGGAGGCTGAGAGGCAGACAGGGAAGAGGGAGACGGGCCATGAGGGGGCAATGGGGGCAAATGACTATATGGAAGCGAAGAGGTGTCTCTGACAGTAAATGGATGGGGAGATGGAATTGTAGGAGGTGCAGAAGAAACCGGAAGGCATGCCGGAGAAGGCGAAGGCCTGGGTCTAGGCTGGACAGGTGGAGTTGGGGGAGAAGACTGAGCTGAAGGGGGATGGGGTGGGTCTGTCCTGGCTACCTGGGAAAATGACCTATCCAAGACTGAACAATGGTGTCTTGCCTTGAGAAAGAGACATTTGTATCGCACTATAGCCTGCTCCTTCAGGTAAACTGGACAAGTGGAGGAGAAAGCGGGATGGGGAGCATGACAGTTTGCACAACCATCCGCATCTTCACACTCTGGAGAGGAGTGAGACCCCCCCCTACAGCTCCCACAGCGGGGCTCATTCTGACAGACATCTCGGACATGACCAAATCGTTGACACTTAAAGCAACGTAGAGGTCTCGGAAAGAAATGCTCAACAGTATAACTGAGGTAGCCACAATAGATCTTAGTAGGGAGAACCTTCCCACCAAAAGTAAGTACCAAGGCCCTCGTAGGAATCTTGTCCTTACTTCGTGTAAGTCGTCTCACTTCCAAAACACCGCAAGGTTTTAGTTTCTCCAAAGTATCCTCAACTGAATCAACTAGCAATTCTGGTGCACGAATAATGTCTTGTATCGTATCAAACTTGAATGACAATTCTACCTTAATATTGTACTGGTTGTTCAAGAAAGAGGTTGGATTAAGAAGGGTTCGCAGCTGAGATGGAGAAGCAGACTGCAGTAACAAACTACCACTCCTACAGTATTTGACAGACCTAACCTCCCCACAAAGGGCTACAATACTCCGCTTAAGGGCAAAGGGACTGAGCTTAGTGAGCCGAACATTGTTAGAAACAGCAGTCATATAGACCCTCGTAGACAGCAGTCAGCAGTCATATAGACATATGAAGCGTAAGAAGGAATTTCATGATGTTGGTCACGACGCAGGAGGGGCTTAGTCTTGAAAGGAAGTGTGGGGGCAACGTTTATCGCAGAACCGGACTTAGAACCAAGAACCTCACAATCACCGGAAACTGGACGTTCATCAGCATGCCCACCCAAGGGGGGCCAGGTGCTACGGACAACAGAGGTAGTGCTAGTTATAGAGGGCAGGGAAGCTAGCACTGAAAGAGAGTTTGAAACAGGCACAGTGGTGAAAAGAACTGGTATGTGGCTCTGAGATTTCTGTGAGCGCTTAGAAGTGGGAACATCCTTAAAGCAGTCTGAGGACCTAGCCCTTTTTAATGCCTGAAAGCCATCCGAATCGCAATGCACTTCGGCAGAAACAATAGACGACTGGAGGGCAAAAGCACCCCCATCCTCAGATGGGGCTGCCTATGAAGACATACGTAAGAGCCGATCGAAAGATGGTAGGCTATCCGAACTAACCCGAAAGACCTAACCGAAGGCTAGGCCTGGCCCTGGCCAAAGCCCAGAAGCCAGACCTCTCCCGAAAAAAAAGAAAAGGAAAGGACTAATAGGAATCTAGCTAATTCAGCACACAATCGAAATAAAACGATTAAGTAAATCTACACAAACACAAACCAGGGTAAAAACCCGGCCTAGAAATTAGCAAAATCACTGAAACACGTCCTATTAGCACGATTGACTGCTTGTAACCGTTTCAGTAATAAATAATTTGAACTCTTTGTTTACAAGCAATTCTAGGTACGTCCGATTACCACAAAGGTTCACCGAAAAGTCCGACCAGCGAAACTAGACTGTGAAATTGGGTGGTTATTGTTGTGTGAAAGGTTACGTATGAGAGAATTAGGTGGTTTGCCAAGGAGTAAATTTCTACGGACCGATTTACCGAGATGTTCGTAAATACCAGATATTAGGTGCCTTTTAGTTTTACCTATATATGACCGCACACAATGGTCACACTTGTATTGGTAAACGATGGATGACGTAAGAAGTGTAGGAATAACATCCTTGTATTTAAATAAGTGATAAATCGATTTAGACAGGGTG
The DNA here is from genome assembly GCA_023014485.1 of Bathynomus jamesi. NCBI lineage: Eukaryota > Metazoa > Arthropoda > Malacostraca > Isopoda > Cirolanidae > Bathynomus > Bathynomus jamesi. The sequence goes on along the minus strand of JAJOZX010000168.1, from coordinate 536,086 downwards.
AATATAAATTTTATACATAGTTGTGGGTAGAATTCCTTGAGTAGTTTTAAAAGTTTGTTTCTAATGTTAAAACTTGAGGTTCCCATATAAGGCAAAGTGAAATACACGATATCTTTGGGAACTGTAAATACGTCTCTAGTTGTGGAGTTTATTAGTCTATTTAGGGTTCTGCCTATTGTAGTCTCCACCAATCTAGAAGGGAAATTATTCTTGGTAAGGAGTTTTCGGATGAAATCTAGTTCATCGTGTAGTTTAAAATAATCTGAACAGATATTGAAAATTCTATTAGTCAGAGTCGAAATTAAATTTCGTTTGAAACGTAAAGGGATAAAGGAAGAAAAGTTCGTAGTAAGACTGGTAAATGTCGGCTTTCGGTAAACGGAAGTTTCAAAAGAGGAATTAGTTTTTAATTATCTTAATGTCCAAAAAGGACAAAGAGGTATTAGATTCAGTTTCTGAAGTAAATTCAATATTAGGGTGCTTAGAATTAACATAATTACGAAACAAAGGGATATGGTCCGGTGATTTGAACAGGAGAAAAGTGTCATCAATATATCTTCTATAAAAAAACCGGTTTGAAGTTGGAAGGACACTCATAAGGTGGGACCAAGGAGCAGACCCATTTGAACATCTTCAGTCTGTTTAAAATATTCACCGTTGAATATAAATATAAGGTCTTCCACGGAAAATTTTAGTAGTTCTTTCAGTTGACCTCTATTAAAACCCTGCACCGTATCAGTATTATTAAAAAGATTGCCAATACATATATCAATAGTTTCTGCAACAGGTACATTGGTAAATAAAGATTTTACATCGAAGCTAGCCATTGTGTATGAATTATTATTTAATGAGGTAATTTCTCTAACGAAAGAAAAAGAATCCCGTGCTATATACAAATTATAAGTTATAGGTGATAGGATGGGGACCAAGAATTTTGAAAGGTTATAACTAAAAGTTCCTAGTGCCGATGAAATTTACCTAAGTGGACAATTAGGTTTGTGTATTTTAGGGAGTCCATACATAATCCCTGGGCTGGATCCAGAAACAAATCATTTGGAAAAAAACTGATCCTGAGATTATATTATTAGATTTAAGTTTTCTAAGATACCGATTAATTTTATCTTCCTTTTTTAAAATTAAAGCAAAAATGTCACCAGTTACTTTAGAAAATCTAGTTACATCATTTAAAATATCTAACATTTTATCGACATATTCCACTTTGCCTTATACGGAAACCTCAAGTTTTAACAATTGAAACAAGCTTTTAAAACTACTCAAGGAATTCTACCCACAACTATGTATAAAAATTATATTCAACCCGTCTAAATCGATTTATCACTTATTTAAATACAAGGATGTTATTCCTACACTTCTTAAGTCATTCATCGTTTACCAATACAAGTGTGACCACTGTATGGGGTCATATGTAGATAAAACTAAAAGACACCTAAAATCCCACATTTACGAACATCTCGGTAAATTGGTCTGTAGAAATTTACCTCTTGGCAAACCACCTAATTCTCTCATACGTAATCATTCACACAACAATAAACACCCAATTTCACAGTCTAGTTTTCCTGGTCTTGCTGCCGGAAGCTCTGACCTTAAGCTTAAAATTATGGAATCTTTGTTCATTTATAAATTAAAACCAGATTCAATTCTGATGAATCATCGGTAGATCTGCTGTGTTTTAGTTAAGGTACTTGTTTATTTTATTTATTTGCCTTTTAAGTTTAATGTTTTTATATTTTTCCTAGCTACTTTTTATAATTGTAACTTTATTTTAATTTCATTTATTTACCTTTTAGTTTTAATGCTTTTACATTTTCTTAGGTACTTTTTATAATTTTAACTTTGTTACTTTAAATTGTTATTAAGCACCTTACAATTGCAATTTGTATTTTGTATGTGAATTGTCCTCTTATTGTTTTAGCCCTGAAGATGGAATTAGTGCATTCCGAAACGTTGGTACTGATCAAACCTTGAAGGATTTTTTGTCTGGTGTTCCTGTTTATTATTAAACTGCGTTTTCCACGCCACCAATCAATAGCTGAGATATATATATATATATATATATATATATATATATATATATATATATATGCGAAATTCGAAACACAAAATAAGATAGCAGTAAACAGAGCAAAGAAAATGACTGGGCAGATAATGAGAACCTTTAAACGAAGGGATAGGAATATAATGATTCCTCTACTGAAAACACAGATCATACCCAAATTGGAATACTGCTCGGTCCTAACATCCCCACATAAAAAAATAGACATTAGACAGCTAGAAGGAATTCAGAGAAGCTTCACAGCCAAGATCAATGGGTGCAAAGAACTAAACTACTGGGAAAGGTTACGCGAACTAAACCTATATTCACTGGAAAGGAGAAAAGAAAGATACACCATTATTTACACTTGGAAAATAATGGAGAAACTAGTCCCTAATCTTACTCTGAACCCTGTAACTCCCCAAACAGGAAGACTGTGTCGTGTCCCCAAATTAAAGGCTAGACAGGGAACATCCTTAACCCTGAAAGAAAATAGTTTTGTTGTGAGAGGACAAAAACTGTTTAATTAGCTTTCCAAAGACCTAAGGAACACGAGTTGTGTTGCGGTGAACATCTTCAAAAGAAGATTAGATGCCTGGCTCACAACAATCCCCGATGAGCCGGGCGTACCTGGCTATGTGAGGTGGAGAGTACAAGAAACTAACTCACTACTTCACCAGGCCAACTCGAGAGGAGAGGCGACAAGCTTTACCTTCGTGAAATGAAGAATCCTCGCACGGAACATTTGAAAGGTTGAAAGGTGTATATATACCGGATGTCCCAAAAGTCAGTTTACCGAAGAAAATGTTCTCCTAAGGCAGAGCTTTCCAAACTGTGTGTCGCCAATACCTCCCAGGTGTGTCGCCAAATTTAGTTAATTATTTTCAATTTTTTTGTATTTTGAAAATTTTGATTTTTTTATCAACAAAATCGGCTACAAGGTAAACCACCTACTGAAAAATTATCTGATATTTGATATTTGATAACAAAAATTAATTAGTGTGTCGCCAACGTGAAAAGTTTGGAAATCTCTGGTTTAGAATAATCATTAGGAGAAAACATTTTCCTCGGTAAACTGACTTTTGGGACACCTTGTGTATATATATATATATATATATATATATATATATATATATACATATATATATATCTATATATTGTACAGAAGGGCAGTGATAAGATGTTTCCAGTAAATTGAGTGCCTTTCGTGTATTTTCAGTGACAGTTATCAAACCGGGTCTTTTATGAATTCGGTGATTCCAGTCAGTAAAACCTCGGAAGAAAAGGGGAAAAATAATAATAATTCCCCCCATCATAAAATATAAAAGGGTGTTTCCCCTCTGATAATTATCCATTTCGGTTTATTTCTTCACCATAACAAAAATACAATAAATTTTCTTTCATTTCGAACGAACCGAAAAGAAAAAGGGAATAAGAACGAAATTAAATGAATACAATAACAGTTATTATTTTTTCATAATTCAACGACCGTTTTCATTTGGTTTCGCGAGCGAAGACTTTCGAGGAGTAACAAAAATATTTTCTTCTTCATTGATGAGCTTAAATTATATTATTGTTTTTATCGCGCAAAATTCCACTTTATTTTTATATTTTTTAAAGGAAATTTATTTGTACAAAAGAAAATACTGAGTTCATACAAGGAGGGAAAGAAAGGAGAGGTTGGAGGGGTTCACTCGCTGCAAGGAGAAGCTGGTTTCAAGGAGGGACGGGGTGACCATACTTTGGATCTTACTGTTACTCACAATACTTCTAAATAGAAACATACACACACGCGCGCGCGCGCATGCCAACTTTTAGGACACAGATTGTAAGGCTTCACTGCTCTACAAAGCACCTCTCCGCCCATAAACCCATTCAAGGTCGTGCAGCTCGCGGCCCCTCCTTCTTGCATAAAAAACAGTCCATAGAAAGTGGAACATACTTACGAGGCTTCTGTACGTGACTTATCACCAGTGGAAACAACAGTGAGTAGACTTATTGACTTACATGATTTAGATCGAATTGCAATAAGGTCGAAATCGACTTTATTCGATTTAATTCCAGGCTGGCCATGTTCGATCTTATTCCAGTTCGACTTAATTCTAGTGAGTGTGATTTAATTTCAGCGAATTCTGTTTAAGTGAAGTCTTCGTAACATTTAAATTTAACCGAATTTAACTTTACACTTAAATTTGTAAGGAAATAAAGTTGAACTGAAATGAAATAAGATATACTGGAATGAAATCGAATAATACTGAAATCAGATCGAACTTCTATTTAGTGCCCGGTTAGGATACCTTACTCTCCGTTAGGTTTACGATTGTTTAGGTTATGTGCATAAGTTCTGTTAAACTTAAAAGTTAGTAAGACTTGAATTAAATAAAATTCGCTGGGTGCATGATTCATCAGGAACAGGATTGTAGCGATTCCCCTTATTTACAATTTATTATTTACTTTACTTTATTCAATTTCTCTTATTATTGCTCTTTCTTCTCTTTACACTCGCTTCAATGTGCTTTATAAACGTGGGAAGACGGGTAGACGTGGCCGCCATAAAACATTCGAACACCACAAAGCAAAGGGACCGGGGTAATTACACACTTTTATTTACAATTTACTGACTTTTAATTTATGCCGAAATACTTTAGACGAACGGGGTAATGCGAGGGCGGAATTAGCGTTAACATTTAATCGCGGAGAGAGAGAGACAATTAATATTTTAAATAAACTGTAACATTCTAATACGACAGACAACCTAATCACCCAGCTGAAAGACTTCCTACATGACATTAATCAAACGCTCACTTCGCCGTAGGTGGTTTCACAACGAACCTACTGTATGCCTGCATGGAGAGTAAAGCCTGAGACACTCGTTCAAACTCTCGTGGTTTGCCTACTGAGTGCTAAAACGCATATTGAGCAAAGCATCGAGCAGCGGGACCAGGACTGCCCGAAAAATACCAATAGACCAACTTCAATCGAAACTGTCCTGCACTAAGTTGCTGCGCATTCGGTTTCGTTTCTCCCGCTCTCTCTCTTCTCTTCTCTCTCTCTCTCATCTCTCTCATTGGTGATCGATCACCAAATTAGGGTCAACTAAACTCAATGGGTGGAATTGGGATTCAACTTAGTTGCTTCTAAATCGAGTCTCTCGAAATTTTGAAAAAAAAAATATCGAAAAGTTTGTACTGCTACTGATTATCACTTTTCACATTTAATTTACAGAATTTTCTCAACACTTCACTTCGAAAACAATAACTATAATTTGTTCTGGCCAAATTTACGAAAAAATATGACAATTTTTACAAAATTTCTCAAAAAATTTTAATCACAGCCTAACTACCAATAAGGTCACTTATGGCAGTTACATCAGAGAAGATAATAACAAAATCATCAAACACAACGAAACAATACTGCACAGTATAAATATGAATGCGCCCATACATAGTAACCGTTATTATAATTTAAAAAAATATTATTCTTCAAACTACCGTCAGAAATCACATCGATACATTTAAATACAAAAGATAAAAATGAAAACCGGAAACTTCACGTCATCAATTCCCGATAACAATGAACCATCTTACACTTTGTGGGGAGCGCACATAGATACCACAAAAACGTTACTGGCAATCTAAAGATGCTCCATTTCTGGTCAGCCATCAATCTAAAGTTACAATTGCACGAGTAAATGAAGTCTAAAAAATAAGTTTCCAAAATAGAATCATTAAATAACAAAAATTTAAATATTAATACCAAAAATGAATTTAATACATTAATTCATAGGCAGAAAACTCGTAATTCACAAAATGACATCTGAGAGACAACTCTCTCTCCTTCAACACGAAACCCAGCATGGTTTGTAAATCATAGGAATTCCAATAATTTATCGTTTCCAAGTGAAACTAAATACAAATTTTCATCGTTACTATAAATAAGAACATATTATAAACCCAAAAATACAGCGCAACCTACTACGTAAACAAAAATTAAAATAATTCACTGTATTATGAAGCGAGTGTTCACTTTTTGTAAGCGAACTTCTATAAAAATATCCTTAACAGAATGAAACTGCATTACATCAAGAAATGAAATAATTTTGTAATATTTTCTATGCAAACCCACGAACGTAAAAAAAACATTTTTCATTATTTATACCCAAATTAAAATGTTAAGCAAAAACACTCATCACAATAAAACCTAATTTAAGAATAAAAAAAAATTAATCAGCCTACCCATACAAAATATCACTTGGAATTTTCATTAAAACTCATGAAAGAATAAAAAAAAAATAGATATAAAAAATCAACTCACCTATAAAATAAAAATGAATGAATATATAGAAAATTAAAAAACCGAAATTAATTAATCAAAAAAATTTACTAAAACAATTCCTGTATTTCAAATAGAAAACATTTCTTGCACAATTTATATACAGCAAACAAACTAGCCTCAATCAGTCCGAATCGACCCAGTATAAATTAATGTCTTTAAGCATTTTTTTTTCGACTCTAAACCTTAAAATTACAATTATCTACCTTAAAATTATAAAGCGACCTTAAAATTATACACATATGATGGTCATGTGTAGCTTGAAACTCTTAAATTATATACATCTGTCGAAGAACAATCTTAAAAACTGGCCACTAGATACTGGAAAATTTTGTTACTTACTTATTTAATCTTTTACAATTCTCTACTATATACATATATATACACCTAGAAATGCAAACGTTACAATTACGCTCCGAATTTTAGACCTACCGTATGAAACTGCATGTCATTTTAATTACAATTCAAATAATTTAACTCCATATATGCTTTATTTACTAATTATTATTATCACAACTATTATTAATGTCGAAAACATAAACACCAAGCAATTTTTAAACACAAAATAGGCAGGCTGTATAAAAACCAATAAAAGTTGAAGAGAAAAAAAATGAGCCATCGGACGGGATTTCTAAATTTTAAATAAGTCTCTCTCCACGACCTAAGAAAACGAAATCTGAAGGAAACGGAATGAGAGCGGGCGCTATGAGGAGAAAAAAACGACTCAAGAATTTTGACTCAAACTTAGTCAAACTGTTAAAACAGAGTGTAACTCCATGAAAATTTCGAAAATGCCGCTCGCCATTTTGAATTATAGATACAACGAATTTTTAAGGAATGGGAATCGGAATTTGCTTGCAAATGAGGTACACAATGCATTTTACTGTTTAATTTACCGAACCAGACTATCTATAATTTTATAAATAACATAAAACTGGTAGCAATGTAATTTAACCGAAATATAAGTTCGTACAGAAAACGTTGGAATGCCGTTATTTTAATTTAATAGGGACCACCGCTACCCACCAAAAATGTAGTGATTCCCCTCATTTACAGTTCATTATTTACTTTATTCTATTTCTTTTAGTCATTGCTCTTTCTCTTTACACTCGCTTCCTCTGTATCTTTATACGGACGCTGGCAGACGGGTAGACGTGGCCGCCATAAAACATTCGAACAAACAAAGCAAAGGGACACGGGTAATTACACACTTTTATTTACAATTTACTGGTTTTTTATTTATGCCGAAATACTTTAGACGAACGGGGTAATGCGAGGGTTGAATTAGCGTTAACATTTAATCGCGGAGAGAGACAATTAATATTTTAAATAAACTGTAACATTCTAATACGACAGACCACCTAAACGGGGCAAACACCGTTCCGAGACTGAGTTGGGCATTTCACCCAGCCTCCAGCTTGGGCATATCTTAGATGTTGCCAATTTGTATTTTTATATTTTTAATTTCAAACAAAACATTATCAACTTTTGATTTACATACGGATCATAATTAAATATCTTATTTAACATTATTTTCTTCTTTTTTAAACAAAACATTAAATTCTTATTAGACATGATTATCTTCATTAAAAACCCCAAGACACTATATTTACACTACAGGAGCCATCTCAAGTTTTGTGCTTCCCAAATGCAGAAATTCTAATCACATATACTTTGATATTACTTCAATAAGAAGCCCCAATGAATAAAATAGGGCCACAAAAAAGGGTTTAAAGCTTGAACAAACTTTTTGAATGACAAAATAATTTATTTAAATAAAACCTGTCGGTGTTTTAGTACTTTTTTTCGAAAATATCTACTTTCCTCTTCTCTCTCACCAACTTCATTCAAAACATAATTACAACCATATATATATATATATATATATATATATGACAACAATGCCAGGAAAGTAATACAAGAAAAATTGGAGGGAATCGATTGGGAAATACAAACGCTGATAAAGGGCCATACAGAGAGGAAAGAGGAAAAGGCGGTAGAAGCACTAAAAGAAAATCCAAAATATTTCTACAGTTATGCGAAAAGGAAAACAAAAACGCGCGCTATTATCGGGCCCTTAAGGAAAGGAAATAATGAACTAACAGACGATCCAAAAGAAATGTCTGAAACATTGACAGGCCTGTATGAATCGGTCTTCAGTACCCAAAAAGTGACAAAGTGATACCTGACATAGGTGCATTCTTCAAAGAGAAATTGCAAGGAGAAAGTATAACATACTTTGATTTTACCCCAGAAGATATAGTGAGAGCTATAGGACAAATGAAATCACATTCAGCTGCAGGTTCGGACAAATGGAACGCACTATTAATTAAAAACTGTAAAAATGAAATAGCTACACCCTTATACTGAATATGGAGAAGATCCCTAGACACTGGGGAAATACCGAGCATCTTGAAAAGAGCAAACATTGTCCCTATATATAAAGGCGGGGATAGATCTTAAGCAAAGAACTATAGACCAGTATCCCTGACGTCCCACCACACCAAAATATTTGAAAGAATAATCAGAGAGAAAATCTATGACTTCTTGGAGACATTGGAAAGATTCAACGAAAATCAGCACGGATTCCAGTCAGGAAGATTATGCCTATCACAACTTATAGAGCATTATAACAATATCGTAGATGCACTTGAAGGCAATGAAAACTATGATGTCATGCGATCATGGTATAATAGCACATAAAATGAAACATATGAGAATAACAGGCAAAGTGGGAAAATGGATCTACAACTTCCTCACAAAAAGATTACAGGCCGTCGAAATTCAAGGTGTATCTTCATCAGAATCAGGAGTGCGTAGCTCAGTACCACAAGGCACAGTGCTGGCCCACTCCTGTTCATTATCATGCTAAAAGACATAGCCAGCGGAGTAAACAGCAACAGTATAGTAACATCATTTGCGGACGATACAAAGATTAGGAGCAAAATCAGCGATGCAAATGAAGTGGAGGCCTTGCAGAGGGACACGTACAAAATATACAAATGGTCAGAAGACAACAATATGACATTTAACACGGAGAAATTTCAACTCTTGAGATATGGTAGAAATGAGGAACTTGGACTGCATATTCTGTTCCAGATAGACAAGAAATTCAGAGAAGCACGAAAAAGGTCGACTTGGGGATAATAATGACCGATGATGTCAAATTCGAGACACAAAATCAGATAGCAATAAACAAAGCAAAAAGAGTCGCGGGACAGGTACTAAGAACATTCAAAAGGAGGAACAAGACAGTAATGATCCCCCTGCTGAAAACACCGATCTTACCAAAACTTGAATACTGCTCAGTTTTGACGTCTCCATATAAAAAGGAAGAACTTAATAAACTAGAAGAAACGCAGACATTTCACAGCCAAGATTGATGGCTGCAAAGAACTTAACTACTGGGAATGACTACGTAAACTAAATCTGTACTCCCTGGAAAGAAGAAGAGAGAGGTATACAATATAATCTACATATGGAAAATGATCGAAAGACTGGTACCAAACCTCAAACTAATCCCAATTACCACCAAACAACGCTGGACAATAGGAAAGACAGAATGTGTAGTGTTCCCAAATTAAAGGCCTGATATGGGACTTCCTCAACTCTGAAGAAAAATAGCTTGGTCGTCAGGGGGACAAGAATTTTCAACCAGCTTCCAAAGGACCTCAGAAACGGTACAGGAGTCAAAGTTGAAGTCTTCAAGAGAAGACTAGATGCCTGACTCAGGATGGTACCAGATGAGGCGGGTGTACCTGGCTATCTATGGTGGAGAGCGCAAGAGAGCAACTCGCTCCTCCACCAAGCCAGGACTAGTGGCGGCGGGGCCACCAGCTTGACCTTCTTTTGAAGAAAGACCGACGCCACGGAACCCTAACAAGGTTAAGAAGGTATATATATATATATATATATATATATATATATATATATATATAATATTGTTTTTAATTAATTTAACTGTTCTTTATTTTTCATTTGTTTTGAAAATCTCGCTTTGCTTGGTCCCGAGAGATCACTTTTATGGCTTAAAGAGTCTGTTAAGCATCAACTAATGTTCATTACGAGAAGGCCGCCATTAAGTATATATAGATTATTTTTTTCTCATTAACCTGTTATGGTGTGTTTCATATCTTGGCAGTACCATGACCTAACATCCAACCGACCAATTCAATTTCGCCATTAATGGCTCCTTATATCAAAAGTGGGCGGAGCCTAATTTAAACTGTATTAGAAAATGAAAACGAAATAAATAAAGATAATTAAATAAAATTAAATGTTAAATTTAAGTAATTGTTAGCCCATTAATTTAAAGTTGAGTTTCGTATACTAGCAAATAAATTTACATCATATAATGCTTTGTTATTACAAAGAAACAAATGAAATTACTATTAATAAATTATTGGCTTCATTAAATTGCGCCTAAGTGACTTCTATCGTCCTCATACGGTGGATATATGAGGGGCTCCGGACCACAACCTGCCAAACGCTAGTGGGGCCAGAATTGAGTTATTTATACTACTATATTCCCCCACCCTTCCTTTATCCCGTGGGTCAGTCAGGGAGCAGATTCTGGACTTGTACGTATGGTCGAAATCAATCAAATATCGTTATTGGTTCAAAAGTTATGGCATTTTGCAAGTTGACAAACTTTAACTGTATTTTTCTTCTTTTTTTAATTTTGGCGCTTGGCAGCTTGTGGTCAAGAGCGCCTCATATGGAAACTTCAAACGAAACAAAACATTCATGATTTTTCACATCCAAACGGAAACTAGCCGCTCAGTCCGAATCAGAGTTGGAAAGATTACTCTGTGTGATCGATTACATTTGCAATGATTACATATTATTCCAGTAATTGTAATCGTGCTTTTCAGCGAAGCATGTAATCGTAATCATAATCGTGGCGGTCAACCGGAGGAAAATCGATTACATGGATATTTTTATATTTTTTTTGTGCCAAAGATGACCCGGCAAAATGTGCGCGCACTTTGTGCATCAACACATCATCATTCATCATTGCCGGTTGAGATTGATTGTGATCTGAACTGCGACGTTTTTAGAGAAGAGGGAAAACGTTGAGTCGGTTACTCCAAGACAAGTGCGTTGAGTTTGATTAGTTCTACTTGCATATTGCATTGTGTGATTATCGTTTTGTTTTTTTTCTCGGGTAGAAGCGTTCTGTGTTACAGCTTGTAAGTTTTAATAAGTATACGAAATGGGAAAGTATGAGAATGAGGTTTTCTTGGAACGTACCACCTCTCTTACAAGAACATTTCTATCTTATTCAAGAGAAATGTGGTGGTGGGGTGGGGGAATCCAATAACATTGTTACCAAATGCCGCTACTGTAAGGGAAGAACTATTGCCGCATTCTTCTAGCACTCTGAAATACTGGTGTCTTTACAAGAACTGCCCCTGAAAGACTTAGCACGTGAGCGCGCCAGTGTCTTGGAGTCACAGCGACCTCGGCTCTATCTCAACGTGTTTTCTCCATCGCGGGGAACTTTTACCGAGACAAGCGGATGGGCTTGGGCGTTGACACCTTCCGTGCATTGTTGATGATTAAATGCAGCGTTGAGTTGTTCTCGAAGATGTGACGTGTGAAGTCGAATCAGTAAACGAATCAAGGCATTCCGTAAGACAAAAGAATTCAGTTCTTTTCGCGATCTACATTGAATTTTCGATACAGTTCATATATGATCACCTACATTCACCATCACCACACTTAATCTAAAAAGTAATCGTAATCGTTACATCAGCGATCCGCTGTAATCGTAATCGCAATCAAAGATTTTTCACAAATGAGTAATCTTTCCAACGCTAGTCCGAAGTTACATGGTGTTGTGGGTTCAACCGGGTGTTGAACAGTGGGTGTCATAAATCTTCGGGTTGCCGCAAAAAAACAACAAATGGCATCTGGATGCCTTCAGCGAGAAAATGAGCTGGGCAGGATCAAAACAAAGTCTTGTGAAAAATTTTATTCACAATGTCAGACTTGTCAGTTAATTTACAGTTATATTTTCAAATTACTGAAATATCATTAAATTTATCTTTTGTCTTTTTAATTTAATGTTTTAAACCATTTAAAAGAATAAAAAATGCATAGATTCAATTTTGTTTTTCATAACAAAACAATTATTTAAAATGTGATTAGATTATAACAGGATGTCTTCGTTTCTCCAATAATTTCATGTCAGATCTTTTGAGAGAAATTGTGCTTATAAAATAATATTAAGGTCTGCGGAAATCAGATTACACGAGGTTAGGTGGTCGCTTTAAATTGATTTGTTATTTCAAACGTGACCAATTTCGGCCAATCACGATCTTTCTAACAAATTTCGACTATCAAAAAATTTGTCTCTGCGGAACTTAATATTTACTACATTAAACACATCAGTGCCGGATCCAAGGAAGCTAGGACTCAGTACAAAATAGTGGCATGGGATCCGCCTAACATTGAAACAAAGTGTGTATTGGGGGTCTTTGTGTGGCTTCCAGTACACGCGGTCTATGGCTGTCTCTCCGCCTTCGTTGAGACAACCTTACCAGATTTGTTTGAAATTTGCTTTTTAGCTAAATTTTATTGAGGTATTGAGGGCTCCTGTGGGCCTTCAAATGTATGTCCGTCCCCTACAGTTGCACGGACTTGTAGTGATTAGATTTCCAGTGTAATGATTTTTATTTATATAATATGATTTCTATTTACTTTTAATGATATTTGTTACATATAAATTATACTGTACTGCAAACTTTAACGTTTCTCCTATATTGAATTTCGTTCACTGCACTAATTGACTCGGGGAGAGTCTGTCTTTTTAGGCCAAATGGAGAAGAGACCGAAACACGAGTAAGATTTTATATGATTTTATTTAGTTTAACTTTTGAAACACAGTGATTAAAGGCGGGGCAAGTTAAAGTATATATGACTTTATAAAGAGAGAGAGGTGTAATTATGGAAATTACACTAAACAAGCCCTCTGAAACACAATGCGTCTTTCAACCACGATCTTCAACGAAAATATGTTTTAGAATGAGACACAGTGTTGCCAGCTATAAATTCTAAAACTAATTTTTCTTAAATTTAATTTCTCACTCTCTCTCGGCAGTTATTCCGTTTACTACAGGCTTTACATACTGGATCCGGCACTATACATCGCTAGCCTAGTTTAGCCAGCCATCTTTTTATTAAGGTAACATATTAAGGGACACAAATGTTTTAGACCCCTGATTAGCCGAAAGCTTGTGACGTAAAAAATAACTAGCCAACCTAGAACGACAACCTAACCTAGTGTAACCTAACGCGGATGTAAGTGACATCCCGATTAGCTGAAAGTATGAAATAGGCGAATCACCGAAGTTGGTGGATGCCCCAAACTATTAGAATTAGCCGTTGGGCACATGACCGTAAAGTCCTTGAATATAATCACAGAGTATGTGTGATCAGTTAGACCAGATCTTAAAATTCACCAATTGCAAATCTTTCTATCATCAGGAAATTAGTGCCTATTGGCTTTTAGTCATTGCGTAAATCCGTAAGAAAAACGGGACTAAAACTCACAATCTCAACTCTTGTGAAGGCACACCCTACCTATTGCGTTCTCACAAACTTCGACGAATTTTTCCCCCGAGGTAAGGACCGCGACGGGGAGACCGGTAAAGGGTTTCGTAAGGCCAGGTTCTTATTCCCAGCAGTCCCTTACCCGGCTGAGCGTGCTAGGAAACGGTCTAGGAATTTTGCCCCGTTCTCGTCGTACTCCGGTCCCCGTCGCGATCGTTATTACTCAGGCCTACTCTTCGCCCTTCTGGGGAGCCTGAGTGTCGGTACCGAAGCCGGGCGACCCTCCGTTTTCGCGTAATGAGACATCGCTAACGAGGCATCGGGCTCCGATCCCGTCTTTGGCGTCCCGACGCCGGGTCGACTGTGTCTTGCAGTCTCGAAAGACGGGCGACAGCATCTGACTACGGTCACGGTGCGGATGAAAGTCTATCTACCCCCCAATTATGGGGTTAATTTCGGGGTCCTGGGACGTGGGACCTATTCGTCCTATGTCAAATCGGAGGACGTTATAGTATTCCTCGTGAGGAATACGTTCAATTCTGCAAAAATTGAGTTCGTAACTTCAAAATTAAGAGAGTTACGGCTACTTTAAAATTTCGGGGTAGAAACAAATTTCGACGAAAATTTTACGCCTCGGGGCGAATTCCCACTAACTGGGTTCTACGCTTCGGGCCCACTAGGCACTTTCAGCGCCTGCGTCTACCGAAAAACCGGGGACATCGTCGGGGTAATAGCGAGAACGCGAACATCTCAGAGGACTTTTACTGCGAACCCTGATACGCTCACCGGGCTAACAGACAATTACCTCTTGACCCTCTCCATGGGGGGGGGGGTAAAGGGGGATCTTCGAAACGCCGGACTTGCCCGGTTAGTCGCGATAGGCATATACGCAGTTTCTGTAACCCGTTTCGGCGTTACATAAGACATGCGTTTATTACCTAACGGTCACTAGTTAGCACTTTGCACTCCCACGATGAACTACAGTATGTTAGGTTTTAGTCATCGTCGTAAACATTCGTTTACAAAGAAAGGAAATATACAATTTCAATAAATTACTTTTTATAAACAGACTTTTTTAAAAGTAGAGTTCTAGGCTACAGCATAGGCTCAATAACTACTTTCAACTTTTATGTTTCAAATAAAAATGTGGATAAGTATATAGCCAATAAAGTAATTGCTAATTGATATAGAAACAAAGAAAAATATCTTACATGCGTGTAAAATTATGAACGATTTTATGTTAATTAATGTTATGCCTAGGCCCAAGAGCGGTGTTTCTTAACCTTTTTTTTTACAAAAAAAAAATAAAAAATATCGCGACACCCCTTCCCTAAATGATGCGGCACATACCCAGTTCCCGAACTATTTACCCTACTTCCCACGAGATGATGGAAAGCTTGGTAAGAAGTAGATTTTAAATCCGTCCAATGAAAGCGTGGTAAACTCTGCCGAATATGCAGGAAACGTACACGATGAATTGATTAAAGTTTCTTCTGACAAGATTCTGCAGTTCTCATTCCAGTCAGAAGACTTGTACATTTTGGATAGTACGGAAAAGTGAGTATCCAGAATTGTTGTCTGATGCATTGAAAGATTTAATTCAATTTGCAACTTCATACTTGGGTGAACTGCGCTTCTCATCAATGGCTGCAATTAAAATAAATTAATGAAACTGACTGTCTATATGTCACTTCGTCAGAGACGTGAACTTCGAAGTATGAAAATCCATGAGATTTTGCCTGATTTTGCTTGTGCCTGATTTTGATAACTGGAAACATATCCCACATAAGGGAGTTTGAGACTTAAAATCCGCGAGTCTCACGGAAAATCCGTAAGAGTTGACATGTCTGCTTCGTGTTTAGTTTACTTAGCCGAATACAAGAAGGCTAACAAATGCAAACAGGCCTAGACATATACTAGGTTTCATATGAAGATTACAACTGACAGAAAATAATTTCAACTGTAAAACTATAACATTACACGAGTACTTAGCATTTTACCAGTAGCTAAGTATCAATTTGTTTAGTGCTATGAGATACTGTAATTAAAGTACAGGGTGTCTGAGGAACAATCCTTTGAAAATAATTAGTCATATTTTTTTCTTATTAATTGATACATATACCATACAATAAGGTATATATGTTTATTTAAATTTCCAAACTGTTCAGGTTTATAATAATTCCATATGACGACTATAATTCGTCGCTATCGTGTGTGTTCGACTTTTAAACTTCAGTAAAGCGTGATCGAGATGACTTATTGTTATTTGCAAGTCCTTCAAAGTCTTTCTTCGATCACATTTCGTACCAGGTCAAGGATTCCTCAGTACAGTATTAATTTGCACAATCTGTCTGAATTCTTTCTGTATCAGCTTCGCAATCTCTGCACAGTCAAACGAGAATAATCCAAATTGAGCGGCATTATTCTCCGCAAACCTGCTCGAAAGTAAAGATATGATGGAGTCAAGATAAGGCACATATATAGAGCGACGGAAGTACTCCTCAACAGTTAAGCTTCCAGTGTTTCAGCAAAACACTGCCGTGGGATCTGAAGATTTACATCTATTTTGTCCGCAAAACTTTCCACTTTCGGGAGAATGTCTTCGTGAAATCTGGTTTCCCCATGCTCACGATGGTCGCGTATGATGGACAACAGCTGTTGACCATGTTGTTGAACTTTAAGCAAATCCAACTGAACAGCCTGCAGAGCTTGTGCCACTGGTCCCAATATGGCCAAGTGCTTAGCCATTATCGTAAGTGAAAATAAGAAGGCTGACATTCCCGCTGCACAAAGTAACTGATGAGCTAGCTGGCAAGAGTTGCCTATTCCGTCTATGGCCAAAGTGTTCGGCTGATCAAAGATAGCACCAAAGTTCTTCGAGAATGTTCTAATACTTTTATACTTTACAGTTGAACGTGTCTCAAAGAAGAAGCACATTTAGAATGCGCCATCTTCTCAATGTTCAATGGCCTGTCGCAAAAAAAAATTGATGATCGCCTTCATTGTCCCCACCGCACTCTTAAGCTCCGTTACTGAATTGAGATCGTTCACTACAAAGTTCAACCAATGAGAGGAGCAATGAACAGGATTAAATTATTTACATATTATCATATCTAAATATGTGTTTCATTCAGAAAAAATTACTGAAGTGATCAGATGAAGCTTTAGTAGTCCAACATTCCCGTGCCACTTTCAATCCTAAAAATACCGCAACGATTTTGATAAATTATCTTTCATATTTGTATTAAGTAACTAACTTGATATTATCTACATTCACAAATTCTCAATCTCAAGCCCATCCCCTCTGTGCAACGCTTATGCACGCACTGGAAATTCCAGTGGTGGCAAGTGCCCCCTCTTGCTCCTTACTTCGGACGCCCATGCATAAGAACATCTTGGAGTAGTTGGAGTTTTTCACCTAACTCAGAGAGCAGCCAGGAAGGCTGTTTTCCTGGGGAGCTTCAGACCAAAATTCGAGCATCTTGCTAATGCTCTAATGGAGTTCGAGCTTCGAATAGGCATTGTAGCGACAAATGATGGTCATCTTGTTAAAGTGTTCTCAACTTGAACAGTTTGAAAATATAAACAACCAGATGTACTGTATTATAGAATATTGAATATATAATGAGAAAAACGACCACTTATGAAATAATTAAAGTACAGAGTATCCAAGAAACAATGCTTCAAAAATAATTAGTCATGTTTTTCTTTTTAGTTAATATACAGTATATGTCGGAAATTATTCTGACAGTTAGCTCTAAGCGACTGAAATGTACATTGCTTACAAGAAGTCTCACGCTTCTGTCTCGTCCCAAGCTAGTCTGTTAGGTATAAAATGGGCGGTCCTTATGGCAGCGGAGGTGTGTTCGGAGTGGTGCACATAACTGCTCTAACACAATCAATGACGTCCATTATTACGTCACTTCTGCTACATTTTAGTGTTTAAAATACAAATGATTAAGAAGCAGAATGGAGCAAGTTTCGGGATGTTGGGATGGTTATGGAGCAATCCTAGTCATCATAATATTAGCTGGGCATTACATTATACCGTCTCAATATATACTGTAGACTACAGAGAACGACTAATTCGGCAAATATCCCAAATCATGGCATGATACCTAAGTTATTTTGACGCAGGTCTAAATTATTTGCTGAAATGCAATTATTGATATTAAGTAATTGTTGGGAATTGTTCTGAATATTGTTGTTTGTGATATATATCCTACGTGAAGAATCTAATGACCAAATTCCTCAGTGAACCTCTCACGCGCTCGCATTTCGAGGAAGTCACGGTCGTCTCACTAATAGATAGTTTATCCATTGTTTTAAGTGGTAACCTATTAAACGAACTAGGTTAAACCTATTCCATCTTATGAAAGTCATTAGTCTAAACCGCCCGCCCGCCCGCCCGGCCCGGGGCGGCGGCGGCGGCGGCACCCCGCCCGGCAGGGATTCCCAAAGTGGTCTGTACAGACCCCCAGGGGTCTGTAGGAAGCTTCCAGGGGGTCTCTAAGCTTTTGAAAAAATAGTAACATTAACTATATTAAAATAAATTTCCATTAATTTTTTTTTCTTATACCAAAATCTGTCCGCAGATTTGGAGTTTGATCTGCAAGAAGAAATCATCCAAAAGTTTGGGAACCCCTTACACGCAAAACTGGTGGGCCGTGAATCAGAGAAATTTGCATTTGATTTGTTCATCGTAATTATTACGTAATAGAGTATACTGTATATAATAGTATATAAGAGTTTATTGGTAGCATATCATATGACAATTCCCATAAACATGTGATGACCTCGATGTTGCCAGTTTTTATTTTTTTCTTGAAACTATTACCTTCTCATAGTTTGTTTCAACAATGCATATATTATCATTTCCACGAGCGTAGACATTGCAAGAAAAGATTCTAACTAAGGATAAGTAAAGTTCTTTCATGGTCACAATATATACTTTTATAGCTGCCAAACATAAAAATATAATAAAATTCTATATTAACATAAATATATATTCGATACACATTACGTCATGGCTTTAACATCAGTATTTCGTATAGCTTCCTCCAGCATCAATAATTTCTTGCAATCGTTGCGGCATCGAAGAGGCCAGATTGTAGGGAATGTTTGGTGTTCGGCGTAAGCTCTCCCAACTATTCCTCGTGTGAGCTAAAAGTGCTTCAAATGTTCTTTCATTGCGTTGCTCCCATTTGTTATTCATTATTGCCCAAAGGTTTTCAATCGGATTCAAATTAGGAGAACGTGGTGGCAGAATTAGATTAATAATCTCTGGGTGATCTTCGTACCACGCTCTCACAACACTACTCCTATGAATGGGACTGTTATCTTCCATTAAGTAAAATGGTTCCGGTGCTGGAACCAGATACGCAGGAACATTGGGTAGCAGCACCTCTTCCAGTATCTGGTAATATTGCTGTCCAGTAAAGCGTTCATCTACTTGAGTCAACTCTCCGACACCATAGCCAGACATCTAGCCCCACACACTGAGATTGATGTGACCACTACGTTTGCTCAGGAAAACATTTCCTTCTTCATAGCGTTTTCCGCGCTGCCTCCAACAATGCAGGGAACCATGACTATCTGTTGAAAATGTTTTTTCGTCACAGTACTCAACTTTTCTCCAGAATTCTTCCTCCTGCGGCAAGTATTGCAAGGCAAATCCCATCCGCGCCTCTTTATGCTCAATCGTCAATGCAGGTTTTATAGCTGGACGGCGAGAAAAATACCCTGCCTCGTGAAGTCTGTTGTTCACTGGATGCTCTCTGGCATGATTAACAATCGCAGCATCTTCCTCTTGAGATGTTGAACGCGGAGGACCAGACCTCGGCAAAGTAGCGATTGAGTTTTCTGCTTCATACCGATGAATCCACTGTTCCACAGTGCTTCGATGAACGTCTAGTCGTCTTGATATTTCTCTTATTGGCACACCATATTCATGCAATGTCACCATTGCTCCCCGCATTGCCTGGGTCGTCTCGTGGTGCACAGACGGCCTTTCCATCTTTGTGTAAATGGCTTATGTGAAGCGTGCTGGGACGATAAAGGAAATGAGGATACCATGCACCCCTTCTGAAATTGATTTCGGTTGTGAAGGGTACCAACCCTTCGAATGGTAATAATAACACTGGGGAACAAATTTTAACTTGTTTTTGTTTCTTGGACGTGAACAGGTCGTTCTTATAGGAATTTTTCCGCTGATTCCGAATATAGCCGTAGAATTTCTCTATCACCCAAGGTTACTGAGAAATTTGTATTTTAATATTTATTCAAAAAGTGTATAGAAGTTAGTAAAAATACTTCATAAAAATTATATTAGTGGAAGATTGGCATTTAAAATATTCTTCTTAAAACTTCTTTGTCACTGATTTTCTCTTGTAGTTTTCATTAGGAGCTTCTCGCATCAATGTCCAGCAGTAATCAGCTAACATTGCCGGATCCCACCTCCCTTGGTAGCGTTTCTCCATAGTAGCCTTATCTTTGTGGAACCTTTCTCCATGCTCATCGCTTACGTCGCCGAGGTTTTCAGGGAAGAAATCTAAATGGGAGTGCAAGAAATGGATTTTTAGTGACATATTACATCCCAATAACCTATATGCTTCAATCGTGTCCTGCACTATTTTTCATAGTTAGAGGCTTTGATGTTCCCTAGAAAATTTGACAACATTCTTCATGGCCTCCCATGCCACTTTTTCTTTTCCTCTCAAGGCATCATCAAACTTTTGATCTTTCATGAGCTCTCTGATTTTGGGACCAACAAAGATCCCTTCTTTTATCTTTGCATCACTAAGTCGTGAAAACTTTTTCTTCAAATATTTGAATGCCTCATCTTCCTTGTTCATTGCTTTGACAAAATTTTTCATGATGCCAAGTTTCATGTGAAGTGGCGGTAAGTATATTTTCTTGGGGGTCAACTAAGGGTTCATGAGACACATTCTTCAGTCCTGGGATACATTTTTGACGAAGTGGCCAATCCTTTACAAAATAATGCGAATCTCTGGCTCTGCTGTCCCATTCACAAAGGAAGCAGCAGAACTTCGTATAACCGAGCTGCATTCCCAGAAGAAGCGCGACGACTTTTAAATCCCCACATATATACCAACGAAACTGGTCATAATTAATCTGCTGAAGGATGAATTTCATATTTTCGTAAGATTCCTTCATGTGGACAGCGTGCCCTACAGGAATGGAAGGGTATTTATTTCCATTGTGAAGTAGTACAACCTTGAGGCTTAGCTTCGAAGAGTCAATAAATAAACGCCAATCTTCAGATTTGTGCTCATGACCGAGAGCTAACAGCAGTCCATTTACATTATTACAGTAGCATAAACCACCTGACGAGGAGAAATACTGCATCAGATCTTTTTGGCGAGTGCGGAACGCCGATATGCTTGTATCTTTTGCCAGCAAATTCCATTCACGTAACCTGGAGCCCAATAATTCCGGTTTCTTTTTCGGAAGGTCCAAACTCTCACGAGATCATTCAGCATAACCTGCGTTATCATACGTTGTTTATTTGATTCAGGTTGCTGAAAGTCTGTATCTTTAGTGTCATCAATTTCCATTGGTTCAACTTCAGACTCTTCATCCAGTGTCCATGACTTTGGGGGAGTTGGAATTGGGTTATCATCGTCATGTAGTACTGGTCTCATGGCAGATGCAAGATTTGGGTATTGAATTTTATGTTTTATTTTGGCAGAGAATCCTGAAACGTTAGTCATACCAAAATAGCAATCCGTTAGGTGATCCTTGGGCTCTCTCCAAATCATTGGTATGGAAAATGGCATAGATTTGCGGGTACCTTTAATCCAACCCCTAAGGGTGACGGCACAGGAAGTGCATGAGATATGAGGTGCCCAGGATTTGTCTTGGTCGCCTACCTTACATCCAAAATAAAGTTCGTAAGCCTTCTTCACGAGTCGGGTCATCGTCTTCCTCTGTGCCATTATGGTCAGTTCTCCACATACGTAGCAAAATGTATCTCTGGGATTAATACAGTTTCGATTCATGCTGGCGGAAAATTATTGAAATCACGGAAAACTTTTCGGAATGAAAAACCAATTTTTTCTACTATGAAAAATTTTAAAATTTGAGCAAAACTTGAAAAAAAATTATTTCTTTTTATTAAAAATCTGTTTGTTTAAATAGCTATATTTTTTTAATGCAAAAAATACTATTAAATATAGTTAACCTGGAAAAAAAAGAAAGCAAAATTAAATTAGTACACTTAATTTTAACTATTTGGGGAAACAACTGAGTAAATGGAAATATTATTTTCTCGAAAACTATGGGTGATAGAAAAAATTCTGAAACCATATTTGGAATCAGCATCAAAAGTTCTATAAGAAACACCAAATAGTTTTCAAGAAACAAAAATGTTGTTCCCTAGTGTAATCAGCCAATTTCCTATTTTGTTGAACATATGCATCAAAAATTCGTCTTAAAAGCCAAGGATCCAAAGATTGTCAGTAATAGTTAATATCCCAACTGAATATAGTAAGCCATCAACAGTATAATCATATTTTATTTCCATAACTACTCATGACTACTCTGTCATAGTAAATAACCTTATTATGACTTAGGTAGTAGGGGTAATTCTGAGTGGCGGCCTCTAGCCACATACGCTAAACCTATCAGTGCATCTAAGACCAGACTCTTCTGCTTCTGTCAATTCATTGTTAGTTTAAGGTATTTTGCTCTTTGTCTTTCTAGGTCTAGGGCATTAAAATAAATATTTGAGTTTGTGTTTAGCATTTCCTCCTCCCTTCGTAATTCCCCACCCAACCTCGTTTCCTTCGACATAGCAACGCTTACCTCCATCCTCATTCCATTTCCTTCATTAAACCTAATATCGCTTTTACTGTCCCTTCCTTCCTTCCTTCAATGCCAGCGTTCTTAAACCTAGCACATAAATTATATAATATGGAATCTAACACCTTAGATCTCTACGCATTCATGTTACTTGAAGACGCTTGTGTCTTAGGGGAATCTAAGTGTTGAGAGTGGGCTTGAGGGGTAGTCTATAGATTATTACAGATGACCTCTAACGCTCCAACTATTTAAAAATGATTATTTATTACGCACATTATATGGCATAATACACACATGAATTTAAGTATCTCTTACACTATAGAAATGGAATTGAATCCTACCAGAGTTAAAAAGTCGCAAAATATGATAGATTAGTTTGTATTAAGAGGTCACTAAGAGAAAAGGATTTGGAGTAGAGCGGAAGGCAGAGAGTATATTTTCTCGAGTTTCGGTTATTATTAACGTTATATGGATACATTGCCGATGTCCCTGCTGAAGACCTCTGATGGGATGCGGTGTGATCAGAGAGAGAGAGAGCGCTTTTAAATCACACCTTTTAAATGGTCTGTGGGTAAGGGCTTCACGTATGTTATTTTAGTCCAGGGTAGTTTATGTGGAGGTGTTAACGTAACTTGCACTTGGGACTGTTAATTGTAAGACAACTACCATAGCTGGGACTGAGATACGTTATCCCCTGCATACTCTATATATATCTATATACTGTATGTCTCTATATATAAAAAGATAGAGTGAACAACACAATGATAATGTGGACGTCATTGATGGGGTTAGAGCAATTATGTGCAGCAATCCGAACACACCTCCGCTGCCATAAGGACCGCCCATTTTATACCTAACAGACTAGCTTGGGACGAGACAGAGGCGCGAGACTTCTTGTAAGCACTGTACATGTTAAACATTTAAAAAAGTATCTGAACGTAAAACTGAAAGCATATTTCAAGAAATTTCGCTTCGTATTTCTGTTATGCGTAAGTTTATATTTTCTGTTCATGTAGAATACTCCCATATGATAAAGCCTTCCTGGCTGCTCCCCGGGGTTAGGAAAAGACTCCAAACTCCACAACTACGTTCATTCTCGGCGAGACCTTCGTGTCGTTAGCATTGTTTAATTCATGCGCGAGATCTTCGTATCATTTTAATTGTTTTTCTTTGTTGGAAAACAATTATTTCCATTATTTGTTATTTCTGTTGTCAACCCATCTATTGTAAACATTAGTAATTCCTCTTTAAAACCTTCGTGATAAACTTAATACGATTCTTCAAGTATGGTTTATACGTATTAACTTCAGCCGTGTTTAACCCTTAAACCCTACCCGGGGTACTGGTGTACCCCAGTACCCCGGGTATAGTTAGCGTAACTTTTATAATGGGTAGGGATTAAGGGTTAAGTTATAGAACGTACGTCTAAATTGTATTGGTAGCTTTGAACTCGGAATTGGTTTGCACCTTCGGTTAAAAATATCGTGACTGGCTTTTCTTTATTAATTAAGACAGTATCTATTATAACTTAATATTCTTTAACATTTTATTTGCTGGGCGTATTTAACATTAAGTTATACGTAGGGATAAATTAACCTGTGTATCCCCCCATTGTTATCAATCAGTTTATTTGTACGTGTGTATATTTTGTATCTGGGCTAAATATCAGATTCACAACAATGAATTTTGCATCACAGGGGCTACGTCGTGGCCAATGTCGTAACACCGCTTCCATCACAGGGGCTACGTCGTGGCCACTGTCGTAACACCGCTTCCCGGAGATCAGCGAAGTTAAGCGACATTGGGTCTGGGTAGTAGTTGGATGGGAGACCCTCCTCCGCGCTCAGATTATGTAGCGACCCGTGGTTCGGATCCCACGTAAAAGCTGTAGGTCCCCTCCGTTATATGACCTTAGATGTTGCGAAGGAGGTTAAACAACCCCAATAAACCTAAACCTTTTACATCACAGGAAATTTACACCGTAGGTAAATTATGCAATATTAAATTAGGTTAGGTTTAGGTCATTACTTTGAAATCTAAAAAAATTAATGGCTTTTCTTTGCTTCAACACACCATAACTACTAACGAAACCAAAATATGTTTCTACGTAACTAAGGTGCGATAAGTCCAAATATTATGTTCATTTTTGTTGCAAACGAACACTGCCTAAAATGTCCATAGATAGAAACAAACAAATGTTACTCCTAACGCCATTTAAATTGGCAGTGAATGTCGAGCTCTAGATGACGGCTCCTGGTAGGCAAGCCGCTTCCATGACAACCTTACGAAATAGGTACGTTTCTTAGCAACTGTGTTTTTGCAAATCCCACGACGAGAACACCAGGCTTCTTCATTTCTTAACGAAAGCTGTACAGTTATACCCACCAAAACATAGAGGTTAGGTTAGATTAGGTTCGGTAAGTTTAGGTAAGGTTCTCACTATTATTTACTACTACACCTTTTTAACCCCACATTTTCCCTCATCTTCAAAGCCCTTCCCACTACTAAAAGCTAATATTGTCATAAAAGTAATGAATGTAATGGATAAGGAGATATGTCATAGTGCAGGCAAAGTGTCCGTTTGCGACAAAAATGGACATAATATTTGGATTTATTGCCCCTTAATTAGTGAGAAACATGTATTGTTTTCTTTGGGTGCTATAGCATGTTGAAGTAAAAATTTACCAAATTAATTGGCGTGAATCTTAAATTTTACTGTATCAGTATTTGAGCTTAGATTGGGAAAACTTTACTACCCAGACAGGAATCAGAGAGTCTATGATACTCCTCCGACACTCATGATGTAATTGATGTAACGTCATAGATATTTCTTCCATTACAAAACTGCGCACATACGTTATACATTTATGAATAGGCTATTCCAATATTACATAATTTCAGACGTAATTTGAATGTGCTCGTGTCAAAATTCTTGTTTTCAACATTAAGTGACTTTTATAAATTTTTGGAGGACGAGTATGAACTGCTTGTGTATTTACAACTTAAGTACAGTGAAGAGTGATTTAAAATGTGGGAAGTGTTTAAGTGTGAAATGCATAAAAATGGTGAAAAATATATTTTTCGATCTATTCGGCGTGAGTGTTGTAGGCCTATAATTAGGGCAACCTAGTGTAGTGTAGTCCTAAGTACGCAATTAGTTGAAGGCCTACAGGGTTATTTAGGGCTTAATAATGTATTAAATGGTAAAACTTTACAAGACATCCGCAGTGCCAGGAAACATGCTACTGTAACGAAACATATATCAATCGATAGAGCAGAAAAAATGGTGCAAGCAGCTATGTATCATTTTGAAAGTATTAGAAAATAACAAAGTTATGACACTATGAAGATTACATATTTACTGTACTGTTTGGATGTGATAGAAGATTGAGAGGGCTTTGTTTTCTGTGAAACACAAGTTTATTTATGCAGAAACTTGAAATATATTTACAGTATTACGTCGATACAATATCTGAGAAAGAGAAAACTTCATCAACTTGAGTAGTCTAAGCAACATTAGTAGTATGGTGTCAAAAAGGCCGAGTTGCATAATATGACGTAATATTGCATAATGTTGCCTGATGACGAAATATTGCATAATGTTGCAAGAGTGCGACCCCACCCTCACCCCCTTTGTTGCAAGAGTGCGACCTCCCCCACCCCCTTTTGTTGCAAGAGTGCGACCTCCCCCCCCCTTTTGTTGCAAGAGTGCGACCTCCCCACACCCCTTTGTTGCAAGTGACCCCCCCCTTTGTTGGGAAAAAAGAAAAAGAAAGAAAGAGGGGTATGCAACTTGGAGGCGGAGTTCTCCCCCAAGCTATTCCCCCAAAAGGGCAGAAAGGAAGAGATAGCAAGAGAGGAAGAGGGGTATGCAACTTGGAGGCGGAGTTCTCCCCAAGCTGAACCCCAAAGGGGCATACCTATCCTAAGGGCGCCTCTTTGGGGAGGAAGGGGTTTCCTCACCCCCAAAGGGGCATACCTATCCTAAAGGCTCCTCTTTGGGGAGGAAGGTGTTTCCTCACCCCCCAAAGGAGCAGAAAGAGATAGCAAGAGAGGAAGAGGAGGGTCTTTGCTCGGCGGACTCCCGAGCTGATATGGATACATCGTCCATCATCTGGTCCCTTATAGTGCCCCTAAGCAGCCAGTTGGCTGAGTTGCCAGACAACGCCATGTATTTAATTATTATTCAGCCAAGTGGCTACTGAGTTGCCAGATTCGTTATTTATTTTAAATAAGCTTATGTTACAGTTGGCTGAGCTGTCAGCTTCGTTACTTATCTATTCAATTACTCTGTTTTAGAAAATGATATAAACGTGTTCAAGGAATAAATAAAACTCCATTACAACGCAACGTTCTGTTTATTAATTATTGGATATACAATAGGATATATATATATATATGGTCAAATAATAGAACGGGGAATATATAACCATACAAATCATAGTATTAACTAAATATTAGAAAAATATATATTTATATTAATTATATAGAGTCGTACAAAACATGGAAAATATATAATCATACAAAGCACAGTATTAATCAAATATTAGAAAAATATATAGTTATGTCAAATATTAGTACAGGAAAAATATATTTATATTAATTATATATATATACTCGTACAAAACATAGTATTAACAAAAATTTTAGAAAAATATATAGTTATATTATCAAAAGTTATATTATCAAATATTGGTACAGGAAAATATATACAAAACGTACAATCACATTATTATTACAGTAAAAATATATATTGTCTTTACCGCCTACGGTGCAAAACGCTAAATTCGAAAGTGATTGGCACTACATCAACATCGCCATTACTCTGCACGATGTGGTAAAACCGCCCAAGCATCACCCCACCGTTTAACTGATACGGCGGTTTATATTCAATGTAAAGGGCTTTCATATCGTTCAATACTATTTTTGTACCCACTTTACACTCGGCAGGTAAGGTGCCCTTAAGCGCTGCTAGAATGCTATCAAAAGCACGCGCTAAAACGTCATCGTCGGGCTTTACCATAAATACAAGTTTATAATCATGCCTTTCCCATCGGGGTTTTTTTCTTAACGTACCGAGCTTTTCAATCGTGAACTCTTCTTCACTCGACATAGCGACAATTGAAATAAGCTTCCAAGTCGCAACGGCAGCTATCAACTATATAGAGATAGAGCTCTTCGGGATGAAGCGTGTAGGCGAGCTCTGCACCGTACCTCTCAAGCGTTTTGTACCAAAGCTCAGGATATTTCGAAGAATCTAAACCTTTTAAATACGCGTCCAGAGCTAGCCCGTTCTCTCCCTGCTCATTCCTACATTCAACAAATCCGTCGAGCAGAGCTGTGTAAGCGTACTCAAGTACTGTATCAAAATAAATCATGTCTGAGATGCGTGTGTCTAATATAGGTTTCAGCTTACGGAATCCTACGATCTCAAACATTCTGTCGAGGATGAAACGGTTCCGTGTAGGAACAAGAACGCCATTATCAGCCGTGTTCTTCCACATCAATCGTATATCAACGCATGGTTGATTGTTATTTACACTCAATGTACAAAAAACGGTATATGAGGAGGCTTCACTAATCACCTCTCTTATTATACCTTATTATAGTGGTCCTCAGCCCACCTCTCAACTACCGCGAAGATTTTATGCATCTCCTCAAGATTTAAATAACGTTGCGCTTGCTCGCAGGTCTACTGTTCGTTTCAAGCACACAGTTAATGGTGCATGTTTCCTGCCTGAACACACGCAACGACTTCGTCACGGAGACGTCGTACGAGGCGTTGAGAATGCTTCTCAAAGAGAGCTCCATCGTATTCATCGAGATGACTATGGCACATTCACTCGGTGCAAACTCTGAGAAGACTATAAGTCGCGTGAGGCACGCAGGTTGGCAGGAACGGGTCGATGGGCGGTTGACTCACCATGATGATACGTGAACGGATTTGTTCGAACCCGTATGATCCGCGAGGTGCGAGTCGCACCATAATCTAATGAAACCTGTGCAGCACTGACCGAATTGTTGTATCCCATTATATTGGGTAGGTGTTTTGAGAAATTTTCCGGTACAAGAATTAATTTTGGTTTTAACGTTTTATCACTACCACTCCACCGAATACGCACCAGACAGTTTCCCTCAGGGTAAATTTCATGAACTAGGCACATTTTATAATGTTTTATCTCTCCTAAACATCATTACAATCCGGCGCACTATTTGAGAGAAACATATGTCCATATTTAACCTTTTTATTTAACAGGCGATACTCATCTCTAAAGTCTACTAAAAACTCACATAACCCTTTAGCTACAACCTCACTACAAACCTCATCATGATATATATTAATGTAGTGGTAAAAATACTTAAGATTGTCCATGACAACGAGATTCACATTTTCAGTCGTAGGGTATGAGTAATCGACATGGTGTAGCATGATATAATACCGTTTATCACACCACTCATCCACAAGGCTCACTATCCATAACTGTTGTTTAGTTTCTGAGCGTGCCGCTTCTTCTACCACGCGGTGCACGTGTGCCTTTATAAAGCTTAGTTCAACAACATACTTGAGTACATCGTCTGTACTGCGAAATCCTACAACCCCCTCGCCAGAATAACCATAGAGTATTTATTTGTACATCTTGCTCCTTCGCGCGATTCAATGCATCCTTAAAAGATTCAAAGGAGTATGGGATAGGGAGTTTTTCACTATCCACTATATCTTGACACTTTGCTGAATACCATTTCATAAACGTTGAACATGCAGTATTGAAGGACGCCATTACTATTTTTCTTTCACGGGAGAGAATACACGTCCGAGCCCAAGGGTATACAGAGGTCAACTGAGAACGCAGGGACAGAGGCCTGCTCAGGCTACGGGATCAATCATGTCGCAGTTCTTACAGTGGGCGGGGCTTAACTTTACTGTACACACGCACACACGCAAAGTGAAACAAGTCGATGCACGGTTTATTTAATAAACGAAATAATCAGCATGTATATATTTAGAAACACATGCAATAAATAAGTTAACAATAGGCACATAAAAGAATGTTCACAATACATATTAAGTTACAAATATGTGTGACGAATAAGTTAGCATTAGCCCCATCAAAGATTATGGTAACCAAAGGATACGGTGTCATAGGTACCAGGTAACTGGTAACGTTTCCTATAGGTGTTACGGCACACCTTCGTACCCTTAAGTTCCTTCACACACCCCAGTTTCTGCGCCCGAAAATTGTGGGTGCCTACAATTAGTTGGGGAGCCCGATCACCTTCATCATCGTCCAAGCACACTAGATCCTTCAGCGAATCAAAGTTGGCGACCTGCCGATTCGCTTGGTTAAGCGTGATGCCCTTTGCCTTCACGATATATTTCATATCCTTGCCCACCCTCACTCGTACCCCATAGGTTTTAGGACCTGTTGAGACAAAAGAGTCGGCGTATGCGTTGTCCCCATACTGATCCTTGATCTCATCAGTGAGCTCGCCGAGGAATTCACCAATAGCAGGCATGTATTCGCCCTCCATCGCTGTGAATCACGCTATCTGTATCGGCGTACAATACTCTCCGCCCAAGAGAATGCAATAGACCCAAAGTTTGATGCGGGCGTAGGCTGTTGTGAAGCTGGCTACAGGAATGTTTGTAACCTTTGAGGTATCTGTGGCCAATTCAGTGTTGTTGTACTTTATTATGTAAGTATTACCTACATTCACGATTTCCATGACTTCTTTATCGGGTGCGTTGGCATAATCCCAGACTTCGCTATAGCTTTGTGCCAAATGAACGTTACCCTTGCCTGTATTCTGTGCAAATTTCCCCATAGGCTGTTTACACAACTTTGCACTAAAGCGCTTGCCAGGATTCTTTACAATTTGGGCGCGATCAAGTTGTATACCTTCGTGGTCGCGGTAACGTTGAATATAGGCAGACTTTTCATCTTCGGTGTCAACTCCTCGCGGATACCCTGATGCCTCAACCTTATCCTTCAAAAATGCGTTTATATACGGTGTGAAAAGGTTGGGGAGCTTGTGAAACCTCCAAACCTCATGTATCTTCAGTATTCTATACCATGGCGTACGGCTAGGGCCAGCTCAGGACTTGTATATACGCCTCTGATCTTACGCTGGTGGGGTGTATGGTTACAATTACCGTTATTCTCTTCCGCACACTTCACGCACAGGGGAAACATGAGCTTGTGGTCAATGACGACGGGTAAGATAGGCATCCATAATTCGCGAGGGGAAGCACGTCCACGAAAGAGAGCCCAAAGTAGTGACCATTCAAATTTCTTGAAAATTCACTGATGGAGGGCAGGTTAGGCCCCACTATTTTTTCAGGAGCGCCCACGGGGTACGGGTTGTTCTTCATCACGTATGGGTATAAAGAACAGAAATCGTAGTAGTGAAGTTTCACGCCCTCCGTAGGTGGAAAGTATAGCTTGAAGGGATTTGTACGCCCACCGAACAAGCTATCACCGCATTTGAGAGGATCCAGTACCATTGAACGTTTGATGGCTCTTATCTCCTGACGATACTGTTCGTCGGTTTCCATCCGTGCATCATATTCATGCTCCCACAAGATTCTGTGTGTGAACCGGGCACCTATAAGTTGATCACGGGTGCGCGTCCACGCACGGCAGTCGGCAGGAGATCTACCGTGGATATCTCCGGTGATTCCACACTCAGGACGGGGGCATCCATGCCACCAGCAACCGTTAAAAGAGTACACAGTCTTCTCACGAGTGGCACGGTTTTCACTTAGCCCATCAACCAAAAAACACGACCATTAATCTTAATTGATACCTCCCCCGTGTTGCGGGCGTGCTTTATGTATACACCTGTCTGTTGTTGTATGTGTATGAGCCAGTAAATAGCCTTGTGACCATAACTGCGGGGAATGTTTCTGTGAATAATTGCTAAGGTGTTTTTAGGCATGAAGTTATTCTTGAACACCGTAAAGCATAGTGATGCGATGGTGGTTGCGACTTGCAGCGGATCGCATTTGAAACGGACTATGTACATTCTTCTAAAGGCCTGGAAACATACTCTAAGCACGCGCACATCATTCACGCAATAACGTTCACACTCAGCAGCTATATTATAAGGATTACATTCATTAAAACTGCCGTAGTATCGATCAAAGTCTTCGCGCTCATCTACACTCATACAATCATAGTTAAAATAATGTTTGGGTGGAGGTAGACCTACATAGTTTAAAGTCTCGCTAGTGAGGAAGTGTAAGGGAAGTAGCCTTTTGATACTTCAGCTGCTACCCCATCACCTTGGGTAGCTTTGCTAATTTACAAGGCGTGAATAATAATGTATCTTTAAATTGCACATTACCTCTTATTTGCATCTGTATAAGTTTGTTTCCTCTTTTCAAGGGATCACCCGTGAATATCTCGGATGATTCGTGCTCGAGCAGCTCCTTATAAAGGAACTGTGTGTCAAATTTTGCCCCGTTATGGCAAGAATATACACAGTCATTTTTTTGAACTTGTCGCTAACTTGACAATATAGGATACAAATAGCTTCACAGGGCTATCGTGGACATTCGTATTAAAAACATTTGTCCGTTTACCACATTTGGGGCACTCGTCACACTCGATCTCCATACACTCGTTGCAGATAGTCTGGCTCACAAGTAAATGTGGTATTACCTCTTTGGTTTCGGCGTTCGTGTATGTTTCTATATCGTAGTATACAGTTATACAAGGTTTGTTTTTAGGCTTAGCGTCTTTCATATAACATACATGCTTTACTCTCCGCCTTATATTTCTCATGCATGTAGAACAGTGAATCTCGTCACACTTGTGCTTGAAATTTCCGCTACCATTCAAGGTGTGAAACATGCCACATTCACAGATTCTCATTTTCCTGCACGTACCAATTGATTTATGGAGTTCAAAACAGTTATTATTGAAAAATGTGCGCCTACACACATTACAATCCCTCTTCTCAGCTTCAACCACACGGCTTTCACATTTGGGACTTTTACACTGTTCACACACCATGTGGCAATCTTTACAATGTTTCACTACATCATCCGCAAACTCGAGACACCCCTTACACAAATCATGATGTCCATATTTTCGACTTTTATCATAACTCGCGTAAAGACATCTTATATTACGGATGGGGAGATACGTTGCACCTGACAGACCTAAAATAAGTAGGGGCCTTGTACGATCTCTCACACTGCTTTTAAAAACATACACAGTCCTACGATGATCATCCAGGCCAAATACAACTATACGAGCATTCATTTCCTGTTCAACCTTCTCAGCTCTTCAGGACCCATGTTACAGTCAAACTCAAGTTCACAGTCTACAGCTAGTTTACGGGCACGCTCCACGATCGTAGGCAACCAAATTTTTTGGTCCTGTATTTTGTACAGCAAACATACGAGCTAAGACCACTGCTATAAAGCCGCAACCACGATCGACGTTTATATGCCCTCTATAAATAAACTGGGAATTAAAGTTAGTATATGGTGTGGCACTATGACCCGCAACACGGAATACACGGTCAATATTTACCGTGAAGCTGCCCATATTGAAGGCTATACTACTTTGGGCGGCTTGCATTATACGGCGTAATATATACTCTATATCCTCAGCAGCCAAATGTCTAAATGGCACCACCACCCAAAAATCATCTACATCGTTGTCATCTGAGCCGAAGCCGAAGGACAGGCTCGTCCTGACCTCACGCTCGCCATGGTTCTGAAGGGCAAACGCTACAACGCGTCGTAGTCCGCACTTAATTCCATTGCTATACAGGGCTCTAGGGTTGACCCTGACTCTATACAGGCTTCTAGTCAGGACTGGGGTAGGGGTGCGGCGCGCACTAGCTCAAATGTTATATCATCCTCAACAGAACAGGGTGCAGATGTAGTGGATGAACAAGGGTTTATATTGGATGACGCGGTATTGGCTGCGTAAGACGTTGAGGGTTGGGAATCTATTATTGCAGAACGGGGGACAGCTGTGGTGGGTGGAGAAGGGGCTATATTGGATGATGTAAGGTTGGCAACGTAAGACGTTGAGGGTTGGTTCTATTATTGCAGACCCAACGAACGGGGGATAGCTGTGGAGGATGGACAAGGGGCTATATTGGATGATGTAGGGTTGGCAGCGTAAGACGTAGAGGGTTGGGGATCTATTGCAGAACGGGTGGGGCTGCGGAGGATGGACAAGGGACTATACTGGATGTAGGGTTGGCAACGTAAGACGTTGAGGGCTGGGGCTGTACCACGGACTGTCCATCAACCGGCGCGTATTTCGCGCGCTTTATACCTGACGTGGAGGACTCTTCAGCGTGTCGCCGCTTTGAGCGTGCCGCCGTTGAGGGTATGGGACCTGTAGATGCACAGCCAATGGATTTACCCGTGATATCGATGATGGTGGGGTGTACATCGTCGTCATTCACGGTTCTGTGGAAGAAGAAAACAAAATATAAGGAGCAGAACTCGTTATTTGTGATATTCTGTAAATGAGTCACTTAGGGGTGTGACGTGTTAGAAATGGATGCTGTAGAAAAATTCAGATTCACGAGCCCATCCACATGTATTATATCTGGACCTACAGGATGTGGTAAAACGGTGTTTATGCTTAAAATTATTAAAGAAAAGGGTGAAATGTTCTCAAAATTTGTGCATAAAGTTATATGGTGCTATTCGACATACCAATCAGTGTTCAACGAGTACCAGGACGATGTTTTGTTCCATAAGGGGGTCTATGACGTTAATTCACTAAAGGGAAATGAACATACAGTCATCGTAATTGACGACCTCATGTTGGAGATGGATAAAACGTTTGCCGAGACATTTACAGTATTCTCCCACCACCTTAACATAAGCGTGTTCTTCATCAATCAGAATCTATTTTTCAAAAATAGATACATGCGCGATGTATCGTTAAATACGCAATATCTAGTCTTATTCGCGCAACGTAGAGATGTGTCACAAATTGGGTATTAGCCAGTCAAATGTTCCCGAGTCAGCGTAAGGAGTTTTTGGAGGTTTATAAAGAGGTCACAAAGCAATTATGGATATTTGCTATGCGACCTTCACCCACGAAACACGTTTAGGGTGCTTCTAAGAACGAATATATTTCCAAACGAGCCTGAAACCGTGTACATTCCAGAATGATGAATAGGATAAAGAAATACCATGAATTAATAAAAATCTATCAACGACTGCCTCGGGCGTTGCAGCAGATGCTTGTTAAAAATATCGACTCTGACTTTTTAAAATGCATCTGTGAAATCTGCCTCAATGTTATAAAATGTAATGTTCCAATGAAATCCTGTCAGAAGGCTCGCTTACGTCGTTACAAGAACATAATACGACGCTCGCCATAAAAGTCAGACTGTGGGTAAGAAAAGGCGTATTATTGTACAAAGAGGCGGTTCGTTCCTACCCATCTTATTTTCAATTTTGGGGCCTTTACTGACTAGCTTAATATAATGAAGAAGGTGGTTGTGATCCCGCACGAGGTGTATGCTTCATTACAAAGGACCCCAGACGCTGCTCTAGAGCCCCGTAAAAGTAGGCTTAAAAGAATGGAGAGTGAGCTACTACTCCTATTAAACAGTGAAAAGGCGCCTGATGAGAAAAGGGTTTTGTATCAAGAGGCTTTGCAGAAATTTCTTCACGAGTACGAAGATTATAAACAGCCTACAGAGCTCCCCGTGAGGCACAGCTCGAGTAGCGCTGAGCATAGTGGTACAGGGCCTGAGCAACCAAAGAGTAGCGGAACACAGCACATCGAACATGTGCTAAAAAACAGCCTCCCCCATACATTGAGGAATAAAGGTTTAAGTCTTTATAACCTATTGAGTGAGGACCCTATCATACAGTGGGGCGACACAGGCGAGGTCATTGTTGATGGAACAAGGGCAGGGTCCAATATCGTTGATATTGTTCATGATCTGGTGAGAAAGTGGGACAGGCCTTCACCAACAGGATGGAGACATATTAAGCAAGACTACAGCAAATAAATGTCCCCAAAACATTGATAGGTAATCTGAATAGGTTAAAAGACTTGGAGCATGCATCGCACGTGTCACAACTGAGTACACCTTCACCCACAACAGCTGCAGTGTCTCTGAAGAGAAGAAAGAAGAGAGTAGAAGGCCAACCTTATCCACGTGCCTCTAAAATACGCAAATGGCTAACGTATTAAGTAAGCACTATTATGACATTTCTAGCCCAGCATCCTATGGTGGCGTTAATAGACTGTACAGAGGTACTTATGGCGTAAGGAAAAAGGATGTTGAGAGATTTTTGCGTGCCCAGGATGCTTACACACTTCATAAACCGGTGAGAAAAAGGTTTAAAACAGCCAAGACAACAGCCGCATCGATTGATTCTATTTGGCAGGCAGATTTAACAGACATGCAAAGATATTCGGTGTACAACGATGGTTACCGCTACATCCTATTCATAATAGATGTATTCTCTAGATACCTGTGGTTAGTTCCCCTGAAAAATAAATCGCCTGAAACAGTCGCTAAAGCAACCAAAACACTGATGTTGAAAGAAAACAGGATTCCAGGCTATTTTTGTACGGACATGGGGAAAGAATTTATAGGGCGTGCTTTTCAGAACATGTCAGAGTTTAATATCAGCTATTACACTTCCAACTCTATACATAAAGCATCTTTAGCTGAAAGAGTTCAGCGTACCATAAAGGAACGCATGCACCGTTATTTTACACATAAAAGCACGCTCAGATATATAAACGTTCTCGATCATTGGCTTCATCCTACAACCGCTCACACCACCGTACGATCGGTACAACGCCTAACGATGTTTTAGAAAGAGGCAGGCGACCGAGAAGTGATGGACCACCACCACCACTGCCACCACAATCGCGTTTCAAAATCAATGATTATGTAAGGTTGTCACGTTCGGGAAATAAATTCGCGAAGGGTTTTGAGCAAGGATGGACACGCGAGATTTTTAAAGTTAGAGCTATGAGGCCTAAAGGCGAGATAATGATGTATTACGTTGAAGATTTGAATGGGGAAGAAATCTCGGGGGTTTTTACCGCGAGGAACTTCAGAAAGTGGCATTTAATTTAGGAAAAAACGTGTTTAAAATTGAGAAAATTTTAGGGAGCAAAGGCGCAGGAAAGAAGATGTACCTGGTGAAGTGGTTAGGGTATCCAGAAAGCTTCAATACCTATATAAAAGCCGATGCAGTCATGAAGCTTAATTAGTATGCAGCATGGCCCCAACCATTTCTACGTCACACTCCCGTCCTCCTCATCCCTGTCTATGCACCCTAACAACACATTAGCCAACTTTGTAACAGAACTCCATGGGCCCATTGATTTGGGTCGTGATTCGTATGAGGGGGGTATGTGAAATTCAGCTGGACACCGTCTTTTTAAATATTGATTATAAAGACGCCGTTTTTACAATTCTTAGAAACTGTGACGAGTGCGCCAAAGCCGGCGGGGTAACTCGGGACGAAACTATACGCATCGCCCGGACTAAGGTCGCACAGTTTTTCAGTACAACTGTGACACTAGGCCCGGGTCGCTATGGTTCGGTTGAAGATGTTGTGAGAGACTTAAACATATGTTTAAAAAACTCGCACCTTACGAATGATTTAATATACGAAATCGTAAACAGAGGAGGCGCTGCACATACTCTAATGCTAAAATCAAAGGCTAATAGAAATCTTAAAGACGGAAGAGTATTCAAAATTATAACCGAGGGGCGTTATCGAGCAGCCTTCCAAAGAGACACCTATCACGTGGTACCGGATAACTTGTCCCGCTTAATGTACCAGCTGAAGATGGAGAAAATGGCTGAAGGCCCTGAGCCGCCAGAAATGTGCTATATTTATAGCAATATAGTAGAACACCAATTTGTTGGGGACACCCAGGCCCGCTGGTACGCATTGCACACATCCCAACCATAGAGGCAGGGGTTTGAGTATTACATATGACAGCCCCATTATGTGAATGTCGCAACTAATCTAATAACTAATATCTCAATATATATAAGAACGGTGGGGGTAAAAATTTCCCATTCGGTGACGGGAGCTTGACAGTGAAGCTGCACTTTCGCCGCACTGAGTTATAATGGTCAGAAAACCATTCACGGTGTACCGGGGTGTGAGATATCAGCGCGGCAGCGGCCTTGGGGCCATTTTTTCATCCATACTGCGCACAGCTGTACCACTATTGAAGAGGGGGCCAGGTACCTTGGTAGGAAGGCCTTACAAACAGGATTTAACGCGGCAGAAGAAATGCTCGCGGGTACTAAACCTAAAGAAGCTCTAAAAAAACATTTAAGGCGTACGCGGGATGAAATCATCAAAGATGCGAAGAGGAAAATGCGTGGCGGAGGAAAGAAGAAGAAGAAGAAGGGGTTGCCAACACATGATGTAAAGAAGAGGGCTGCTAGGAAGAAGAAGGGAGTGCCATCACGTGGTGTAAAGAAGAAGAGAGCTGTTATGAAGAAGGAATCACGTGGTGTTAAACGTAAAAGGGTGCCAAAAAGGAAGTGTTCTAAGCGTATGAAACCTATGGTTGATCATTTTTTTAACTGATATAAACTGAGGAAGCTAGTCTCACGAATCATAGATTGTTTAACAGTCGTCGCGGGAGGTGGCACTGTTTCTAACTCACCATGGCACGTTTCATTCATCCTTGCAGTTCACAGTGCTGTAAATCGGAGCTGTCCCTCTTTGATATGCCTCCAACTCAAGTATCTATTGAGCACAGTGACTTTATTACAATTAACCCTTTAAACACGATTAGTTCACCCAGTGCCCCTATAGAATTCGTGATACCCAGCTCAGGCCAATACTTTTTTGATCCGGGCTGTATGGACATGTATACTAAACTACGCATAGCTCATTCTGACGGAACGGACTGCGATGATAATTATGCTGCATACCCCGAAACAAACTTTCTGCACACCATATTCAGCCAGTGTGACGTATATTTAAATCAGACTAACATCTCGCAGGCACGGGGTATTACCACCTACGATCGTATCTGGAAAATGTCCTCAACTTTTCAAAAGAAGCGAAGGATACCTTTTTATCTGCCGAGGGGTATTACCACACTAAAGATGAAGATGGAATAAAGGATAAATTTAAAAATTCTAAAAAAAGATATATGAATGTTTTGGACGCTTGCACACGGACTTTACATTCCAGGAGAAGTTACTTATGAACGGTGTTGATATGAAATTGAAACTTACCCGCACGAGCCCTGAGATCTGTATAAATCTGGGCGCTGACCAAGAAGAAGGCGCGAAACCTGTTGTGATCCATATCATGGAGGCATATTTGCGTATACGCCGAGTGAAGCTAAGTTCCGCGAAACATATAGAAATTGAGAAAGAACTGTTACACACCACAGTGAAATACCCAATTAACAGGGTACAGATCAAACTGTACACGATCCCCACAGGATTGGCATCGAAACAGATAGAAAACATCGCTCTTGGAGTACTGCCTAAAAGGATTTTAATTGGGATGCAAGACCACGCTTCGACGAATGGGGATTATAAAAAGAGTGCCTTGAAGTTTGAAAATTTTGGACTTAAAAATATCACTTTATATATCAATGGCGTCGCATTGGGTGGGACAATGAATATGGACTACTCGTCAGATGCTGTGTTCCCGCTCTGCGCGAGAGCATACAGCGGTTTAGCCCATAACACAGGGGTGTGTGACGAACTCGGAATCGGCCTAACACAGAAAGAATTTGTGGAACAGTTTAACATTTATTCATTTGACCTTACGCCTGACTTAACCGCGGGGGTAAACACCCATTTAACGCCCAGCAGACCGGTACGGTGGCAGTACGTTTGGATTTCGCCAAGCCTACAGACGCGCCTATTAGTGTACTAATGTATCTAGAAACACAGGCCCTAATAGAGATGGATCGTTTCCGGAATATAAGCACAGATTTTTAAAATGGACGCAAATACCCTCAAGAGAGTGGTGAAAAGTGACTGTTTCGCGCGTTCCAAATTTATCGGGGTTTTTGCAAAGAATGAAATATTGATGCCACCTAGCACGAGAAGCTGGCACGGTGCAATCGTTAACACCGACATTGTGGGTGGCGAGGGAATTCACTGGTTTGCTCTTTATTTTAAAACTAATGAAAGACTATACTACTTCGATTCACTCGGGCTCCCCCCATGGAACGACTCGACAATCGTAAATTTTATCGCGCAATTACGTGTGCCTGAGGTAATTTGGGCCCCATATCAACTTCAAAGCCTTTACAGTGAAACATGTGGGCTATATTGTATCTTGTTTCTCTTGCATATGTCTCGCGGGAAGGGATTTATGAATTTTTTAAATTTATTCGATTTGTGTGACACAAATATGAACGATAAATATGTATGTAGACAGATAAAAAAAATTCCCACATGTTGCAACCCCTGTAAGCCCTATATTGTGTAAATCTGTATATACATTTGTAACAATAAAGAATTGGGCGCTGCCCCTTTTTGTACATGTTTAATAAATGAAAATAATGTTGTTTTGTTAATATCCTAAAAAGTACTTACATAATCTCTGCGGTGATAGCGCAATCGGATGAGTTGTTGTGCGACAACACCATGACATCTGGCCCACTAACTGTTGTGGATACCACTTCGTGCCACCCTTTCTCCAAAAGTATTTATAATCTCTTCTAACTCCGTTTCGCCCTGTAAAATAAAGAAAATTATTTTTAAAAACGAATGCACTTCTTAAAACTAGCTGTACAAGAAATATAAACAAGCCGTGTGTGTATATATATATATATATATATATCCGGAAATAAAGATGAAGGAAGTAGAGAATAACTAAAAATGTTTTACAACTATAGCTGCCATTTATAAGTTATTTCCGATTGAAACGTTATAAACGAGAACAAGAAGTGGAATTAGAGAGCCAATTATAATTGAGAAGTAACACAAAGCAATTTTGAAAGCGGTTAATATGACATCTCGTCAATGTTTACGTGCTATATATATATATATATATCAGAGAATGAAAATCAAATTTGAAAACGCGCTTATTTCAATTTGCCTATAAATAAAAACACTTACAGCATCTCCTCCTCTATGATCCGGCACTCATCATCCTGTCCCGATACCACGACGTCTGAATCATGGGGATGGATGGGGGTGGTGCCGCCATTTCGTCAAAAGTCGCTATAACGCGTCCTAACTCGGATTCACTCCTGCAGGTAAAATAAATGTCATGAAGCTGGCTGCGAACAACACGTTTCGGGAAAAATAGTATTAATCAAAACTAATAAATAAATGAGATTTGTTTGCGTTGAGAGAACCTGTCCACGGTTAGGTTAAATTGAAATTATTTCGCAGTAATTTGACGAGAAATACACACAATGAACACAGATTTAAAATTAAAAACTGTCGAGAGTTGATATATATATATATATATATATATATATATATATATATATACTGAATATATGGGCACAAACATTAATTAAACACGACTTCCAAAAGACTTATTACAACGTTACAAATTACTTACATTTCACAGGATTCTTGAATGAGGGTTTGGTCCACTGCTCCATTAATTTCATCAAAGTTCTGTGACGAGAAAAGTCTGTTCTGGTCTATTGCACTGAATAATAGGCGTGTGGCTTGGTTGTAATAATCGTTATCACCAATAAGGTCAGGTGAATCATAAAGCTCAGCCATGATTCGTATGATACAATAAGTAACGTGAAACTGGCTCTAAGCGACGAGGTGCCCCATTTATAATGGGTACGCCCTCAACCTACAAGCGGAGAGCCTTGTTTCCTATTGGGTCACTGGTGGACTAGGGGTGTTGTTTTAGGACTTGTGGCGGTCATTTTCGGGCAATTGAGAGCATATCACCTTTTCAAAGACAATCATTGGTTGTCCCACGAAAGGTAGGGCGTGGTTTAGGCATATACATGTTGAAAAACAAGCTCTTTCAAGTATTCCTGGACGGTGATTGGTACACCGCCGTCAAAACCTGGGTGGAGCTTCATACCCTTTGTTGGAAATACTCGATCAAACGGGTATACCGGAATCTCGAAATTTTTTTTTATTTCCACAATGATCTCACCTGTATCGGTCCACTGTATGTTGGGGTCCTCAACAATGAACTCTTTTCGGTGAGATGATGTGAAAGCGTGAGCAATCATTCCCTGACGAGATGTATTTCTGATTCACGTTAAACTGTAGGTCTAGTGTGGTGTGAAAACCTTAATCTTTGTCAAAATGAGTAATTCGGGGGTTGATGTGAAAGAGATGGCAATCATTCCCTGCCGAGTGTATTTCTAATTCCATGTTAAACTGTAGGTCTAGTGTGGTGTGAAAACCTTAATCTTTGTCAAAATGAGTAATTCGGTGGGTTGATGTGAAAGAGATGGCAATCATTCCCGAGAGATGTATTTCTGATTCCATGTTAAACTGTAGGTCTAGTGCGGTGTGAAACGCAAACTGGCAGTTCAGCCTTCTATTGGCTGATGAATTAAATACATTGCGCTATCTGGCAACTCAGCCTTCTATTGGCTGATGAATTAAATACATGGCGTTATCTGGCAACTCAGCCAACTGGCTGTTTGGGACTATAAAAGGCGGTGAATGGCAGAAGACTCCCATATGAGCTCGGGCAGCCGCCCGAGCAAGGACCTCTGGTCCTTTCTTTTTAATGGCCCTTTGGGTGGTGAGGAAACCCCTTCCCCCATAGAGGCCTCTTAGGTTAGGTACCCCTTTGGGGGGCTCAGCTTAGGGGAGAACTCCGCCTCCAAGTTGCATACCCCCTCTCTCTCTTCTCTCTTCCTCTCTTGCTATCTCTTCCTTTCTGCCCCTTGGGGGAATAGCTTGGGGGAGAACTCCGCCTCCAAGTTGCATGCCCCTTACAACCCCATTTTGGGTTGGCAACAAAGGCCTGTAGTCTCTCTCTCTCTCTTTTTTTCTTTTTTCCCAACAGGGGGGGGTAGAGGTGGCACTCTTGCAACAAATGGGGGTGGGGTGGGAGAGGTGGCACTCTTGCAACATTATGCAATATTACGTCATCATGCAACATTATGCAATTTTACGTCATATTATGCAACTCGGCCTTTTTGACACCATACTACTAACATCATCCTGTTTGCATATACGTTTTGTGTTTTGTATTTATCAATTATTACGAAAGAAATCTTTTATAACTTGAAAAGCCTAATCATTTTCATTAATCAATAAAGTAACATAAATATCATCAATTGTTGCCGCAAAATATCATAGAATTCAACATCTTCCTTCCTTGAATAATCAATTCTAAAATTAGAAAGAACCATTTTGAGCAGAAAACTGAGATTTGTTTATAAAATACCTCTGAACAGTTAGCTAGAACAACGTGAAAAAAGTGTTAGCAGCTGACGAGGAAGCTTCTAACAGTGGCTGTATCCTCCAGCGCGGGACATGTCAACGCGAAGAAGAGGCGACGTCAAACCAAAACGCGCTGGTGGCCAAACTTCCTCAAATCTCCGTGCAGCGGGCTGTCTACGGTTGGCCAGACTGGCAGTCGACGGCCTGTTGCGTGGCACGGTCAGAGTGCCGATCGGCTCCCAGGCCGGACCTATTCTCAGCGTGCTATTTTTTCATTTACGGGGAGCAATTGCGCGCTCCCCGGACTACTCTTAGTCTGCGGCGACATTAAGACTAATCCAGGCCCCACTACAACTTACACATGTCACCATGCACAAAGACATAGACACAATAGCACCATGAAACACATACAGAAGTATAATATTAACATATTACAGTACAACGTAGATGGCCTCACAAACAAACTCATGCAGCGTAGGGAATTCATACACAAACAAAACATTCACATAGCACTTATACAAGAAACAAAACTAAAACGCACACACAAAACACCCACCATCCCTGACTTCACGGCGATCCGTCAAGATCGTACTTGGGGTAAAGGGAGTGAACTCATCACTTACATACGTAAAAGCATTAGCTACACTGATGCCACCCAAAACATTACAAACACAATCCAAGCAGATAACACGATAGAAATACAGGCAGGTAACATTAAAACCCGCAAACACAACACCACACTAATCAACAGTTACATCCCACCAGATAGTTCACCTCAGGTGCTAGCCAATTACAACCCACAGTTACACAATCTGGCCTCTCTCACTAATGTCATCTTAGGAGGAGACTGCAACGCTAAAGACACTAGTTGGTACCTGCCCAACCAAAGCAACACCAGAGGCGCCAACATAGCCACACAACTAAACAGCCTCTTCATTCTTAACAATACAGAAGAACAAACACACACCACATCAAGCAGGATACTCAAACTCCTCCCCAGACATAACGTTCTTTTCCCCCTCACTAGCAACACATACACACTGGAGAACAGAAAAACAACTGTCATCAAACCACCTGCCCATCATCATTACAACACGTTCTACACTCTGCCCCAACAGCCTTAGGCACACTTACAGAAATTACAAGAAAGCTGATTTGGAACAGTTCAAAATACAGACTGATGAACAATTCACCACATTAAACAGCACGCCCATCATAAACACCAATACAACACAAGACATTTAATCAGATCATCAATAATGCAAACAAATACATACCCGAGGACAACATTAGGAAATACAACCCAAATTACACTAGAAAAATAGCCCACCTCATAAGGCAACGTAACAACCTCAAACATAACACACAAACTCCACACACAGAAACCATAAAACAGCAGATACAACAGCTCAACACAGAAATAAACAAACTCAAAGAAAAACAAACAGAAACATTTAGGGAATTCATAACAACACTAAACCACTCCACAGATACATCCAGGCTATACAAGACTATAAACAACATTACCCACTCTATCAGCGGCATTCACACCTCACACGCGCTATCTGTCGCAGCCAAAATAATATCCCAACATATACACAACAGGCTAACATTCTAGTTAATCACTACGCAAAGATAAGTCACTTAAACAGAGACAACAACCAGAAACACGCAGACAGACAAACAGCCAGACACAAGAAAACCTACAGACTCGACACGACCATTACACCCTTGAATACAGACCAGACCACCAAGATCATCAAAAAACATTAAGAATTCGAAGGCTACTGGACCAGACAACATATCTAACATACACCTTAAACACTTGGGCCC
Organism: Bathynomus jamesi; assembly: GCA_023014485.1. NCBI lineage: Eukaryota > Metazoa > Arthropoda > Malacostraca > Isopoda > Cirolanidae > Bathynomus > Bathynomus jamesi. The sequence continues at coordinate 491,142 of JAJOZX010000168.1, read as the reverse complement.
ACAGGGAATACTAGCTCTCACAAATATCAGCACATATTCATACCAACACTATTATTCCTGACATATGGAAACAAGGTAAAATTATTACACTACTCAAACCAAACAAAAATCCAACAGAACCAGCTTCCTATAGACCCATTACTTTACCATGCACACCTTCCAAAGTAACAGAAAGACTAATCTTACAAATCACCAACCCACACGTACCACTATCGCCTACTCAACATGGATTCAGACCTCACAACTCAACCACGACATTACTCACTAACATCACGCAGCACATTATGGATGGCATCAACTCCAGACGACCAGCTCAACGTACACTATTAGCAACAATAGACATTAGTAAAGCATTTGATGCTATCCCACGCTTCCCTCTCATAAACCAAATACTCAACACAAACATGCACAATAACACTAAAAGATGGCTGAGCAACTATCTTTCAGGAAGATACTCACATGTCACATTTAATGGGAAGTCATCCAAAAACAAGCTTTTTCCTAACGGGGTCCCTCAAGGCTCTGTTCTCTCACTAACACTGTTCAACTTATACATGTATGACATTCCAACACCCATAAATAACAAGCTTACCTTATCATCATATGCAGGTGACATCACTTTAACATCCACCCACAACAACATCGACACCGCTACAAATAACCTACAAACATACATAAACAGTACACAAGACTGGCTCACACACAATACACTCAAAGTAGCGCCCACAAAATCAACCATCACCTTGCTTACAAGCAATAAAAAAGAACACCATATAACTTCCACACACTCACAGGACCAAAATACTTGGGGTCACATACAACACATCATTATCTTTTGCAAACCACATTCAGGACATTAAAAACAAATGTACGTCAAGACTTAACACGGTTAGGGCACTTACAGGCATAAACTTTGGACACCAGCAGGAAACAACATCACTCATATACAAACAATATATTCGCTCAGTTATGGACTATGCTAGCCCATGCCGGGCACCCATTATCTGAAACACACACATAAACACCTTACAGACAATACAAAACCGCACTTAGTATCATTACAGGATGCATTCAAACAGCACCAATAGAACACCTGCACACAGAAACAAAAATACTGAAAGTTAGGGAACATTTAGACATGAGGGAAACACAATTCATGGCAGCAGCGACAACTAACCCACAACACCCTTGCCACTACATGTGCAATCATACACCGACACCTCGCACCATTAAGGTAACACCAGAGAGACATTATAACCAAATACTTCATTCCATACCACGCCCCACAGACATCACACAGTACAGAAAACACATAAACACACACCTAACCCACAAAGCACTGACACGACTCGGTCCAAATGCGGTCCTAGGTGCGGAGCCGCCACCCATTAACAGGTCAGAGATCAGCCTGAGCGGATCGGATCGAGTTAATTTAGCACGATTCTGATGTGGACATCACCCCAACTTACGGACATATAAACACAGACTAGACAACTTCACAGACGACACTTGCCACCTGTGCCAGGACACATCACAAACAATTGAACACATTATGACAGACTGTACCGCTCTAGCACAACAACGAACACAACACAACATCACTAGTGCGCTGAACCTCTGGTCCACTCAGGAGAGGGCGATCGGTTACCTGCTTGCCGCCTTGCTCGATCAGGGTGGGCTGATCGGCTAAACAACAACAACTATGAAGATGTTACTAGGCCTATCATAGCTTACACCATTTGGATCTTTCCGTTCCATGTACTGTTTCTGATTTTGTTGAAAATAAGATATTTAATGTAGGTTAACTGAATGCCCGGTTAGGTCAACTGTACGCCCTTGATGATTGGTTAAGTTAAGTCGTGATATTTTCGTTAGTTTTAACGAAAATATCACAACTTAACCTAACCAATCGTCAAGGGCGTACAATTGACCTAACCAGGCATTCAGTTGACCTAACCGGGCATTCAGTTAACCTACATTAAATATCTTATTTTCAACAAAATCGGAAACAGTACATGAAACGGAAAAGATCCAAATGGTGTAAGCTATGATAGGCCTAGTAACATCTTCATAGTGTTATAACTTTGTTATTTTCTAATATTTTCAAAATGATACATAGCTGCTTACACCATTTTTTCTGCTCTATCGATTGATATATGATTCGTTACTGTAGCATGTTTCATGGCAATGCGGGTGTCTTGTAAAGTTTTACCAATCAAAAATTAAAATACAGATCTTTTCCGTTTGGGGTCTAGCAGCAAATTTTAGTGAAAATCGGTATACTAATGTAGTTTTGGTCACTGATTTCAAAAATAACTCTTTTTTTGGAGAAATGAAAAACAAACAAGTTAGAGCACTTTAAATAATTAATGTTTTTAACGAAAATATCATGACTTAACCTAACCAATCGTCAAGGGCGTACAGTTGACCTAACCGGGCATTCAATTGACCTAACTGGGCATTAATTCTTGATTTTTTCTGCTACTTTTACAGATCTACCTGGATCCTTCAAAAAACGTATTCTTCATAAAGTTGCACTTTTTACCGTTTGACCGACGCTTTTCGTAACGAAAGAACTGGGTATTTTTATCAAAGGAACACACTTTCCCACACTTAGAGCACTTTTTCATAAAGAGTAGCAGTTTGTGACTCTGGCTAAGTTTAACACAATCCTCTGTAACTAGTTTAAGGTAGTTAAAACACATATTAATTATTTAAAGTGCTCCAACATGTTTGTTTTTCATTTCTCCATAAAAGTTATTTTTGAAATCAGCGACCAAAACTACATTAGTATACCGATTTTCATTAACATTCGCTGCTAGCCCCCAAACGGAAAAGACCCTAAAATACTCTTAATAATTTCCTAAGAACTAGAGAAAATTAAGAACAGTAATGGGAAAAATTACGCACATTGCATAGAAGCTAGCTTGTAGGCCTAGGTAGGAGTTTGAATACTTTGGTATCTGGGCTTAAACTATGCTAGGTTGTCGTAAGTATCATATATAATTATATAAATTTGCAACATTTCTAGAAGAGGCAACTTATCTGTACACTGATCCGTAGAAGGTACGAACAACAGGTAAAATTAGGTCATAACAGCTTAGTAATAGGTTATGTCGTGCTAGATAGGTTAAGTGGTTAGCTTATTAATTATGGCCTCTTAGCTGTGTATGGATTCTTAAATTTTACCAAAATGTTGTTTCTTTGGTTTGACTTATATATATATATATATATATATATATATTATATATATATATATATATATATATATACAGGGTGGGCCGTAAGTTTCTATACATAGGAAAAATTAAACGTTTGTTTTTATGTTTCAGATACCCTAAGAATATGCGTTTGACGAAAGAGCAACGAATTGAAATCATACTGATGGCTGGGTCGGGAAGCAGTCGCATGGTTGCAATGAACTTTAACAGACAACATGGAACGAACATCACACACGACACTGTGGCAAAACTTATTAACAAGTTTCAGAAAACTGGAAATGTTGCAGATCAACCGCGAAGTGGTCCAAGACGTACAGCCACCGATGAAGACACAACAGCTACGATACTTACAGCGCTTACACGGAGTCCCAGAAAAAGTACACGACGGTTGTCTGCAGAAAGTGGTGTCAGCAGATCGAGTATCAGGCGCATTTTGAAAGCAAACAAATGGCATCCATACAAATTGCATATGGCACAGCATTTGAGTGAAGACGACCTGGATAGACGGATGGAATTCTGTGAATGGGCATTAACCAAAGTGAACGAGGATGCAAACTTTTCAACTAAGATCTTGTTTACTGATGAAGCAAATTTTTACGTCAATGGAGAGGTTAATCGGCAAAACATACGTTACTGGAGTAATGCTAACCCTAACTGGCTGAGTCCGACGAAGATGCAAGGTGCCGGTAAAGTGATGGTGTGGGCCGGGATATGGGGTGACAGAATTATTGGACCAATTTTGTCAGTGGAAATCTTAATGCCGAAAGGTATCTTAACATGTTGCAAGAAGAGATTTTCCCATCCCTGCTAAACGAGGAAGGTAACTTCCCAGTTTACTTCCAGCAAGATGGAGCTCCACCTCATTATGGTCTTCACGTGCGTCGGTATTTGGATCAGCAGTTTCCGGATGCTTGGATTGGTCGGCGTGGTCCTGTGGAGTGGCTCCCAGATCCCCAGATCTCACCCCCCTTGATTTCTATCTTTGGGGGCACTTGAAGGCCATGGTGTATCAGGAAAAGATACGAGACATAAATCATCTAAAGGAACGTATCACCAACGCCATTACAAGCATAACGTCAACTGTGCTAATGCGTGTTCATCAACAGTGGGGAACACGTATTGAAATGTGTTTTCAAAACAATGGCAACCATGTAGAGCATATTATATAAATACAAATGGTTGTCCATAAAAAAATGTTTATTTTTCCTATGTATGGAAACTTACGGCCCACCCTGTATATATATATATATATATATACACACGAGTGTGTATATAAAGGGTGTTTCAAAAGTCTTTACCCTTTTTTTCCCCAAGGACCCTAAGGTGACCATACGTTCAACACCCGAGTGAACATAACTGTCAGAGCGTGCAGAGTGTGCACACACTTCGTGAACACAATCAGAGGCCACGCAAGTCAATATGTCAGGTTCGATGGAGCAATTGAAAACTCGGGTTGCTTGCACTGCGTTTGGGGAGGCACATCGAGCTTGTGCAGACATGATTCGGAGAATTCGTCACGCTGATCACAAGCTCAAAGTTCCAGGTTTGAAAAACCCTGTATCTGTGGCGTGGGTGGCACAACGCTTAAATATCTGTGAAAAAACTGTCAAAGAGTGGTGGCAAGCGGACCTGAGCGGGAGCGTTACCGATTTTGCGGACAAAAAGCGAAGTGGTCGCAAGCGCAGATTTTCGGAGCCGGACGTTCATTTCTTGCGAACGCAGGCCAAGCGCCGACACAACCCACTCAGAAAAATTCGAAAAACGGCTCAATAAACATTTTATAAAGATTTGTGTTGAATGTATGGTCACCTTAGGGTCCTTGGGGAAAAAAAGGGTAAAGACTTTTGAAACACCCTTTATAGTGGCCTACGGATCACCGTTTTGATGTGGCTAAGAAAGTAGGCTTACTATAATTTATGAATGATATTGAAATGAAATATTAGGGGTCACCAATTTGGGTTTACTGCCCAAATAAACAATATTTAACAAGGAGAGAGAAATTACTTTGTTGTTTTATGTTTAATTAGGAAAATAAATCCATTATTTGTTCACAGCGATTAACATTTCAATAAAGGTATTTATAATGATTAACAATTATATAACGGCATTTATACTATGCTAAAGATGACTGGTTCTTAGCAATAAGGAATGGTTATACAGACTAATTGTTAAGTAAATACGCTAATTCAGATAGGCTAATGAGATATGCAGAGTGAACAGAGAATAAATAATGAAGCCTATTGATAATTGAAATAATGTAAATACAGTACGGCACAGTAAATGGATTCGGTCGGAAAAATGTAATGCATAAAAGGAGCACATAAACAATCGGATGCGAAATAAATGAGTTATATGAAAGAACACAATAACAGGGTAACTACGGTATTGGTACAACATTTGAAATAGGCCTACTGCGATCTTAATGAGAGGGTTAGTTTGAACGATAATGGGAAAACTTTTAGGGCCTACGTGATTAGGCAGAGCTTGCGGAAGCACGATGTAACAAAAACACTGTAGGTCGAGTAAGGGCCGCAGAGGTTTACCGACATGATGATAACTCTGGAGATTGACGACCTACGTGAAGGGTTGACCGTATTGCGTTTCGCCGTAATGACCTTGGAGACTGTAGGCCTAGGTGAAGGGTTGACAGTATTGCGTTTCGCCGAAGATGACCTGTAGTCAGACTGGCCTTGCCGGCGAGAGGATGAGTGTTGACATCCGGTGGAAACTTTTGAAAAAGGGGCTAACGGAAAGCGCCTACAGCAGTGACGTTGTTTCTTGCAGGATGGAATTGTAGAGTGGCCTCAAGTGTTGCTTCGTTTCTTATATGGTTGAAGTGTGACTTGAAGGACTGAGGCCGGCTGAGGTCGAAGCGGCCTACGTGAAGAGAGATTCACGGGGAGAAGTAAAGAGCGGAGTGAGCGTTGTGGCTTGTAGCCTACTAGAAGGTTTACGGACCTGGGCTTCGAAGGATTGCTTCTGCAGGCGTACTGGCCTTACTTGATGATAGACTTCGTGTATGCTTGACCGGAGCCTTGAAAGAACAGCGGGTCGCTCTCTGGCCTTCGCCGGAGAGTGAGTGGCTTGACGAGTGGTGCTACTGACGAAGATGCTGAGAGTGAAATTTGACGACCAAGACGAGAAAATGGCAAGTGAGAAGTGAGAATCATTTGAGGAAGAAACTGCCTTTTATAGCCTTGGTGACGTTCTTTGGTGGTTGTTTCGGGAAATACCACAGAATCTGTGTTTCCTGTGTGGGCCTGTTTCATGCCGACGTGTGTAGCTTTTGTTTTGATTCCATGATGTTTGGGAACGGCGGGAAAATGAATTTCTTTGTCTGACCTCTACATATACATGTATGTATATACATGTATGTCACCAGTCAATTATACAATTGTATTCAAAACGAACACTATATATAGCTATACATACACATACATACCCATATATATATATATATATATATATATATTTGTTACACACAGACCGTGCATGGAACAAGTGTTCCATGCACGGTCTGTGTGTATCATAAAAGTTTCGCAGGGGATCATTCTGAGTTGTATCATATATATACTTTGTTAGTTTATGCGAGTTTGAACGACGGTTAAGGATCGACCTGCTGTCGACCCCTCTGCAGTATCCGCCTCATTTGCAGGATTTGGTGGAGGAGGGAATTGCTGTCTGATCTCCTGCCCTCGTAGTCAGCCACGCATATATATACACGTATATACATTTTCTGGTTTCATTTGGTATCATAAAACACTTGTAAAAGTTTCAGAGCTCTAAGTTAAGTGCAAATGCTGACTTTAATTATTATTATTATTATTATTTATTGTTAAAATTAACCCTGGCGTCGCGACAGTTGGGTCATTTGACGCCGAACGTCATAGTCAAAAGTAAATAGAACAATAAAAATATAAAAACACTAAAAACTAAAAAGAAAAACAAAAGGAGAAAAATATCAGCTAAAATGAATCATAAAAATTTGAGGAGGCCGGCTTCTTCAATAAAATAAAAAATCCCACTCCCGGGGAAAGTCACATCAGGTCCAAGCATCCGGAAGAGGAGGTAATCACCGCCCTCCCCCCTGCAATGAGAAAGATGCCTCCTCCTGAGGGCACCAAGAGCGGGGCAATCGAGGAGCAAGTGCCTCTCCCATCTCCTGGGCATCCTGGGATACGTCCATGGCCCTATGAGATCTGTGATCTCCCGCATCTTATTATTGAAAAGGTCAAGTATAAACGCCATCGTCCCATCAGAAAGGGGGCGAAACATGGCATAGGGGATGTCGTCGTGTCCTGGAGAGGTGTCACTGCACCCTCTCAGAGCCTTTCGCATCTCACGGTTACTAAAAACAACGTTATAACTCTCCCCCCCCCCCCCCACGAGAAATAAAATTAATTAAAATAGATTCCCGACGCCGGCGATATGCAGCATAGGGAGACTGGATCTCTCCTGGATATCCCAGCAAAGGTCTCCCCAAATGCGCCAGCCACCGCGACAGTCTCAGCCATAGGAGTACCATTAATTTTTAAAATAGGTGGAGAACTGGGTGTGTGGTTACCTAATATCTTCCGCACCTTCTGCCACACTAGGGACGTGGGTGTGGAAGAGCGTACAGTCCCCACAAAGGAGGCCCACGAATCACGGCGTGCGGTCTTTAAGATCCACCTATAGTGAGCCCTGGCCCTACGAAATTCTACTTTTAAAAAGTCATTGTGTCTGTGGGCACGATAGCGCGTAGCAGCTCGCCTGTACGCTCCACGTTCCACAGCACACTCCTGACTCCACCAGGGAACAGGGCGTCGCGAAAATGTTCCAGCTGTCCTTGGTATACTCTGGAGAGCGGCCGTGATGAGGATATCCGTGAGATACTTCACGGCCTCATCAACTCTGAAAACCGGTGCCCCTGTCCAGGCACCACTTTGGGAGTCGGGGAAACTGGTGCACTTCCCACAGCGCTTAGAATGACTGGGAAGTGATCACTGCCATGAAGGTCGGCAACCACTTCCCAATGAAAAGTAAGAGCAATGTCTGGGGTGCATATTGATAGGTCTGTTGCAGTGTAGGTTCCTGTCTGAATATGGAAGTGCGTAGGGTCACCAGTGTTTAAAATATAAAGATCCCAATCATCGAAAATAGAGGCGAGGTGGTCACCCCTAGGGTTGGAGATGGCATCTCCCCACAAAGGATGACGGCAGTTAAAATCGGCAAGAATAATGTGGGGGCGTGGGAGCTGGCGTAGTAGTCCCTCGAGATCACCACGTTGCACGACGGTGTTAGGAGGCAAGTACAGAGAACACACCGTGTATCATTGTATCAGAAAACATCTCCTAGCAACAACCTGTAGTGGAGATCTGATGGATAAGGTGGTGAAAGGGACATCTCGGCGGTGAAGGATGGCAGAACCGCCATGATGTCCACCGGCTGGATCAAGAGTCGAGTGGAGAATAGTGTACTCCCTAGGGGCAGGATAACCCTTGTCTCCCACCATCGTCTCCTGCAAGCACACACAAACTGGAGACACCTGGTCTAGAGTAGCAGAAGCCCCTCCCAGATGGCCCGTAACCCACGACAATTCTACTGAAGAACCTTGAAAATTCTAGATGGGTTCGTTTCTGAAATTTTCTAGAATTGCTCTTACCCTTGCCTTTAGAAGCAAGTGGTATCGTGGAGGTAGAGGAGCGTTTTGTTGTATCTGGGTCCTTCCCCATCCCAGAGGCCGATGTCGGAGCCACGGGCTCGGGTGAGCCAGATTTGGGGGGTTTGTAGGGGCCAAAGGGCACTCGTACAGAGCCACTCACTAGTGGGGATGCCACAAGGCCTCAATCCCGTGGCCTAGGGGCCTCTGCTGCCGGTGGAGTGGCAGCAGGAGTCAGATCATCAGAGGCATCCGATAGAGCAGCCGGTGTCACTGGGAGAGGGGTGACGGTGGGAGCCGACACCCGGGGTGCCTTCAAGGACCCACCAGAGGGTCTCAAAGGCTGAACTTTGAATGGTGGAGTCCCATCGAGGGACTCATCATTAAGAAATCTCTTCTGTGTGGGTGGATCTACCACCCTAGAAGTTGCAATAGACGTCACAGATAGTTTTGGAATAATCTTAGAAGTGGAAGGGCCAGAAGTCGGGATAATACTGAGTGACGTAGATCGCGCTAATGGAGCCTTTGGCTGTTTGAATGACTGAGGACGAGACGACTTTGGAGCAGATGAACGACTGGCAGCATGGTGTGCCATCACCGAAGCATAAGATACCCCAGGGCGAACATGCTGAGAGAATGCCATGCTCTTTGCTTCAGCAAAGCTTACCCTGTCCCTCACCCTTATGGTCAAAAGGGACTTCTCCAGTTTGTACTGGTCACAGTCTCTGGAGGACGCAGGATGGTCGGCAGTGGTAGCACGAGGCTGGACTCCCACAGTACACACTCTCATGCCCACTTTTCCCACAATTTACACACACTGCAGGGAGGCCCTTCTGCAAGCGGCGGCAGAAGCGGCTGACATGCCCATACGCCTGGCAGTGGAAACATCGTTTAGGGTTGGGGACATACTGCTTGACAGGGAGTCGAAGCCATGCCACTTTATGAATTCAGGCAAGCCAAACCTATCAAAGGCTATAAGTAGTGTTGGGGTTGGGGATAAGAACGCCATCCACCTTCTTTTGGAAGCGTTCTACTTTCACAACTTGCTAGTCCTTCAACTCCCTGACAAGCTTTTCCTCAGAATAACGCACCAGGTCACGGGAGAATACAACCCCCCCTACACTGGTTGAACGTAGTATGGGGAGCACGAGAGAAATCAACACCTGGCACAGCCGATATAGCGCGCAACCGAGCACTCTCCTCTGGAGATGACACCTCAACAAGGAGGCTACCATCCCTTTCGGCAGAGACTTTCGGTTCACGGCCGCACGCTGCCACCAAGGTGCGATGGACATAAAAATGTCAAGGTCCATGATGGATTGACCTTCCAAAGCTTTGATTACTACAAATTTCTGGTAGTTTCTGAGTTTCTGGGTTCAAATGCCTCTGGTAAATCTTCAGTGACAGATCGGGTAGAACTCTTACTCGTCCGGTGAGACCACTTGGAACTCTGTGCCTTCGGGGTAGTCTTAACACGCTTCGGCTTGGCAGCAGGCGAGGCCGAAACGGAGGGGGCAGAGGCCTTCGTTCCATCGGAGCTACCCGGGGCCCGGAAGGGCTCCAGGGTAGCTATAAGGGAAGCGCCTTGAGAAAGGTTCGTGGACATGCCAGGGTCGTCAGGAGAGAGAGCAGAAGAGATGCCAAGGTCGTCAGGAGAGAGGCCAGGGGACAAAGCAGGAGTGTCAAGAGAAACGTCCGAGGACATGCCGGGGTCGTCAGGAGAAAGGTCAGGCCGAGAGAGATGGGGATTCTATGTTTCCATAAACATATAATTAAATATTCGCCACTCCACTCCCCCCACCCACCACAGAGCCCAACAAGGGAGGCCATATAGACCACAGGGGTAGTGGAGAGATATACGCAACCACCACTAAGTCTGATGGCAGCCGCGGGACCAAATGGGGCGCCGACCTCGTGGTGGAAGCTTGACCCTAGCCAATAAGAAGACCAGCCGATTGGCTTGACCGGGCCTGTAATAGCCAAGCCGCCTGTCTAGCAGGAATAAGGGACTAAAGAGGTATGTTGCTAGCCGCAGGGCGCGGCGTGCGGCATCGCTCAGCCTCCAGGACTCCCGTCTCCCAGCCTTACGGGTCGCCACGCACGGCAAACACGTGAGAGAGCTACTACTCTCCAGCCCTTCATGGACTAGACTGGGGAAAGGGTCACCAACCCGCTCTCATGGCCAACGGCGCACCATGGGGACCATTTAGTCTCATCCCTCCCCGATTACCCTTCCAGCATGGGTAGCCCTTTCCTCGATCGGGAAGAAGGGGGACAAGCCACCCGCTGGTGTGGCTCATCAGATCAGCGGGACCTCAAGCTTCCCCCACCACGACAAGGCGGCTTCCAGTAGGGGGTTGCTGACTTTAAAAATTAATAACTTCTGTTCTCTCGGAATATTTGCAATTTGTTACGGAATGCCCAGTTGAGATAAATCATCTTTAGAGGTACCAGAGTGTCTAGTTCTGTGGGCACTGACAGCCAGCATAGTGTCTTGGCGGAGGTCCTTGTCTCTACAACTGTCAATGAAGTTCTGAATCAATTTAACGCCTCCTTCGGCAGGATCATTGACAATATTTAGGCCAGTAACAAATCTGGAACCTCTGGTAACCTGACAGGAGACTCCACTGCCCAACATACAGCTTCAGCCACTCCATCTCAACATATCCAAGACCCAGTAGATCAAAGGCAAGTCAAAACTTTGGTCCTATCAATTTCGCCAGGCTTGGCAAGCTGCCGTTCTCTGGCCAGAAGTCTGTCTCATCCAGCTTTAGGAATGTAGGCTTACCAGGAGGAATGTGATCTGGTCGCCCAGTGTTGAACAGCGCTCTGGCCACCGTCTGTCTCTCTTTATCACGAAGATTTTCATCAACCAGACAGAACATCATAATATACCATACCACCAACTCATGCATATGTCTACGGCATGGAAGCCACAACAGAGCTTTCTTCAGCTGCCGCTCCACCAAAACACATGAGCCACGCCACCTGCCTGTGTTGCTAGCAGTGGTATCAAAACAGAGAGAAGCCTCTCTTTGAGAAGCCTCCACTCTGTCAAAATTTGTTTGATACATGCCTCTTGATGAACTCTACTTGAGCTTGTTATTACTGGAACACGAAGGAATTGAGGAGCAGACATGGTTGGTGAGGACACAAGAACAGCCAATCGCTCTCTACTCTTGATCACATTTCCTGTCAACTCCTTCACAGATTTCCCATCAAACTGAAGAACAAGATCATTCTCCTTGACATTATTACTGAAATTTTCTCTGATGGTTTCAGCCTCCTCAATAACAACTTGCTTTCCATGACACCAAACAGTTGTTTGTGACAGGGAAAAGTCTTTCAGATTTCCACCACTAACGATGACATTGGCCAGAGTGTTGACCTGTGCACTTGAACTCATCTTATATCTCTTGGCAGTTAATGCAGTCTGTCTGGCCAAATCTCGTGGAACAAGCAAAGATATAAAATTTGGTTGTTTATGAGGTCTTTCCTTCACAGCAAATTCATCATTATCCTCATTTCTTCCTCAAAATTATCCCTGTCACTCTCAATATTTTCCTGTGTAGATGTACTTGATCTTGTCTCTGCAGACTGCACACTCTGCTCTGGCTTCAGCAACAGCTTCTCTCTCGACTTTGTCAGACAGAGAAGTATCCTAATTCTTGTCTGTCACCAATCTGCATCCTCCTTGGTCCACACTGATCTGCAAGGAACTTTTTGTCCTTCTCTCTGGCCTCAACAGATCTCAACTTGTCATTTTTGAGAGATTTCTCAGCGACTTTTCTGGCAATGTCAAACAAACCATCCAACTCTGTCTTAAACTTTTCATGATCACTGGATTTCTGATGGCTGTTGCAATTCAGCTTCCGCCATCTTTCATGCAGTTTAAAAATCTTAGAAATATTAAAATCCGACATGATAGGGATGCCTGACTGGATCCACAGACCATCCTCCTTGACTGCAGCCACACACACTTGAACTCACTGTCTTCGGACAACATTGCATGCAACATTGCACATGATGAGAGTGTTTTGAACCCCTCCTCCACCAACTTCAGGTCCCCTTCCCCCACCGCCCAAATTAGATATATATCTGTGAACTCCAAGGGTAACCTAACCGGGCTGCTCAGCCCAACAAATATATATATATATGTATATGGGTGTGTATGCATGTATAGAAAAGCCTCTTTTATATATATACTGTATATATATTATATATATATATATATATATATAACCTAATTTTACATACGTTAGTGATATGAGTGGTACCACCAGGTGGATTGATCATTGTCTCACTAGTAATAATCTAAAGGGTCGAATTGTTAGAATTCATATTTGCGTGATTTCCTCCTTCTGATCATGGACATTAGAACATTAATTAATTTACCAATAATGTGAACACGACATAGCAAGAAGTCAATATAAATAGGTAAGAATAATCGCGTCGATTGGTCTAATGTTAATATGCAACAGAGAAGAGAAGACAAAGACCGAACAGGTCACCTCTTAATAATTTAGAAATTTTGCATCTTGCCTGTAATTATCCTTGCTCAAATGATTCTCACTGTAAAACTCATAGATAGGTATTATAGTAGGATAGTATCCCTGTTAAGAGAAGCATGAAGCCCCATGATTAAATTTTACAACTATCATACTAAGATTATTCCTGGATGGAATGATTTATGCCCCCTGAAGAGGGAATCGAAAGACGCCTATGATTTGTGGTGCATTCATGGTAGACCTAGATAGGACCAGTATACATGAATATGTGTAGAAGTCGGGGTCAGTATAAAGCGGTCATAAGGCGATGTAAAAGGAAGAAGAATCTATTCGAGCATCAAAAGCCTGTGAAGCTCGCTAAATAACGCTAATAACAAATTTGGAAATTTGTTAAGAATCAAACGGGTGTCAAAAGGTCCTTCCTCCGACAATCGATGGGGTGTCGGGGAGGATGAAATTGCAAACTGTGAAGAAACCACTACTCTAACATTGTTAATAGTGTGAGTAGGGATAATCTTAAGATAGATTGCAGCGAAAACGCTGTGGGAGGGACAAGGGAAATTACTTTGATATCAGTTCCTGAAGTAAAGAAGTTAATTAAAGAGTTAAAGACTTGTTCTGCGCCAGGGGAAGATGACCTATCGAATGAGCACTTAAAATATGCCAATGACGTAGTATATCTGCGTATATCATTGCTCTTATCAGCCATGCTTGCTCATAGCGTTCATGAGGGTATGGATCTTGCCCTGGTCAAAAATAAGTATGGAGACATTCTATCCAGCAATAATACAGGGCTTATTGCTGTCGCTTCCTGCTTCCCGAAACTACTAGAAAACTCTTGTTACTCCGATAAAATGATTACCTATGGACATCTAATCAGTTGTGTTTAAAGGTCCCACTCAACTGACCTGTGATCTAGTACTTAAAGAAACAATATATCTAAATACATTGACAGTAATTCAACTATTTGTAGCTGTTTCCTAGATATAAGTAAGGCATATGATAGAATGAACCACAATATTTATTTAAAAAAAACTAGAAGACAGGAAGGTTCCCATTATGGAAAAACTATACACGTTTACGATATGGTATCGTATGTGATACCTTTATTCATAATTAAATACAAATTATTAATTTATTGAATAAATGACTTCAAAATTGCCTCGGGATTGGCGACATAGCCTATTGGGAATGAAATTAATTACCATACATAGAACCACATATGTAGGCCTTGGGCCCTGCATGACAACAGAAAACCAAATTATTATTTCGTATTCAACATTTTCCATTGCTGACGCATGAAAATTACATCAAGAGAAGAGTCAACGAACTTTGAAGATCAGCAGATTCCTAACGATTATACGGCGGCACTTGAGCTGCTTATTACAGCGATGCTTTAAGCAAGGAAGATGTACTTTATATTCCTATAAGTTCTGAGTGAAATCTCATAATATAAAACCTAATAACATAAAAAGGATAGGCCTATTCTTCAGGTATTTAAGTGTAGTGAATGCCTATAGCAAATAAACCGAAAGAGATCGTCGCGCCTACGAACAAAAAGTGAGACCCAACAAAATAATAAGGTGAGGTAATTTATTTGTTTACCATTAGGCAGCGCAAATACCGAAGGCAAATAAACATAAAGAGGTCCCTTGAAGACCTACATATACATAACTCTCTAACGAAAAAACGTAGGGTTTTGTCGTTAACTCTCCATTGTAATCTGCTAGAAATTTCCAACGGATGAGAGGTATATAGCCCTATATAGTTTCCTCACACCCATGTACATATTAAATTTATTGAAATTTTGATATTCCCACCAATCATTTACCGTTAGGTGGGGCAATGTACTATCCGAATGTTTTGGCTCCTCTTGGGGGGGGGGGGTGAGACAAGGCTCCTTGCTGTCCCCTATGCTGTTTAATGTTTTAATGTGTATATTGACGGTTTAATTGCTTCACTTAATGAGGCAACAGTGTGATGTCGTATAGATAACAAAGATAAATAACTTAGTTTATGCCGATGATATGGTGTTAATAGGTCCCTCTGTTAAAAGTCTGGATCGGCTACTAAAAGTCTGCGAAGTGTATTCGCAGAAAAATGATATTCTTTTTAATGTAACAAAAACAAAGGTTATGCAATTTCACCCTAAAAGCTATAATCAGCAAGTTGACATTAGGTTTAAAATGAAAGGTGAAATAATTGAGGAAGCACAAGAGTTTAAGTATTTGGGTCAAACTATTGCCAGCTCCTTGAGTGATGACTCGGATATAAGAAAACAATCTCGAAGCCTTCGTACTAAAGCGAATATGACTATAAGGAATTTTCGGTTCTGTACAAGTGAAGCTAAAGACACACTCTTTCTTACTTTCTGCAGTAATATATACGGACAGCAACTGTGGGTGAATTATAAAAATGGTTCTGGCAGAACTCTAAATTTGCTGTACAACAGGTCGTTTAGACTTACATAAATTACCCCCGAGATGCTCAGCTTCGCAAATGTTTGCTACCCGCAATGTCCCGAGCTTCCAGTAGGTAACAAGACGTGCTCAGTACAGTCTAATGCAAAGAATTAAAAAATCAACCAACCCGATTATCGGAGCTATCCATGAGTCCTGCCGTTTATCCTCTAAGCTATGTACTTCTTGGTACGAAAACGTCTGTCTGTAGCTCCACTTAAGTTCGACATTACTGTATTATTTCTAATCAATTGTGTATACAGGGCTATTTAAAAAGACTCATCCGATTTCAACTGAGAATACTTCCGTACCT